>JBAIZL010000002.1:250950654-251300654 GCA_036971475.1 Prosapia bicincta
TTTTGTATTACTAATTACAAATAATATAATTATAGTATTAGGACCTATGAGGTAAAACAGTTGTTTATCATATAACCTATATTATTATATCAAATGTTTTATAAAGTCATATGTTATCCCTTATTTTATGCTAAAGGGATCGAAATAAATACTAGTTTATTGCATAACTTGACCCTTATGTTAAACGTTTTTTTTTCAATTTAAAACTAAAATAATTAAATTCAATTAAAGAAATGGTATTTGAAAACAATGTATTACATCAAATGTCGTCCAATAAATTTTAAAATATATGTTTCAACTTCTGTGAATATATAATATGCATTTAATTAAAAATTGATAATTAGAACGTAAAGAGAGCGAGAAGTAACAGAAGGACTAGGAAAAACCAACTAAAATGATACTTTATGATGTTAATATTTAGGTGATACATTGTTTGATCTTTTTAAGTGCTAATTTTTCTTATTTGAATATAATTACCTAATAAATAGAACGGTTTAGTTTTACAGATATTTATTCAACACGTGTAAAGGCAGAGGTATAACTTTACACTATTCCCGTTTTTGACTGAAAATCATAAGAAAATGCTTTGCATGGAAAGTGTTGCTGTTACGTACTTTTCTTTAAATTAAAGATAATTTAAAAGACAGTGTAAATGCTTCAGAGAGGCACTCCTTATCGGCCAACCTTTGTCTCTTACAAGGTTCGGTACGGCCCAGTTCCTTTCGAATCGTCGGTAAAACGACATCTATCCCGTGACTCTCGACGTGACGTAGTTTTTGTGTATTCTAAACGAGGCTCGGTTTAGACCATTTTTTCTCTCGTTGTTTCTCCTGTCGTGTGGCGAAGGTACTCTTAACATTAATAGTGACATTTTGAATATAAGTGATTTCTTTAAATCCAACAGGTAATTGATAAGTGCGGGAAAGGGTGCACCCGAAAAACTGTCCGACAAGTGGTGGTACTTCGCCCAGTGAGGTATGTACAAAACGTCAACTTCATTCTTTTAATTATTTAAGGTCCTCCGGAAATCAATGTTGCCGTTACATGGCAAAATATTTAACATTTTTGGTCCTACGGCCCGGATCTTTTGAAAAGGTCCTATGTTAAAACATGTCCACAAGTGTGACGTACATATTTCCAACCGCACGCAATATCTTGTCCTTGTTACAAGGCTTACCTCACTCAATTTCTTATGTATCAGCTGTGCAAATAGAGTAGATTATAACAAACTCTCTCTGAAAGCATATATTTTTAATTAACTACGCTTGTCTATTTGTAAACACTTCAAAATGTATGTTTCCCACTCATGCTAATGTTAATAGGCTAATATATTTATAAATATTTTCTGCTAACTATTAAGTATGGTAAAAGAAGTCGCCTATGATTTCAGTGCTTATAAATTGCAAATTTATATTTATTAATGCTTATTGTTTTGAAGCAGATCATTCAGTTACATGCTGTCCAATGTAATTGTACTATTTCCTTTTAAAATATTTACATTTTTCATAATTAGTATTGAACGTTTTTCTGATTGCAATTATTGGAAGATATCTTGTTATTGTAACCTTGAATAAGAGACATTTGTTTACTTCAACTGTTTACGTCCGTTCATAAGTTCGTAAGTTCAAACATTCAATATTTACATTTCTTTGTGAGAAACTAGTTTATGCTTTCTCTATCGCTCTTGCTATTAGTATAGAATATTTTGTTAGTGTATTTAAAGAGCCTTATTGTTATTGTAGATATTATTCAATTCTATAAAATGGCCAAATCACTAAGGGTAATCACTGGTAAGAAGGAAGCTCTATTTTCCCAGATCCAATATATTTATGATCTCACGCAAAAGGTTTCTGATAAAGCGATCATGCAGGAATTAATGATCCAAGCTCCCTCTGTCGCTAGCATTAAACAAGAATTTTTAGACACATTGGACTTATTCAAAGAACTCTCGTTGGAAAAAGATAACGATTTTATTTCCAATTTCTCAACTTCGGCTGTGGTTAATGATCTTGTTTCTCGCATAAATTACATTGTTGCTTCAATAGAAGCGAAACAAGCTGCTAGGCAAAAAACCGAAGCTAGCTCTTCACTCTCGTCGCAAATCCCACTGCGACTTCCAAAATTGGAACTCAAACATTTCACGGGTGATCCATTTGAATGGATTTATTTCAAAAATCTCTTTGATTCTACCATACATAAAAATACATCTCTCAATGCTGTCACCAAACTACAGTATTTGTACTCAATGTACTCTCAGGTGAACCATTAAAATTAATTAACTCTTTACCTATTTCGGAAGTTAATTATCAAGTCGCGTATGACCTTCTTATGGAGAGATACCATTCTCCAAGACGATTAATGTCAATCCATCTCAATAGAATTCTCGACTTGCCGAATATCAATTACACTTCTAACCAAATGCGTAACTTTGTTACAAGTTACACAGAGAACACCCAAGCCTTGAAGGGGCTACAAATTGATATCGCGAGTAACAATCCCTTATTGTCAGCGATGATTTTACGCAAGCTGGATTCTACTATACTGAAGAAGCTTGAACAATCACGGGATAACACGTCGTCCTTGTCAACACCTGCAGAAATTATCAACTTCCTCTCACAAAAATGTAGTGAACGTGAACACGCGACACTACATTCCTCTTCAACTCTCAACCCTAACTCATTACCTTCAAACTCACCTCAAATTTCAAAGGGAAAACAGTTAATGTATAAGACTCAGGTTAACCGAAAGGTGACTTCGCTAGTGACTTATAACTCTGTCAATGACACAACGTCTGAAACAAAGCATCCTTTATTATTTCTGTGTAAAGAACAGACCATAAAATCTATTCCTGTCTTAAGTTTAAGGCCAAATCTCCAACAGAGCGTTTGAAGATCGCGAAGTCGTATAGTAGATGTATTTCATGTTTGGGCGCTCACAGTGTGAAGTTTTGTAAATCCAAATCGACTTGTTTTCAATGTAGAAGGAAACATCACACTCTTCTCCATTTCGACAACGATCACCTGCCTCAGCATACACCATTAAAGTCCTCTCTTTCCCAGGACCAAGGTGTAACAGAAGTTGTTCAGTCACCTATTAGTATGACTTCTCAGGCGACTAATCCTGCCTCTCAAAGTACAACTGTGCTCCTGGGCACACTTTTAGTAAAACTCTCCTCTCATACCGGGACTTATGTTTTCCGGGCTCTGGTGGACTCAGGAAGCCAATCCTCGTTTATTTCAGAGCAAGTAGCTCAACTAATGTGTGTAACTCGAACTAGAAGTAATCACAACATTGTTGGACTTTCTCAAATTCTTACTCGCTCAAGGGGCATGACCTCTTTAGGCGTGCACACTCTCGATGGCACAGTAATAGCTGCCAAACATAATTTTCTCATTCTCGACAAAATTTGCGTCGATTTACCTCGTACTCACATTGACGTTAAAGTACTAAATAAGGTACAATCTTATACGCTTGCCGACCCTACTTTTCATTTGTCAAGTCGCATTGATATTCTTCTGGGTTGCGCTCTTTTTCCTTTAATATTGACTCCAACTACGCATTCTCTCGGCTCTAATATGCCGTGCCTAATAGGCACTCACTTTGGATTCATGGTTATGGGAGAAGGTCCATGTCTGCCTACCTGTGAAAGGGAATCTAGTGCTAGTATGTCCACCTCATTACTCACTGTGAATGACTTGGAACTGCACAATTCTCTGCAAAAATTCTGGCAACATGAAGAAGTGCCCTTCACCTCAAAACTCTCACCACATGATCAAGCATGTGAAGATCATTATGTCGCTACTCATACACGCGACAGTTCAGGTCGTTACTGTGTCCGACTTCCTTTCAAACAAGATAAACCTCCTCTCGGAACTTCTCGCAGGAACGCAGAAGTACGATTAAAATCTCTCGAACAAAAGTTCAACTCTAAGCCTCGCTTCAAGCAACTTTATGCAGAATTCATGTCTGACTATTTGACTTCTGGACACATGATTCTTGCCCAAAACACTCAGCTCAGTTCACCTCACTACGTTTTACCTCATCATGGGGTTCTAAAGAAATCCAGCACCACTACTCGCCTTCGAACAGTCTTTGATGCCAGTGCAAAATCATCCAACGGTTTCTCTCTCAACGACACCCTGTGGACAGGACAGAAAATGCAGACCAACATTTGTGATCTGTGATCTGTTACTCATGTTTCGCTATCATAATGTGGTTTTTACTTGCGATATACGACAGATGTATCGTCAGATCAAAGTCCACCCTGATAATCAACCTTATCAGCTAATCCTATGGAGGGACCATGTCGATCAACCTATTTCCACTTATCAATTGACCACAGTAACTTATGGATTTAGTTGTTCACCTTACCTGGCGATAAGAACTCTTCCCGCTCGCCTCCGACTTCATTCCCTCAGGCTGCCGAAGTACTCCGCACACAAACGTTTGTCGACGATATTATTGCGGGTGGTGATTCCATTGATGAGGCCTCTCATTTGAAAACTCAGCTCATTTCTCTTTTACTTCGAGGTGGCTTCGAATTGCGAAAAGGGACTACTAACGCTTATCAACTATTACAGGATCTTCCAGACGAACACCTAGAGACACCCACGTTTCTTCAGGATACCGCACAACCTCATTATAATATTCTCGTACTTCATTGGTCATCCTCTTCGGACGCTTTTACTTACCATTTGAATTTTCCTCGAAACTCTAAAACTAAACGCCAAGTGCTCAGCGTTGCCGCTCAAATTTATGATTCTTGTGGTTTCCTTTAGCCTGTTGTCATGTGGGCGAAATGTTTTATGCAGCTCCTCTGGACAAAAGGGTTAGACTGGGACCAATCCCTACCACCTGAACTTCTAACTCAGTGGCAAACATTTGCAAAGACTTCTAATTGTTTAAAAAATATTGTAATACTCGGGCTTTACGCTTGAGTCACTCGCCTAGCATTGAGTTACACGGTTTATCAGATGCTTCTGAGAGTGGATACGCTGCAGTCATTTACTTAAGATGTCAGATTAGTGACAACTCGGTGGTAATTCGGCAGATATTATCGAAGACTCGGGTATCCCCACTGAAAACACTCACTGTACCTCGCTTGGAGCTAAGTGCTGCTCATTTACTCGCTCAATTAGTGGCGTATATTATATCTCTTTATAACAAAAAAATGGAATTTTCCTCTGTTTTTCTATGGTGCGATTCGTCAGTAACACTGACATGGATACAAACACCTCCTTATCGACTCAAAACCTTTGTCGCCAATCGGGTAGCGCAGGTTCAAGAATTATTGCCTTCTCATTATTGGAGGCACGTACCGAGTGAACACAATCACGCTGACTGCGCGTCACGTGGATTACTTCCTTCAGACCTACCTCAACATAAATTATGGTGGTACAACAGTCGCATGATAACTGGCCTATATCTCATTTTGAGCCTGCAAAACACATTGACACAGGGGAATATAAACCTATTTCACCTATATCTCTTCTCTCCACTGTTCACTCAGAATGGGACTTGCTGCGGAAATATTCTAGCTTTAGTCGACTGAAGCGTGTAATGGCGTACTTCTTGCGTTTCATACATAACTCTAGTCACTTAGGAAGAACAGTTGGACCTCTCACTACGGGGGGTTGAACTCAGCCAGAATCCGAATATTCAAATTACTTCAGGCATCCTCCTTCATCGAAGATTTAAAGGCATTAGGACACACCCCTCCTAACAGGGTGTCTTCTAGGCTTCGACGATTAACACCATTTCTCGATAGTGATGGCGTCCTGCGAGTTGGTGGACGGCTAGAAGCAGCACAGGTTCGTTATGAGACGCAACATCCGGTGATTTTGCCTAAGAAACACCCTGTTGTTGACTCCTTGATTGACCTATATCATCGGAAGTACCTTCAATCTGGAGTTCAACTCACTCAATCACTTATCGCACAAGAGGTGTGGATATTGTGTGCTCGGAATGTAATCCGTGCACGCGTCTTCAGGGTTACTGTGTGCTTTAAGCACCGACATAAAAATAAAAATCCTCTTATGGGAAACTTACCTCAACCTCGACTGACCCCTACTCGCCCATTTCTCAACACAGACATTGATTATGGTGGTCCTCTCACTCTAAAGTACATAATCTACGCTCTATTCGAACTATCAAGGCATACATCTGTGTCTTCGTTTGCCTTGTCACCAAAGCTGTTCACATTGAGGTGGTCACTGATCTCTGGACGGACGCGTTCATCGCAGCATTGACTAGATTTGTGTCTAGACGAGGTCTTTGTCAATACGTCTATTCCGACTGCGGAACAAACTTTGTCGGAGCTGACAATGCTCTGCGATCTCTACTCAGGACCTCAGGACAAGATCTCGTTTGTGAATTTTCATTTCAACGTGGAGTTAATTTTCACTTCAATCCTCCTGCTGCACCTCATCAAGGAGGACTATTGGAAGCGCAATTAAAAGCGCTAAACATCACTTGCGTCGCGTCATAGGTGATCACGTTCTAACTCTCGCCGAATTCATGAATCTGACAACTCAAGTCGAGTCAATCCTCAACTCTCGACCACTCAAACCTTTATCTAACGATCCTTCCGATCTCACTGCTCTGTCCCCAGGACACTTTTTAATTGGAGCTCCACTCGTCGCTGTACCCGAAAGAAATCTGGCTGAAGTCTCTACTAATCAACTTAAGCATTGGCACCTCGTCCATTCTTTTCACCAGCGCGTGTGGAAAAGGTGGCAGCTGGAATATCTTCACACTCTACAGCAGCGGACCAAATGGACGGAAACGACAGACAACCTGCGTGTGGGCGACCTAGTGCTAGTGCATCAACCTACTCCGCCTCTCTCTTGGCCATTGGCAAGAGTGACACAAGTGTTCCCTGGCACAGACGGTGTGGTGCGAGTTGTTCAGCTCAAGACACAGCAAGGACTTATAACTCGACTTTCTCATAAGGTTTTCCCCCTGCCCATTAGTGCCGAATAAACTTATTATTTTTCTCACGTCTCTAGATAAGGAATTTTTTATTTTATTTAGTGTATATTTGTTTTTTTGTGAAGAACTCTCAGTTTGTTTATTGATAATTATTGTTTTTTTTCTCTCATGCTGGGGTAGCTTATATTGTATTCTTCTTTGAATCCTAGGAGGATTCAAGGCCCCCGGTATGTTACGTAATTTTCTTTAAATTAAAGATAATTGAAAAGACAGTGTAAATGCTTCAGAGAGGGACTCCTTATCGGCCAACCTTTGTCTCTTACAAGGTTCGTTACGGCCCAGTTCCTTTCGAATCGTCGGTAAAACGACATCTCTCCCGTGACTCTCGACGTGACGTAGTTTTTGTGTGTTCTAAACGAGGCTCGGTTTAGACCATTTTTTCTCTCGTTGTTTCTCCTGTCTTGTGGCGAAGGTACTCTTAACATTAATAGTGACATTTTGAATATAAGTGATTTCTTTAAGTTCAACAGGTAATTGATAGGTGCGGGAAAGGGTGCACCCGAAAAACTGACCGACAAGTGGTGGTACTTCGCCCAGTGAGGTATGTACAAAACGTCAACTTCATTCATTTAATTATTTAAGGTCCTCCGGAAATCAATGTTGCCGTTACATGGCAAAATATTTAACAGTTGCTATAGAGGTTCTATTAGAAACTAGCTATTGTAGTAACATTTTCCTGTAATAAAACGTATATAAAGTACAATAAATAAAATAACATATCTTATTTGTTAAAATAGCGGTCCATTGTTGTTTAAGTGTTAATGGTATAAGAAGCTACTGACAATATCAATATATTACATTAATGACAACATCGAACGTGTAGTTTTAAAAATATTCTTCTTGAAATAGATCTTCGTTATTATATGCCTATATAGTATTAGTGGGTATCTTGATAAGTATATTAATCTTTCCTTTAATTCACTTATAACATACATGTGATAGCTTTTATTAAAATGTACATGTATCTCCCCTCTACACGTAAATAAGTAACATAACAATTTATACGTTTTAACGCAAAATATACAACATAATTAACGGAAGATGTACATATTAACCTAAACCTCATAAATATAAAATAACAAGATGTAAGAAAGATGTTGTTATAGACTTTTTATAAAATTTTTACAGTTTGGCTATGACGAACGTAAAGTATATTGGACAGCAGATAGGCTGGATGAAACAAAGGCAACCAGCTCCCCTGAGAGATCACACCACCTACCATTCAAACTGGCAGTTGTTTTTTTATTGAAACAACACGATGTCATATAAAATCTTGTAAAAACGTGACAGTCTGTTCGTTTTAATTGAAAATATATTCACAGTGACTTTTTTGAAGAGAAGTCTTTTCTGCTGAACAACAGATTAAATTATGCAAATCCTTTTGTAGTTAATCTTTTAGTATATATAATTAATAAATATATTATGCTAATTGATAGATACTGGTAAAACTATGATATAAGCTAGACTTTATTTGAATTTCTTTTCGAATTGAATAGGTCGAAGTGTTAAGCCACATTTGTAGATTTGAAAACCATCTTTACAGAGAAACAAGAATTAGATTGTGGCACTCGGAGACTGCGGCAGAAATGAGAACATTCACAGTCACGTCTTCAACAATTTTAAATTGAGAAAAACATTACAACTTACGTGTTGAGAAATTGCTTAAACATTTGTTATATTATAAGGAACAAGAATACAAGGTTTCTAAATTTAAAACTAGAAATGTAACTACAAATAACAAATTAGGGCTAACAGCTTTGTAAAACTTTCAACGAAAAAAATGAAAAATAAGAATATACAAATTATTTTTATATTACACAATAATACTGATTTTTCATATTTAACACCAAAGTTTGACGTACAAAAAAATTAGAACTAATAGTTTTACAAAAACATATTAATTTATACCTTTTTTGTTAAATATTTTTCACTTTAATTTGAGGTTATGTATATAATAAATACTAATATTAACTGTAATTAATAATATAATATTAAAGGTAGGCCTAACAAAAAAGGTTTATTTACAGGTTTACTGAATACAAACCGTTTTAACAAATTCATTTGAAATTTGGGTAATTGTGAGATTTAGCGGCCACCAACAATATTGTGAAAAATTATTCGAAACTACTAAATAGGATGATATCCACAAGATTTGTTTTTATTGACCTAGGAAAGTTATTTTCTCAATTTAAAGTAGGGTAGAAAATTCAGTGCGGAAGCATAGGTTGTGAATGATCCGCGGAGTGACACAAATGTTTTGTGACGTCACAACTGTTGTTATTAAGTTGTGCATCGGGCGCGGAGTGGCACAGTGTTGTCACAACTGTAGTTTGCGTTTTAGAAACTTAAACTTTATGAATCAAAAACATGTCTTGAAGCTATATTGATAAACATTATTTTTGGTATTGCTAAGAAAGGTGAATTTTATATATCTATGCTGAAATAAACCTATGAAGTATCCAGTTAGGATGAATTTTGTTCTAATTTTATACATGTAACCATATAGGTGATGTATAAAATTACCACTAAATCTATACTAATTGGACACTTTTTAGGTATACTTTAATATAGGGTTATAATAATGTATAAATTTAAAATCAAATCTATCCTAACTGGAGAATTTAGGCTATAATTATGTTTAAATATACCTGTGCAAAAACCATAACAATTGTGCTAAAACTTTGTTTCTCAAATAACTACACAAGTAAGGTACGCGTGACGTCACTGTATCACTCTGCGGACGATGAACAACTCAGCACTGTGACGTCACGAAATATTTGAATCACTCTACAACCCATTCACAAGTATGGCTACATTAAGTAAATAAACATAACTATCCGAAGTCAAATAAAAATCTTCTTGTGGATATCGTCCTATTAGGTGGTTTTGAACAATTTCCACAAATATCGTAAGTGGCCGCTAAATCTCACAACTACCGAAATATATTCTTAAAAAGCACCATTCCTGCCTAAAAGTATTTTGATTTACAATATTGGAAAAAATTCATATCTTATTGTTATTTTTTTATAGAAAGATTTAAAACCTTTAAACTTAACAATGTTCAACAAATAATGTAACATAAACTACGTGTAAAACAGCACTTCTACAACATAATATACAACACAAAATCAGCTGTTGCATTAAATCATATGTTATTATGTAATTCACTTTGAGGCGTCTCGTAACGTAACGTGATGGAAATTATACTGCCCCGAAATTGTATCATTATGTCCATCCAATAGGTATTATAGGCGTCGATATAAAAGTTTATACTTCAAAAACTTGATATTAATTTACTTAATTTATTGTTATATAAAAAGTGAAGAGTATACGTTAGAGTAAAATCATTTACTTTAAAGTAACATTATATATTTAAAACAACCAGTATTCCTTATGGAATGATTAGGTGAGACGAATTTTAATATACGAATACTTGACAAAATAGGGAATGGGCAAAGATGATCATAGTAGTTTATTAAGTGATACCGAAAAATTCAAAATTCGCAAAATGTCCCAATCTCAACTGGCGGAAGCCCTCGTTTTAGCCTTCATGCCTTTCAACTCTGATTTTGTAACAAGGTATAGAAATGGCTTTAAAATGTCGTTCACTTCTGGGTTGTATTTTTAAAATACATTCACCGAAGTTTAAGATAGATTTATTGACTTTCACTGACAGACGTTTTTACACACTTGTACTTGGTAATTTGTGTGCTTTTATTTTTGAGTTTTTGCAAAGGAGATTACGTCTCTGTGTAGCTCATTTAACCTGTTTCTAACACCTGTTTTGTATAACATAAGATTTCAGCTTCTCTTTTGCTAATAGCTTTATCTCCACGTTACAAGAAAAATGTTTCGTCATAGAATTTGTATGGAGTTAGGAAATTCATTGAGAGGTAATGCTTTACTACCACAAAATGGCGTTTATATAACAATAAACCTGTCGCTTAGTATAAACTTTCCCAAATTCGAGCTTCCAAAGGACTCAACACTCCGACAACAAACGGTAACGTCTGCAAAATATTTGAATAATTAACGCCGGCGAGAGCTATAAATTTCGCGGATTTGCAAACGTTTCGCTTACAATCGTAACTCGAGTCTTACTTACAAAATTAAATCTGAGAATAATTTACAACGTTGCTGTAGCTCGGGACTGAGACTAAAGCTTCTTAGCTAAGTTAAACTTTGCCATCAGAAAGTCCTTTCACTTCATTTCACTTGTTGACGTATTCAGTTTGTGGTAAGTACAACACTGTTGAACTACTATTAGCTAAAAACAACCGATTCTAGCTAAAAAGTACCTTTTATATTTTAATTTTTAAATCTCACTGCCGTCGGCGGGATTAAATACAAAATGAGAACGAGAAATCTTTAATTTTCAATTCAAAACAGCGTGTAGAACAACTAATCAACAAATAATACTCTACGGATCGTGGACAGTGCGTTCAAATAAATTTTATTTCAATAAATATGAAGGAAATATACTTAATCAATTACCATTTGTGAGTCGTCCCTAGGACTACAATTTACCTTCGGCTGGTTACTGGCTCCCTCGGGAAGATGGCATGCCCAGGATTGTTCTTCTTCGGTCACCCGGAACGCGTGAAGATCCTCTATCGACGACTCTATCTATAAGACTTCTCTCCTAGCTTGCTAGTTGTAAAATTTTGAATAAATGACCGGACCATACACGATTTCCTGAAATCAGCTGCATAGCTTCGCCCGTCGATAAGTGCAAGTTTCTCGTAGCGACAATTAGAACAGTTTACTCTAGGAGCTACTTACTGGTTTGGTAATAATGTGAAAGAACGTAACCTAGCTCGGCGGTTATATAAAAAAAACGTTACATTTTACACCTCCATCGTGTGAATAGGTTCAGTCTAACGTAATGCATTACATAAAATAAAGTTCAAAGTTTGTTCGATACCAATATCAGTAGCTTCTCTCTATTTGTATCCCCCCATACTTGTTGTATTCATGAGCTTTCTATTAAAACATAAGCGTTTGATCCAGTAGTTCATGTATTGAGCGATCTTGCCTCCTTCTGTCAAGTAACGGCACACAAATGTCCTGGGCAACACCATTTCCGCATTATACTACAAATCTGTTCCGCATTATACTATAAATCTGTTTCGAAATGTACTACAAATCTCTATCACAGTTAATGTTTCCATATACTTAAATCAAGTAGAAGTTCGTATTTGGCATACAAATTTGTTTATTTTGAGTGTTTGTCAATTTATGGTATCGGTATGCACGGCACCAGATATTGAAAAAGTTATATCTGATGATTTAGAAATTTGTGTGATTTACAATAACAAAAAATAAAATCTAGTCATATAAAAAATTTCAAAATTTAGAAAAAAGACAAAAGAGTCTCTTTAAAACACACAGAAACAACTAAACTTCTCTTTAAAAGACAGAGAACTTCAGTATATTGTTATGTTGAATTACAAAATAGTTATAAAGTTACACATTGTTATAAAAACAATATTTGTAGTTGAAAAGTGCATTGGACTTAACATACATTATTGCAATATAGCCCACGCCGTCATTCACTTTACGCATATGCTGGTTAAATACGTTAGTAAACTTAATTTTTCTGAAAAAACTACAACCTCCCACTAAATAGATACGTTGTAGATATATTGTTGTCTGATAAGATAATTTAGATTTGTTTAAATTAGGTTAAGTTAGACTGTAGCAATGAACTCTCTATTATAAAGAACTCCTACGTAGTTTTGTTAGACTATCATGTTGTAACGTAAAGGCAGTATCTTCTGTTATTAGTATATTTAAGTTTTTGAAAAATCATCTCTCGGTTTTATTATTTGTTCTGCGCGTTTGAGGAAATTTTACAGCAATAATTTTGTATTGCAATATCAGTAACTAGAGAGTTCATTATAAAAACAAACTTATTACAAGGATACATACATATCGTTCGTTTAAATCACTGGTTCGACATACAATTTTATGATTCTAATGAACTATTCTATTATCATCAAGCCGAAACAGCTTAAACATCGCAAAGATACAAATAGAATAAAAACTAACAACATATCTGTACGCAATAAAATATCTAATCTTCCTAGAAGCAATGTTTTTAATATTGATTCCAAGACAAACTAAACCCTTGTATAATACGAAATAGTTTTAACCGGTTCAAGGTATAAGGGTAAAGTTTCCAGTAACACTGGTCTTCTGTAATCGATTAAGGTATGTAAACCTGCCAACCAAAAATACTCACTGTATAAACAATGGAATATAATTTTTTTGTAATCATGTACCTACAAGGATCTGTACCTATAAACAAATTTAAGAAATCCTCCAAATTGTCAAGTCACAAATTTCCTATAGATTATAATAAAAGATATGAAACACCCTATTTTATTTATTTAATTCGCGAATACATTTTATGAACAAATATACAAACAATATAAATCTGAATTTTATATGAAGTTCGGAATTTAACTTGTGCAGAAGTTTCTCATTCACAAGTTATATAAACAACAAATGTTTAAAAAGTCGATTCCTACTTAGATCAACAAAGACGAATTTTATTTCTAATTAAATAATTACAATTATTATAAACAAAGGGACATAGCCTATGTGTTAAAACAACTGTTCTTCCACACAACCTATAACATAAAATCAGCTGTGTATGAAGTCACATGTCATTTAATTTAAACGAAATGGAATGAAATAACTATATTCCATACCGTTCCCCTTTTGTGAAAAGGTTCTCTTCCACATAAAACAAAAATTAAATCATTGAATTCAATTAATAAATTATTATTTGGAAAGCAACTGTATTAACATCAAGTTTCATCCACTAAAAGTTAAAAACATTGTATTTGATCTCAAGTGGATTAATAAAAAGTATTTTATTAACGATTGAAAATTTGAAAAAGATATATATATATATATATATATACATATATATATATATATATATATATATATATATATATATATATATATATATATATATATATATATATATATATATAAGGAGAGTGTAAGATCCTTGTAAAGGTGTTGATATGTAACATTTGCCAGTCGAGGGAAAGCGACTTAAGTGTGACTTTGAATGATTGTGATTTATAAAATTAATTTATGTGTCATTATATACTTGATAGAATGATTTATTAGTGTTATTTTTAAATTAACGTAATATAAACTTATTTGATATTATAATCTTACATTTTCCGATTGATCGTATTTATAATTTTGACTGTTAAATGTTACACTTAATTTATAAAGTAGGATCTAGTGAATAAAGCTGTGTTTGTAACTAATTATTCAAGATCGTAGTAAGTAAATACTAATAAATAAATCAGTATATTAGACAGCTATATTTATTGTTTTTCAGGTTAATGACAGATTACAGACCATTTGTGATCAAAATTTGGCTTGTCTAGTAGTGCAATTTGATTTATAAATGTTAATATCTATTAAGAATAATGACATATTTGATTGTAATTGTGTTGAAAGTAGTGTTTATGAATGTTATAATTTGTAAATTATGGGTCAATATTAGAATAAAAAACTTATAACTCTTGAAAAGGATTTGGATAGAAAATAGAGTCGTAGAGTGGATTTGTAAAATCATGAACAATAATAACCTTAAATACATTAAATAATTATTAATTGACATTAAATAATGTTTAAGGAAAAATATTTACCGTTATTACATTGGGAATTAATTTAATTGTCTCCCATAGTCATACAATAGTACGAGCCAGAAAGTAAGTTGAACTGCGAGTAATGAAAACACCCTTTTTAATATATAACACGTTAAAACATAATACAATGGAAAACAGTTAATTTCTGAATACTTATAATAACTTAGTGATTTACAAAAATATAAAAAAGTCAATGTTCTCATGAGATATTATTTATGTTGTATTATATCCAGTCATAATGAGCTTCTCGATCTAAGCGTAGACGTAAGCGGGGACTGAAAGGGGTGGGGTGAGTAAATATAAGTATTAACTACCTTACAACGGGACAAACACTTAATCGTGAGATTAGGTTAATTTAAAAAAAAAAAATTCATTATTTGCAGATAATTTGAATAATAAATCGATACTCCTTAAGATTCATTGCTTGAACACCTGAAATAAATTTGTGTAATATTCTTTCTTAAATACCAATTCAAAGAAGGAAGTGAAATCACGTGGCTCGTACAAATACCACATTACGTGCTGCGCTAGTGTCAACAATAGAATATATTTCTAACCTTGAAAGACCTAAACTGAATAAAATAAATTCCAAGCTAACTATAAAATCCGATAAGTGTTTAATTTACATTTTTAAAGGGGTTTTTCTAGAATAAATAGGATGCAATAAATTTGCGAAAACTGTCTCAAAGTATTTTTATTTAAGAGGTTATGTCAATCCAAAGCTTCAAAGGTCAAATTGACCCTGCAAAGAATCCTCGGTGTGCAAAACCAGGGATTTAGAACGAGACAATAAATATTACGAAAATTAAAATTAGAATAAACCATAGTAAAGTTAGACCTGGTAACCAAAATTAGGATAAACTGAATTTAAATATGTTAAATTAAAATTGTTTAATATTGAAAAAAAACAAGCCTAATTATTAAAGAGAATTTGAATAAATAGGCTCGCTCTATAAAAACAGCAAATATAGTTAATAAAAACCTCACAACAGGCTCCAAAGTAATAAAGCTGTATAGAATATTTCAGTACGAATATTTCAGTATAGAGTATTTCAGAATGTTTCAAGATTGTTTATAAAACCATAGGATAGGGGCCCAACAGCGATGTAATCAAAAAACTTCAGTATCTTGGAGCAGTGAATTAAATAAATTTAGACAAATATAAACTCAGAAAAAATAATGAAACCATCTTTAAAAATTAAAACATTTCATCCCTTAGAGTTACTTGCTATTATGACACTCTAAGCAAAATAATTGACAAAACAATTAAAAAGGTCGATATTTTAAATAAACAAACTGGTTGCTATGAGAACGCTACTGGGATTACACGAATTTGATCGATAAGGTTCAAGAATAAAAAATGTACAAAGAATTTTTTCCGAGCTCAAGTGGTGGCGAGAGCGAGGAGCCGAAGGCTAGCTATGAAGTTAGTAAGACGTGTTTAGTTTGTACTGAGGAAAGGATTCCAAATTAGGAAGAATTAAATATAAAAGTGAGGAGATGAGTTTAGGAGGTGTTCAGATATTTGAGCTGTATGTTATATAAAGTAGACACATCCTCAATTATATTAGTATAAGTAAGGATGAAGATTTAAGGTCACATAATTGCAATAGACGTAATCTCTGCCGGTGTCTTTTGGTAGCGTTGAGGAATGCCATGAGATGGTTGGTGTTTAAAGCATATATATATATATATATATATATATATATATATATATGCGTCTGTGTGTATGTGTGGTGATGCAGAATTCACTATCAGGAATTTCAATAGACCCGACTGAGTATTCTAATTTGCGTCCCGCGAAAGACACAAGACAGTGTTACCAACTTTACTCGATGCCAAGTGTTTACGAATAGTAGAAATCGGAAGCGGTTACTCTTTTAGTTTTGTTTTCAAGAGTTGCAATGAGTCTAAAACCAACCAGTGTAAAGTGTGCGCATGCCGGAGTAAAATTTGCATTTACCGAGTTTAATTATCACAATTACCAACCAAGTTAGATAAATCCTTACCAAGCTCTTCATCTCTTTATGTTAAGCTTTGAATTAAAAGTTAAAGCTTAAAGCCTTTAGTATTGTCACATTGTTCCAATTCCACAAACATCAATATTATCATAGTTAGATACAAAACTTGGACGAAACTTCATTTCTTCATTTACAAATTTAGTTATGTGTATTGGAGATTTGTATCAAAACATTCATTACTTAGTATCTTACGAGACGTTCACTAATGCCCCTATTACATAGTAATTATCAAGGATTCCGCTAATGGCATTCACTACTTAACCTACAAGACGTTCACCATTGGCATTCAGTACTTAGTAAATAACAAGACGTTCAAGAATGGCATTTATTAGTTAGTAATCTACGTGACCTAACCACTGGCATTCCCTACTAAGTAACTTTCAAGATGTTCACCAATTCCATCCACTACTTAGTAACTATCAAGGCCACTAATGACATTCACTACTTAATAACCTACAAGACGTTCACCAGTTGCATTAAATACTTAGTAGTAATCAACGCGATCACCAGTGACATTCATTACTTGATAATTATCTGGACGTTCAACAATAGCATTCACTACTTAGTAAATATAAAGACGTTCAGCAATGGCATTTACTACTAAGTAAACTACGAGACTTACACCATGACATTCACTACTAAGTAACTATCCGGACGTTCAATGATGGCATTCACTACATAGTAAATATCAATTATTTCACCAATGGCATTCATTTCTTAGTAATCTACGAGACTTACACCGTGGCATTCACTACTAAGTAACTCTCAAGATGTTCACCAATGGCATTAACTACATAGGAACCTACAACGCATTCCTTAATATCTATCAAGGATTACACTATTGGGATTTACTACTTGGTAACTATCAAGGCACTAAAGTTATTCAGCACTTAGTAGCGTACAAGGCGTTCCCCAATGGCATTCACTAGTTAGTAACTTATAAGGCGTAAACCAACTGTATTTACTATTTATTAGCCATTAAGGCATTATCTAATATTATTCACTACTTAGTAGCCTAATAGGCGTTCCCTATTTGCATTCATTAATTAGTAACTTATAAGGAGTAAACCAATTGTATTTACTACTTATTAGCCATTAAGGCATTATCCAATATTATTCACTACTTAGTAGACTAATAGGCGTTCCCCAATGGCATTCATTAATTAGTAACTTATAAGGCGTAAACCAATTGTATTTACTACTTATTAGCCAATTAAGGCATTCTAATATTATTCACTACTTAGTACCCTAATAGGCGTTCCTTAATGGCATTCATTAATTAGTAACTTATAAGGCGTAAACCATTTGTATTTACTACTTATTAGCCATTAAGGCATTAAAATATTATTCACTACTTAGTAGCCTAATAGGCTTTCCTTAATGGCATTCATTAATTAGTAACTTATAAGGCGTAAACGAATTTTATTCACTACTTATTAGCCATTAAGGCATTATCTATTATTATTAAATACTTAGTAGCCTAATAGGCGTTCACCAGTGGCATTCACTACTTAGTAACCATCAAAACGTTAACTATGGTTATTCACTACTTAGTAACCATCGAGGGGTTCAGCAAAGGCGAGACCTAATGAATAGTTTTTGAGGGAGATGGTATGGTTTCACATAAAAACTGATATCAGCTGTTGGGTGTTGCGGGCTGCATGTGTGTTATGTTAATCTAAGTTTGATGTTCTATTGTGTTTATATATTTAATAATTGCAAGTCGGATGATGTGTTTGTACAGTCATGCCTTGTGGACGTGACGTGTTCATGAAGTTTGATTGAGTGTTGAGACTTATGAGTTGGCTTAACAAGTTGCACAGTGCGGAAAATGTTCTTTGTGTTAGTATACTGTAAGGAACATGTTGGGTAGCAAAACTGTTAGATAGCTCGTACTGCAACGGGGTGAGAGACCGTCGCAAGTGGGAAATAAGTAATTTCCTGTTTTTTAGAAATAAAGCTGTTTTTAAAATAATCAAGTAGGGAATTATACAATTAATAAAGAGGGAAAAATTAAATAAAACAGTAAATAGAATAGTTAAGCTAAATTAAAGAATGTTATAAAATAAATTTGTAATAACTAACTAAATCTGAACATCGAGAGTGAAGCGAAAAAATTCTAAGTGCCTAAAAAAGCTATTTTTCGAACCAAACCACGTAGAACTTTCATCGACATTTCAAAAGAACCACAATAACCTAGAATGAACATTAAAGAAAACAGAATTCAAAAAACTTAAGAAACAAAAAAGTTACAGCCGTTTAAATAAAATAGACATTTTTCAGTGTTCTAAAATTAATTATCAAACTATGCAAGCAAAAACAGATTCGTTGCCCGACTTGCCTGTACAAGGAATAAACCGAGCGATAGCAAACTTTGCAGGCGGGGTGCGGTAGGTTAAATTCACCGCTATATATACTTGGTCTCTAAGCTTTTAGAGACAGTCTGTAAAAATTTTCTAACACGAGGTGCCGCGGGACGCTATGCTGGACCGCGAGTAGAGACCGTCAGCAGGCCAGATGGACCATAACCTCAGCGCTTTCGACATCCAGGACCACCAAGGATGAAGGCTCCAGACTCAGCCTCCAGGACGCTCGAATAGAGGGAAACCACCACCGACGAACCAGGGATGGCGACTTCCGGTGTCCAAGGACCAGCGAATCCAGACGAGGGACCCCAAGGACCGGCAGGAACATCTTTGGCAAGTCATTTTTTTTATTCGAAATCAGTCACGTCTAATTTAGTTAGTTAATTTTATTAAATTCAAACAAATTTGCAAGCTTAAAACAATGACTTCACTCTTTATAAAATTTAAATAAATTATATGCTAAGTAAATGAATTTATGTGCTCAGAATATTTAAAATAATGAATATTAAAATTACAAAAGGTTTTTGGCCATAAGCCGTTTATTTAAAGAAAATGAGAAATTTTCGAATATTATAAATTAAAAATTAAAGGTCATAAAATATGAATTTACCAATTCCATATAGGAGATAAAATATTATTATGTGTAATTTTGAAAATAATTTTATGTTATGTCTATGTTATCAATCTATATGCAAAGTATAATTTTTTAAAGCATAAGAAACAAGAAGTAACTCAGTGAATTGTTTTGCTAATATAATTGTGTAATACTTTGAAGGATAAATTTTCTTTTTTATTTCAATAAATAGAGTTAAATATGTCATAAAAATCAACATTATTTGCATTCCATCCTGTGTCAAATAACCAATAAAAACTGTTTAGCTTTTTCCAACTAATATAAAAATGATTATCAAATCAGTAAACAAATTTAAATAAATTTCATTAAATGGCAATAGAAAAAGCCTAATGTTTTAAAGAGTTTCTCTCTACTAATTTCATGAGCTAGTCTAAAGATTAGTTGGTTTTTTGTAATAAAAGTCCAGAGATTTATCTACTGGCAGATTGTGTTTAAGAGGACACAGGAGCCTTTTAAAATAGGTATTTTTAAACACAATCATATTTTGCACGTTCCCTTGCTGTTTCTGCAGATCATCATCAGGTGGTAAGACTCTGTGTTTATTATGTGTATTATTCTAAATGTGTTTCTTTCCAGCTGACTATTAATTTGACATGTGTGACTATACTTAGACCATACAAAATTGATAAACTTTTTTAGGAGGGTTTATATGTACTTTAAATAGTAGTCAGCGGGAATAGGCTTGTTGTGGGTTTGGCCCTACGAGCAGGAAACATACACTTAACTCTGGGAGTTTAGCACGGTTTTACCAGCAGGGTGATAGGCAGAGTTTTGGTTGTTTATAAATATGTTTTCTTGTAAACAATTAAATTTTAGTATTCTGCAAGAAAGGATTTAAACAACACAACAAAACGACCGCGTGGAGCTGCGATGGTAGGGACGGTAGAAGAGGTGAGGTGGGGGGACGTTGCAGAAATGGCGCCCGGACGGTAGGGACTTTGAACAGGTTCCCTATATCAAAATTGAATAATTAAATAATAGAAATAAATCGAGATAGTTTAAATAAGTGGAGTCAAAATGTTTTAAATAATGAAATTAAATTTTTAAATAATAATATAAATTGTGACGAATCCAAGAGCGTACGAATAAAAATAAAATAAATAAATAAATAAATTTGAATAAAAATTTAGTCGAAAGAGCGGGTAGGAACCATCTGGCCTAAACCAAATCAAAAAGAAAGAAATAAGGAAATAAATAAATAATTGAATATTAAATAGTAAATCAAAATGTCAAAACCCGAAATAGATAAACTGATGGCCTATTTCAAGGCAAAGGAGGAAAAAGACAAAGAAGAGCGAGAGAAAGAGAAGGCGGAAGCGAAACGATTGAGAGAGGAAGCAGAACAAAGAGCGAAGGAGAGAGAAGACAAAGAAAAACAATGGAGAGAGGAGGAGAAACAATTGAGAGAGAAAGAGAAGGAGGAAGAAAAACGATGGAGAGAGGAAGAGAAACAGTTGAGAGAGAAAGAGAAGGCGGAAGAGAAACGATTAAGAGAGGAAGAGAGACAACTGAGAGAGAAGGAAAAAGCCGAAGAGAAAATGGAAAGACAACGGTTATGGGAGGCTTTCCAATTAAAATTCGAGGACTATCAAAAAGAAAATGAGACTAAGACAAGTCATATATATGAAAAGTTAAGCGAACATGAGACAGAAATAGAGAGACTGAAAACTAAAACGGAAACAAAAACGGCTAAATTAAACGAGAAAGTACAGGATATCCAAGAGGACATTAAAACGGTAAAGCAACAAGTCACAAAGGTAAAGCAAACCGCTGGAGCGGGAATAATAACACAAGTTTGCTTACCAAGGGTAATAGACAGGAACGGGGAGGCCACGTACCGTAGAATTAAGTTCTGGGGGAATGACAAAGAAGATCCGATGACATTCCTAGGGGAAATAGAAGATCTATTTTCCGAAATAGACAATACTATGGACGAGACTGCAAAATTAAGGATAGTAGAACGATATGTGAAAGGGGCAGCGGATGCATGGTGGAAAGCCATAAAGAACAATACAGAAACTTATTCTGAATTCAGGCAGGGATTCACGGAGCATTTCTGGAGTTATCGCCAGCAGGATCGGGTACGCAGACAAATAAATCAAGGGCGCTACCATAATAATGGACCATACTCTATGGCAGAGTATTTTATTATGATGGTAAACAGGGCGAAAAACTTAGACCCGATAATCCCAGAGAACCATCTAATTTTCATGTTAATGAAACACTTTGGGAGTAACGTTCAGCTAGCTAGTGTGGGGAACCCCACAAGTAACATCAAACAAGCGATAGTTTTCCTACAACAGCTAGACAGCGTTACTGACAACGGTAATGGTAATGGGATCGCTCAAAGAAGTCAACAGAGGCAGGTTGCTATAAACCAACAACCTAACCCTAACCCAAGGTCCCATGGTGATACCGCAAAATACCAAGAGACCAAGTATCCAAAAAAAACCCTCATCCTAAATCGCCTATCCCCGGACCAAGCGACCACAAGCCAAAAAACTAAATATGAGGATCTCTGGCAACAATCAGGGAGATAAGTTAACCAGGTTAGAGATCCGAAGCAATAAGAAACCAAAAATAATTCAGAGCGAGAGACCGAAGGAAAAGCCGGTTTACCATCATAATAAGATCAGGCTAGGCGGTTTTTCCATGTCTATTAGGGACGATTTGTTAGAGGAAAGAATTGACTCGGTTGTAAAACTGGAGAATATAGACCAGTGTCCAGTGATAGAGTGCGAAATTAAAGACCATAAGTTAATTGCACAAGTTGATACAGGTGCCCAAATGTCTGTGATTAAAACAGAAAAATACATAGCCCTAAAACAAAGCGGGAATTTATTCTATGAGCTACCTATAGCTAACGTAGCGATAGTCACAGCATTAGGGTCAACCTGTAAACGAGTCAAATTACAAACGATGCTACCTCTAACATTAAACGGACACACAAAGGAATTTGTTTTCTTGATTGTGGACAATCTACGGGTTGACCTCATCTTGGGAGCAAATACTTTGTGTGCGTTAAAAGCCCGGATAAACATGGAGAGATCGTTCATGACGTATGAAATTGATGGATATCTGCTGCACCAGGAGTTTCTTGTATCGAATAATAATAAAAATAATATAAAACAGGAGATAGGATGTAATAAAATTAATAAAATAACAAACAAAAATATTAACAAAAATATAATATGTTCCGACGTTACAAGCGGGGAACAGGAAATCAATACAATAGGCTCGTCTTGTATGGACGGGCAAATTAACGACGGCAAATTAACACCTGTAGAGCGGACATTGGAGTGCCCGATAGTGAATAGCGAACAGGAGGGGCTGTTCACGGGCAAGGATCAGGAAGATGGGTCCTTGTGCGAGTTAGGTGGTGACAAACTAAAAAGTAAACAAACACTAAACAAAAATATAACTAAAAATGTAATAAGTTCCACCGATACAAGCGGGGAACAAAAAATAAAATAAAAACAATTGTCAACGAATAAGGTTAAGAACGAGGTTACCAAAAATTTAAATAACAAATTGTGCGAAAATTCGAGGAAGAGTGAATTATTAAACTGTGAAAGAACGGAATCAAGTAAGCTAACGGGATTAAACAAAGCAAAAATTGGGTTAACCAAGCCTACAACAAACAAATTAAATAATGACGAGGGAGGATTCAACGAATTAAATAAAAATGGCTACAAGCCGAAACAAATAAAATTCCAACAAGTTAGGGAAAGACCTAATTGTCGGGAAACAAATCCGTTAGACTTAACAAGAATTCCAAAGCACTTTAATACTAATCAATCTTGCTTGAAAACGAAGTCCAAATTGTTTGCTAAAAATAAATTTAGAAGTAAATCTCACCAGTATAAAAATTATCAAAATAAACCAAGTAAAAATAAATCAAAAACAAAAATAAAATACAGGAATTACGCACAATGGCGTAACACAAAACGCCGAAAGAAAATCAGAACGCGTAAAATATGTCTTAAAATAAATACGATTAAGTTGGAAAATACAAATAATCATTGCATAGTAAACAAACAAGAAATGTTGAAGTTACCAGAATTGATAAACAGTTATTCAGAAGTGTTTAATGAAAGATTTTATGAATGAGTAAAAAATATTTTAAAACTAAATGCTGTTAAGAAAGGCAGTACAAATAAATAACCGCTGTACTTTTAAATAAACCAGAATTGTCTAGGTTGAAATAATTCATAATAAAATATTCAGATGTTTGAATGAAAGACCCACCGAGTCGAACAAATGTAAACAAAGGCTCAAGGTTAAGGCAATCACTTGTGTTTGTAAACACAGCCGTAAGGAAATATCCGGTGGACGGGCGGGGAACGAGTTTATAAAAACATTCCTTGCAACAAAATAAGCCGGACGTGCCTAAATGTATTTAAAACAGGACAATGTCAATAGGATGTTCTACGGAAATTCCAAAATGTTAAATGGGAAATGTTTACGGGATAAGAAGCAAAATCAGGAACAATAACTTGATTTGTTACAATTAATCAAATCAACTGTGTTAACAATTATAAAATATCTTGTAATGTAGTCTGTAAAATTGTATATGATATTAGAAACATTAAGAAGTTTTATGACGGGTAAAGGGATCCTACAATGTGACCCTTACACTTATCATAATCCTAAAAGTACAGAAATGCCAAATTAGAATATTGCTGCAATAATAGAACCAGTACGCGAGCGATAAGCTAAGTTAGGCAGGAATTAAATTGTCAGAAAGATTAATAAACTGATTTAAAGTAAAGACAAGAATAAGCAGTAGTTGAATAAGACTTTAAGATTAGCTACTTGTTTGTAAAGGGACAAATGTTTAAATGTAAAACAAACTATTTAATAACTGAACCAACATTACAAAAGTATTATTCAGGAAGTCTTTGTGTATACTGAGCAAACATTGGCGAGCTACATCCACTGCTTAAATCAAACAAGCGGATTAAATCAAGCAACAATCAGGGAGATAGCAGGCGAATCTTAATAACTTGTACAACAAATACGCGGACAGACTTTTGCAAAATCAAACAAGAAATTTGTGTGCATGAAATAGTGAGTCGTTAGATCAGACTTTCACTGTACAATATAAAACAAGAAAACTTGTGTACTGACGATCAAGGTCGCAACAATAGAAACTTTGCATTAAAATCAGAAGCAATCGAGATTTATCAAGTGGACTTCGATAATCTAGACACAAACCAGTTTTATAAACTGTACAATCTAAAGATAGAGAATTTAAAAAGCAAGGTTCGTTCCGTTTTAATATGATAAGTACAATTGTTGTCGTACTTTATTAGAATGTTTACAAGCCAGCTCATTGACCTTGTCAGGTAAAATGGAATGTGGAATCCACGCAATAGTTGGCCGCTACGAAAGGTTTATCGGAAAGTAAACATATTAAACTAGATAAACTGTGCTTCCACAGCTGACACAATAATACGTAATAGTTAAGATATAAAAGGAATATGTCTAAAATATAGTATTGTAGGATTAGTTAGGTTTTTAATTGCAAGTCATTGTTTTTAAAGCCATAACTAGTATAAAATGAAATTGACGTGGTAAATATATAAAGGAAATGACAGCCATCAGTGTGGTGAATAATGTGTAATTTGACAAAATAAGAGTTAGTGTAAACAAAAGTGACTAATAAATTGCTAATTGACTTGTGTTTGAAGTGTTTCAGGGTGAAAACTTCTCAAGAGACAAGAGAATAATAATAAGAAAATTTTGTAATAGAATAAGATAGTTTAAGTAAGAGTAAGATAAGGAATTGGTAAAAAATATTTTAACAAAGGAAAACATTTTTAACCTCTCAAACGGGGAAATTGCAACGGGGCGAGAGACCGTCGCAAGTGGGAAATAAGTAATTTCCTGTTTTTTAGAAATAAAGCTGTTTTTAAAATAATCAAGTAGGGAATTATACAATTAATAAAGAGGGAAAAATTAAATAAAACAGTAAATAGAATAGTTAAGCTAAATTAAAGAATGTTATAAAATAAATTTGTAATAACTAACTAAATTTGAACATCGAGAGTGAAGCGAAAAAATTCTAAGTGCCTAAAAAAGCTATTTTTCGAACCAAACCACGTAGAACTTTCATCGACATTTCAAAAGAACCACAATAACCTAGAATGAACATTAAAGAAAACAGAATTCAAAAAACTTAAGAAACAAAAAAGTTACAGCCGTTTAAATAAAATAGACATTTTTCAGTGTTCTAAAATTAATTATCAAACTATGCAAGCTAAAACAGATTCGTTGCCCGACTTGCCTGTACAAGGAATAAACCGAGCGATAGCAAACTTTGCAGGCGGGGTGCGGTAGGTTAAATTCACCGCTATATATACTTGGTCTCTAAGCTTTTAGAGACAGTCTGTAAAAATTTTCTAACACGAGGTGCCGCGGGACGCTATGCTGGACCGCGAGTAGAGACCGTCAGCAGGCCAGATGGACCATAACCTCAGCGCTTTCGACATCCAGGACCACCAAGGATGAAGGCTCCAGACTCAGCCTCCAGGACGCTCGAATAGAGGGAAACCACCACCGACGAACCAGGGATGGCGACTTCCGGTGTCCAAGGACCAGGGAATCCAGACGAGGGACCCCAAGGACCGGCAGGAACATCTTTGGCAAGTCATTTTCTTTATTCGAAATCAGTCACGTCAAATTTAGTTAGTTAATTTTATTAAATTCAAACAAATTTGCAAGCTTAAAACAATGACTTCACTCTTTATAAAATTTAAATAAATTATATGCTAAGTAAATGAATTTATGTGCTCAGAATATTTAAAATAATGAATATTAAAATTACAAAAGGTTTTTGGCCATAAGCCGTTTATTTAAAGAAAATGAGAAATTTTCGAATATTATAAATTTAAAAATTAAAGGTCATAAAATATGAATTTACCAATTCCATATAGGAGATAAAATATTATTATGTGTAATTTTGAAAATAATTTTATGTTATGTCTATGTTATCAATCTATATGCAAAGTATAATTTTTTAAAGCATAAGAAACAAGAAGTAACTCAGTGAATTGTTTTGCTAATATAATTGTGTAATACTTTGAAGGATAAATTTTCTTTTTTATTTCAATAAATAGAGTTAAATATGTCATAAAAATCAACATTATTTGCATTCCATCCTGTGTCAAATAACCAATAAAAACTGTTTAGCTTTTTCCAACTAATATAAAAATGATTATCAAATCAGTAAACAAATTTAATTAAATTTTATTAAATGGCAATAGAAAAAGCCTAATGTTTTAAAGAGTTTCTCTCTACTAATTTCATGAGCTAGTCTAAAGATTAGTTGGTTTTTTGTAATAAAAGTCCAGAGATTTATCTACTGGCAGATTGTGTTTAAGAGGACACAGGAGCCTTTTAAAATAGGTATTTTTAAACACAATCATATTTTGCACGTTCCCTTGCTGTTTCTGCAGATCATCATCAGGTGGTAAGACTCTGTGTTTATTATGTGTATTATTCTAAATGTGTTTCTTTCCAGCTGACTATTAATTTGACATGTGTGACTATACTTAGACCATACAAAATTGATAAACTTTTTTAGGAGGGTTTATATGTACTTTAAATAGTAGTCAGCGGGAATAGGCTTGTTGTGGGTTTGGCCCTACGAGCAGGAAACATACACTTAACTCTGGGAGTTTAGCACGGTTTTACCAGCAGGATGATAGGCAGAGTTTTGGTTGTTTATAAATATGTTTTCTTGTAAACAATTAAATTTTAGTATTCTGCAAGAAAGGATTTAAACAACACAACAAAACGACCGCGTGGAGCTGCGGTGGTAGGGACGGTAGAAGAGGTGAGGTGGGGGGACGTTGCAGTACATGTCAGGAAAGGGGTATTTATTTTAATTTAATATATATAGTTTGCACAGTTTCATGAAATTGTTGCATATTAAATAATTCAATTTATATTAGATAGCCTGATTGTGAGGAAAATGGTTATAAACGTAGGAACAGATTATGTCAGTTGGCTTAGGACTTTTTATCTTTTTGGATTGCTGTATAGATTTGTATGTCTTTCCACCAGGTTGTTTGTGTCTGCATAGAGTCACGTTAAGACAGATAGGGCAAGTTTTGGTAGACGGGTGGTCCAGGGTGATCTCAGTGTTTCAGCGGCTTCACCGTGTGTTAAATCTGCATGAGTGAATTTGAAATTCACAAGCTATTTTTTTACAATGTCGTACATTAGGTTAGATGTTTATAATTCATTTATTTAAAGAACAAATAGAGAAAAACATTATTGGAATAAATAGAAAACTGAAATTCGATACTGTTGTACCCTATTTAGGGAGAAAATAATTGCCTTAATGCATAAAGATACCGGTTTGAAGTAGACTGAAGGGTTGGTATCTACGAATACGGTCCCGACCTTTATTAGTAATGTACGATATGTTTATTGTGGATGAGTCTTTTGATACTCCCTATGGCCAGGAGTATAGATAAATGGTTAATAGGGGATAATCGGTAGAATGTGACGTCATTCCTTAGGCGTTCAGGCGAAAGTGTAAAACAATGCAGAGATCAACGAATTTAATCGCAATGTTGTTTGACACCTCTGTTAAAAATATAAATATATTTTTAAATATATATTTAGAAACAAATATTTTATTATATTTTGTCATATCTTAAATTATTATATGAGGAGTAACTTAGAAGGTTAAAAAGTATATCAGTTGAAAGTTAAAAAAAACTTTCGCCAATTAATTAAGTAGTAGAATCTTCAGGAATAACAAAATGTTTACAAAAATTAAATCATTTGTACTACAATTCAACCACATGTTTAATTTTAACTATACTTGCATGTAATTTTTGCTCTTAAATATTGATGTAGTTTGGTTTATAAATAGTTTGGTGTTTGGGTTTCACTTATTTTGGTTCATTAATTAAATTCTTTTCAACTGTTTATAGATTTCTAATATTTTGTGTATATTCATTTTTAATCCTTTGTTGATTTCTTTAATTAATATCATATTTCCTGTCTCAGGAAATCTGTCTTCATTATTGATTCAATGAGTAGCCAAATATAAACGAGCCAGTTGTTCCTGATAGAGAATGTTTATGGGTTGTTAAAAATATTGAATATGTTATTATATAAAAAAGGTATTACAGTACTAAGAAATCCCTCACTTAATACAGCTACACAATCGCATTAATTGACGGATAGGAGAATTCAACTTAAAACTGATATCAAAATCCCGTTGGAGGACAGGGTCTGGCCAGCTATTAGTTCAACGGTGACGCGCTTCCCATTCTATAAACAAATCACTAGGTAATAAAAGGATATAGATAATGTGAGGATTGGTATTTCTCTACAGGCATAGGTGATAATACATTTATTGGGATTTATATCAGCGATATACTCTATGCTGCCTGCCGCTATCGAATAGGCAATACTTGCTCAATGGGGAATACAAGATGAACTATCCAAACAATAATAACTGCTACGAATAACTGTTTTCTCTTCACTGAACCTTTTACCTTGTAAATGTTTATTGAATAGGGTGTCTATAAATAAAAAAAAATAGGCCTATACTTGATAAAGTAAATATATCACCCTATGCCTTAATCAGCCTATGTGTAAATAGAGTATAACAGCCTGTACTTGATATACTTGCGCTGTGTTTACATTAATATTCCGTGATGGTATTTTTGAAACAAAACCAAACTATAACTGTTAAATATTTATCTCTAAAATAAGGATTTTATTATTTAAATAAAAATGTAGCTTGTGTTTATTATTCTATGATTCTAGGACGGTAAAGTATATTTGAAGTTTAAAGTAGGACGTACAGAACACATGTTGCCGACATTAAGGTTGGCCCTAATGTACTTCTCACATTACAGCCCCAGCATGTCCGCACTTCAATACCACACGGTATCTCGGTTAGGCTAATTATGCAGACGCCTGAGAACTCGGAAAGGTAAAGTCGACGTGATGCATAGTAAGGATGGAGTTTTGTGTTACTAATTCTACATGTTTGGGACAAAAGTTGCACACATAATTTATAAATTTATTTATTACTACTTGATTACAATATCAACTTGAGTTACTAGCTTAATTTCATTTACGTTAGACATATTGAAATCTAAACATTTGCATATAACAACACTTACTTTTAGTCTAAATGTGGACAGTCGCTCCAGGGATGTGTCACATTATCGTCACCTCACAGCAATGGACCACTTCTACCATCACGAAAGTCCCCTTACACCACATATAAGTACCACTATTAGGTAAAATTTAGGTATTAACATAAGGAAAAGTGAGTAAGCGATATGTAAGAACGTCATTAAAACACTAACTTGAAACCAGCTCGTTAAAAGTTATTAGATCTAGTATTTTGACAGGGCTAGATCTACCCTTCAATTATAGCAAATGGAATTAATTGGATTTTTGTAGATAATTCTAATGCCAAAGATTTTAAAATATTAATTTAATGCTTGAAGCCACCCTAAAGTGACGAGAGTAGAAAAGATTTCCCCTTGAAGAAAGGAGCAAAACTTGTTTATTATTTGGAAGAAATCATTTAAAGAAAATGTATTTGTTAGGAATTTATCTAGAATTCTCATGAGAAATTTTAAATTATATGTGGTAATAATATGGGGCAAGGTAGCATTCTACAACGTTACTTGACTAAGAGAACCTGAACAAGTATAAAAAACTAGTGATACCCTCATAAAGAGTCACAGACCTAGACTGCTAGAACAGGTATCACAAACCAGGGATACTCTGATAAAGAGTCATAGACCTTCACTGCTAGAACAAGTATCACAAACCAGCGATATCCTCATAAAGAATGACGGCACGAATCTAACATTCAATGCTTAACTTACGTATTACGCTGAAGACGTGTTGACATCTTACTGCGGTTTTACAAAGCAATAAAACCTGACGGAAGAATACATTGAGCTTGCGAGGGCTTATAGTCGAGTCTTTCAAACTTTGGTTATGCCTGGCCTTAGGCAGATTTATTGGTTGCTTTTTCCCAATGTTTGTTTACGCTAACGGGGCTCTAGAGCACTCTACACGCCTTTCTCTGTAATAAAATGCGAAATATGTAAGCAATATCTTAAAAGGTTTCCAATCTATCAATTTTACAACGAAACTTACAGCTTTCAAAACTTCTACAAAGATTATTATAAATAGATAATGGTTTTTTCCTGTAATTATAGAAGCTAATCAAGTGTTTTTAAAAACATATTATTTTACAAATTGACTACATTTTTTAATTTTTTATTTACTAATACCACGCAATTACTTAGTAATTTTCAATCTATTATCGCCACTTTGAGTTGTAATAATAATTTACAGTATTATTTTAGTCCTTACTGCTGGAGTGTTCCAAGTAGCTCCTCATACTATTAGCAGTCACGCATAGCCTCAGCATTATACGACTGTGGCACATTGGTGTGTTTGCGTTGTTGTCCATAGCAGTTTGTCCGAATAAAGGTGAACTGAGTTATATACCTTTGGAGAAAAACTGGTGTAATACTTAATCATACATAAATAGAACGTCTTCTAGTATGAGATGAAGCTATTTCTCCTGAAGATGACTGCTTTGCATCAGGACAAAAATAAATGGTTTTTGTAGATTAAGAGGTTTTATTTATTTACAATTGAGCTGATTTAGTCACTCACAGGGAGTTAGTTATTGTACAGGGAGGAGACGTATTGGTAAATTTGCGTTTCATACCCCACAGTGATATTCTTTTGTTGTTTTATTATTTCAGACGACAATTCAGCTCGTTAGAATTTAACTTTCAGATATTGTCAAGACTAAAGAATATTGAAATTTAACAAAATGAATAGTGAAAAATAAATTAAGTTCATAGGTTTATAAAGATGATGTCCATCCAACTGCAACAATACTATTATTAATAATAGTAAAACATCCAAACCCATAAACACATAAAAAAAAGATTCAATATTTTATGTTTATAAAATATTATTAAGCTTAGAGGATGATTACATGCTATTTCGATTAGAAGATGTTTTAAACAAACATTGAAATATACAATTAGTTAGTTAGTCCATTCTTTTGTTTATAATTTAATCAAAGCTCTGATTGTTCATAACTGCCTACAGTGTAATAGACTCGACAGACACCACCCACACACTCGCACACCACACACACTGAAACGGTCTGAATCAACGTTTCAATTAAGAAATTAATAATTTCCTATTTTGTAATAACAATTTTAATATTTAAATAATAAGGTGTTAATTTATGGTATAGTAAATATATTAAAGAGTCAAGAAGTCAGTAGAATTTTGAATAAGTATTATTTGCGAAAAGGGTCTCGAAGTATTTGTATTTAGGGAGGGTATGTCAATCCAAGGCTTCAAAGGTATGACTTCAGCAATGGTCAAATTGACCTTTCAAAGAATCCTCGGTGTGCAAAACCAGGGATTTAGAACGAAACACTAAATAATACGGAAATTAAAACTAGAATAAACCATAGTAAAGTAAGACCTGGTAACCAAAATTAGGATAAACTGAATTTAAATTTGTTAAATTAAAATGGTTTAATATTGGAAAAAAACCTAATTATTAAAGAGAGTTTGAATAAATAGGCTCGCTCTATAAAAACAGCAAATATAGTTAATAAAGTCCTCACAACAGGCTCCAAAGTAATAAAGCTGTATAGAATATTTCAGTATAGAGTATTTCAGAATGTTTCAAGATTGTTTATAAAACCATATGACAATGGCCCAACAGCGTTGTAATCGAGAAACTACAGTATATTGGAACAGTGAATTAAATAAATTTAGACAAATATAAACTCAGAAAAAATAATGGACCATCTTTAAAAATTAAATAATTTCATCTCGTAGAGCTACTTGCTATTATGACACTCTAAGCAAAATAATTGACAAAACAATTTAAAAAAGGTCGATATTTTAAATAAACAATCTGGTTGCTATGACAACGCTACTGGGAAAAGTTGAATTTGATCGATAAGGTTCAAGAGGAATACAAAATGTACAAAGAATTTTTTTTCGAGCTCAAGCGGTGGAGCCGAAGGCTAGCTATGAAGTTAGTTAAGACCTGTTTTGTTTGTATTGACGAAAGGATTCCAAATTTGGAAGAATTAAATATAAACGTGGGGAAGTGAGTTTGGGAGGTGTTCAGATATTTGAGCTGTATGCTATATAAAGTATACCAATCCTCAATTATATTAGTATAAATAAGGATGAAGATTTAAGGTCACATAATTGCAATAGACGTAATCTCTGGCGGTGTCTTTTGGTAGCGTTTAGGAATGATATGACATGGTTTCTGTTTATATATATATATATATATATATATATATATATATGTGTCTGTGTGTATGTGTGGTGATGCAGAATTCATTGTCAGGAATTTCAATAGACCCGACTGAATATTGTAATTTGCGTCCCGCGAAAGATACAAGACAGGGTTATCAACTTTACTCGATGCCAAGTGTTTACGAATAGTAGAAATCGGAAGCGGTTACTCTTTTATTTTTGTTTTCAAGAGTTGCAATGAGTCTAAGACCAACCAGTGTAAAGTGTGCGCATGCCGGAGTAAAATTTGCATTTACCGAGTTTAATTATCGCAATCACCAACCAAGTTAGATAAATCCTTACCAAGCTCTTCATCTCCTTATGTTAAGCTTTGAATTAAAAGTTAAAGCTTAAAGCCTTTAGTATTGTCACATTGTTCCAATTCCACAAACATCAATATTATCATAGTTAGATACAAAACTTGGACGAAACTTCATCTCTTCATTTACAAATTTAGTTATGTGTATTGGAAATTTGTATCAAAATATTCATTACTTAGTATCTAACGAGACGTTCACTAATGCCCCTATTACTTAGTAATTATCAAGGATTCCGCTAATGGCATTCACTACTTAACCTACAAGACGTTCACCATTGGCATTCAGTACTTAGTAAATATCAAGACGTTCACGAATGGCATTTATTAGTTAGTAATCTACGTGACCTAACCAATGGCATTCTCTACTAAGTAACTTTCAAGATGTTCACCAATTCCATCCACTACTTAGTAACTATCAAGGCCACTAATGACATTCACTACTTAATAACCTACAACTCGTTCACCAGATGCATTAAATATTTAGTGGTAATCAACGCGATCACCAGTGACATTAAATATTTGATAATTATCTGGACGTTCAACAATAGCATTCACTACTTAGTAAATATAAAGATTTTCAGCACTATAAGTTCAGCACCACTACTAAGTATCTTACGAAACTTACACCATGGCATTCACTACTAAGTAACTATCTGGACGTTCAATAATGACATTCACTACCTAGTAAATATCAAATCTTTCATCAATGACATTCACTTCTTAGTAACCTACAAGACGTTCACCAGTTGCATTAAATACTTAGTAGTAATCAACGCGATCACCAGTGGCATTCAATACTTGTTAATTATCTGGACGTTCAACAATAGCATTCGCTACTTACTAAATATAAAGAAGTTCAGCACTACTACTAAGTAACTTACGAAACTTACACCATGGCATTCACTACTAAATAACTATCTGGACGTTCAATAATGGCATTCACTACCTAGTAAATATCAATTCTTTCATCAATGACATTCACTTCTTAGTAACCTACGAGACTTACACCGTGGCATTCACTACTAAGTAACTTTCAAGATGTTCACCAATTCCATCCACTACTTAGTAACTATCAAGGCCACTAATGACATTCACTACTTAATAACCTACAACTCGTTCACCAGTTGCATTAAATACTTAGTGGTAATCAACGCGATCACCAGTGACATTCAATATTTGATAATTATCTGGACGTTCAACAATAGCATTCACTACTTAGTAAATATAAAGATTTTCAGCACTATAAGTTCAGCACCACTACTAAGTAACTTACGAAACTTACACCATGGCATTCACTACTAAGTAACTATCTGGACGTTCAATAATGACATTCACTACCTAGTAAATATCAATTCTTTCATCAATGACATTCACTTCTTAGTAACCTACGAGACTTACACCGTGGCATTCACTACTAAGTAACATTCAAGATGTTCACCAATTCCATCCACTACTTAGTAACTATCAAGGCTATTAGTGACATTCACTACTTAATAACCTACAAGACGTTCACCAGTTGCATTAAATACTTAGTAGTAATCAACGCGATCACCAGTGGCATTCAATACTTGTTAATTATCTGGACGTTCAACAATAGCATTCGCTACTTACTAAATATAAAGAAGTTCAGCACTACTACTAAGTAACTTACGAAACTTACACCATGGCATTCACTACTAAGTAACTATCTGGACGTTCAATAATGGCATTCACTACCTAGTAAATATCAATTCTTTCATCAATGACATTCACTTCTTAGTAACCTACGAGACTTACACCGTGGCATTCACTACTAAGTAACTTTCAAGATGTTCACCAATTTCATCCACTACTTAGTAACTATCAAGGCCACTAATGACATTCACTACTTAATAACCTACAAGACGTTCACCAGTTGCATTAAATACATAGTAGTAATCAACGCGATCACCAGTGGCATTCAATACTTGTTAATTATCTGGACGTTCAACAATAGCATTCACTACCTAGTAAATATAAAGAAGTTCAGCACTACTACTAAGTAACTTACGAAACATACACCATGGCATTCACTACTAAGTAACTATCTGGACGTTCAATAATGGCATTCACTACCTAGTAAATATCAATTCTTTCATCAATGACAATCACTTCTTAGTAGCCTACGAGACTTACACCGTGGCATTCCCTACTAAGTAACTTTCAAGTTGTTCACCAATTCCATCCACTACTTAGTAACAATCAAGGCGACTAATGGCATTCACTTCTTAGTAACCTACGAGACTTACACCGTGGCATTCACTACTAAGTAACTTTCAAGATGTTCACCAATTCCATCCACTACTTAGTAACAATCAAGGCGACTAATGGCATTCACTTCTTAGTAACCTACGAGACTTACACCGTGGCATTCACTACTAAGTAACTTTCAAGATGTTCACCAATTCCATCCACTACTTAGTAACAATCAAGGCGACTAATGACATTCACTTCTTAGTAACCTACGAGACTTACACCGTGGCATTCACTACTAAGTAACTTTCAAGATGTTCACCAATTCCATCCACTACTTAGTAACAATCAAGGCGACTAATGACATTCACTTCTTAGTAACCTACGAGACTTACACCGTGGCATTCACTACTAAGTAACTTTCAAGATGTTCACCAATTCCATCCACTACTTAGTAACAATCAAGGCGACTAATGACATTCACTTCTTAGTAACCTACGAGACTTACACCGTGGCATTCACTACTAAGTAACTTTCAAGATGTTCACCAATTCCATCCACTACTTAGTAACAATCAAGGCGACTAATGACATTCACTTCTTAGTAACCTACGAGACTTACACCGTGGCATTCACTACTAAGTAACTTTCAAGATGTTCACCAATTCCATCCACTACTTAGTAACAATCAAGGCGACTAATGACATTCACTTCTTAGTAACCTACGAGACTTACACCGTGGCATTCACTACTAAGTAACTTTCAAGATGTTCACGAATTCCATCCACTACTTAGTAACAATCAAGGCGACTAATGACATTCACTTCTTAGTAACCTACGAGACTTACACCGTGGCATTCACTACTAAGTAACTATCAAGATGTTCACCAATGGCATAAACTACATAGGAACCTACAACGCATTCTTTAATATCTATCAAGGATTACACTAATGGGATTTACCACTTGGTAACTATCAAGGAACTATAGTTATTCAGCACTTCCTAGCGTACAAGGAGTGCCCCAATGGCATTCACTAATTAGTAACTTATAACTCGTAAACCAATTGTATTTACTATTTATTAGACTTAAGGCGTTATCTAATATTATTCACTACTTAGTAGCCTAATAAGCGTTCTCCATTGGCATTCATTAATTAGTAACTTATTAGGCGTAAACCAATTGTATTAACTACTTATTAGCCATTAAGGCATTATCTAATATTATTCACTACTTAGTAGCCTAATAGGCGTTCCCCAATGGCATTCATTAATTAGTAATTTATAAGGCGTAAACCAATTGTATTTACTACTTATTAGCCCTTAAGGCATTATCTAATATTATTCACTACTTAGTAGCCTAATATTCGTCCTCAATGGCATTCATTAATTAGTAACTTATAAGGCGTAAACCAATTGTATTGACTACTTATTAGCCATTTAGGCATTGTCTAATATTATTCAATACTTAGTAGCCTAATAGGCGTTCCTTAATGACATTCATTAATTAGTAACTTATAAGGCGTAAACCAATTGTATTGACTACTTATTAGCCATTTAGGCATTGTCTAATATTATTCAATACTTAGTAGCCTAATAGGCGTTCCTTAATGACACTCATTAATTAGTAACTTATAAGGCGTAAACCCATTGTATTTACTACTTATTAGCCATTAAGGCATTATCTAATATTATTCACTACTTAGAAGCCTAATAGGCGTTCCTTAATGGCATTCATTAATTAGTAACTTAAAGGCGTAAACCAATTGTATTTACTACTTATTAGCCATTAAATCATTATATTATTATTCATTACTTAGTAGCTTAATAGGCGTTCCTTAATGGCATTCATTAATTAGTAACTTATAAGGCGTAAACCAATTTTATTCACTACTTATTAGCCATTAAGGCATTATCTAATATTATTCAATACTTAGTAGCCTAATAGGCGTTCACCAGTCGCATTCACTACTTAGTAACCACCAAAACGTTAACTATTGTTATTCACTACTTAGTAACCATCGAAGGGCTCAGCAAAGGCGAGACCTACTGAATAGTTTTTGAGGGAGATGGTATGGTTTCACATAAAAACTGATGTCAGCTGTAATTTCAATAGATTTTATTGGTACAGGGGGTTGTTGGGGTAATTTAAGATGATATAAATGCGAACTTAAGACATAATTATGTCAAACCGGAAATGATGCGTTCACAATTTTGTTTACTCTAGTTGGGTGTTGCGGGCTGCATGTGTGTTATGTTAATCTAAGTTTGATGTTCTATTGTGTTTATATATTTAGTAATTGCAAGTCGGATGATGTGTTTGTAGAGTTATGCCTTGTGGACGTGACGTGTTCATAAAGTTAGATTGAGTGTTGGAACTTGTGAGTTGCCTTAACAAGTTGCATAGTGCGGTAAATGTTCTTTGTGTTAGTATACTGTAAGGAACATGTTGGGTAGCAAAACAGTTAGATAGCTCGTACTTGTCAGAAAAGGGGTATTTATTTTAATTTAATATATACAGTTTGCACAGTTTCATCAAATTGTTGCATGTTAAATAATTCAATTTATATTAGATAACCCAATTATGAAAAAAATGTTTATAAACGTAGGAACAGATTTTGTCAGTTGGCTTAGGACTTTTTATCTTGTTGGAATTCTGTATAGATTTGTATGTCTTTACACCAAATGTTTTGTGTCTGCATAGAGTCACGTTAAGACAGGTAGGGAAATTTGTGGTAGACGGGTGGTCCATGGTGATCTCAGTGTTTTGGCGGCTTCACCATGTGTTAAATCTGCATGAGGGAATTTGACATTCACAAGCTATTTGGTTAAAATGTCGTACATTAGGTTAAATGTTTATAATTCAATTTTTTAAGAAGAAACTTTGGAATTCATCTAATAGTCAACAACATTATTGGAATAAACAGAAAACTGAAATTCGATACTGTTGTACCCTATTTAGGGAGAAAATAATTGCCTTAATGCATAAAGATACCGGTTTGAAGTAGACTGAAGGGTTTATATCTACTAATACGGTCTCGACCGTTATTAGTAATGTATGCTGTATTTATTGTAGTCAAGTCTTATGATGTGTAACTCCCTATGGCATGGAGTATAAATAAATGTTAAATAGGGGATAATCGGTAGAATGTGACGTCATCCCTTAGGCTTATGTGTAAAAGTGTAAAAGAAAGTGTAAAAGAATGCGGAGAATACGAATTTATTCGCGAAGGTGTTTGTCACCTCAGTTAAAAATATAAATATATTTTTAAATATATATTTTAAAATAAATATTTTATTATATTTTGTCATATCTTAGAGTAAGTTAGAAGTTTAAAAAGTATATCAGTTAAAAGTTTAAAAAAACAATGTTATTTCGTGATTCGTTATATCCTGATTAAAACTAGAATAGGATTGAGGCTGTGGGGGAGGGGGGAGGGTACGTTCCCAGTTGGTGCACTTGTCAATAACAGACACTAGGTATTCCACAATTAATTAATTCAATAAGTCAATTTGACTAGTAAACCTTCTGGATATTCAATAGTTTTTTAATAAACAAGTGTTTTTAAAACCTTGTCAATAATAAATTAAACTTATATTTCAATTCCTTTTATTTATACTTTCCCTATATATTTACTTGTATATAGTGATACGTTTTAATGTAATACAGTTAATGGAAAAAATATTTGAAGTACAAGAAATGTTTTAGTTTACATATTTGTCAAAGCTTTTCGCCAATAAAATAAATAGTAGCATCCTCAGGAATAACAAAATGTTTACAAAAATTAAATCATATGTACTACAATTCAACAATATGATTATTGGTAATTATACTTGCATGTAATTATTGCTATAACATCAATGGCTTTGTAAATAGTTTGGTGTTTGAGTTTTTGTTCACTAATTAAACTCATTTCAACTGTTTATAGATTTCTATTATTTTGTGTATGTTCATTTTGATTCCTTTGTATATTTCTTTAATTAATTTCATATTTCCCCTCTCAGGAAATCTGTCTTCATTATTGATTCAATGAGTAGCCAAATTCGATATAAAAGAGCCAGTTGGTCCTGATAGAGATTGTTTATGGGTGGTTAAAAATATTGAATATGTTATTAAATAAAAAATGTACTACAGTACTAAGAAATCCCTCAATTCCTACAGGTGCACAATCGCATTAATTGACGGATAGGAGAATTCAACTTAAAACTAATATCAAAATCCCGTTGGAGGACAGGGTCTGGCCCGCTATTAGTTCAACGGTGACGTGCTTCCCATTCTATAAACAAATCACTAGGTAATAAAAGGATATAGATAATGTGAGGATTGGTATTTCTCTACAGGCATAGGTGATAATACATTTATTGGGATTTATATCAGCGATATACTCTATGCTGCCTGCCGCTTCGAATGGGCTGTACTTGCACAATGGGGAATACAAGATGAACTATCACAACAATAATAACTGCTACGAATAACTGTTTTCTCTTCACAGAAACTTTTACCTTGTAAATGTTTATTGAATAGGGTGTCTATAAATTAAAAAAAAAAATAGGCCTATGCTTGATAAAGTAAATATATAACCCTATGCTTGAATCAGCCTATGCGTAAATAGAGTATAACAGCCTGTGCTTGATATACTTGCGCTGTGTTTACATTAATATTCCCTGATGGTATTTTTCAAACAAAACCATCACTATAACTGTTTTAACTATAACTGTTAAATATTTATTTCTAAAATAAGGATTTTATTATTTAAATAAAAATATAGCTTGTGTTTATTATTCTATGATTCTAGGACGGTAAAGTATATTTGAAGTTTAAAGTAGGACGTACAGAACACATGTTGCCGACATTAAGGTTGACCCTAATGTACTTCTCACATTACAGCCCCAGCATGTCCGCACTTCAATACCACAAGGTACCTCGGTTAGGCTAATTATGCAGACGCCTGAGCACTTGGAAAAGTATAGTCGACATGATGAATAGTAAGGATGGAGTTTTGTGTTGCTAATGCTACAAGTTTAGGATAAATGTTGGTCACATAATTTATAAATTTATTTATTATTACTTGATTCCAATATCAACTTGAGTTACTAGCTTAATTTAATTCACGTTAGATATATTTCAATCTAAAAATTTCCCTATAACAACACTTACTTTTATCTAAATGTGGACAGTCGCTCCAGGGATGTATCACATTATCGTCACCTCACAGCAATGGACCACTTCTCCCATCACGAAAGTCCCCTTACACCACATAAGAGTACCACTATTAGGCAATGTTTAGGTAATAACATATGAAAAAGTGAGTAATCGATGGGTAAGAACGTCATTAAAACACTAACTTGGAACCAGCTCGTTAAAAGTTATTAGATCTAGTATTTTGACAGGGCAAGATCTACCCTTCAATTATAGCAAATGGAAATAATTGGATTTTTGTAGATGATTCTAATGCCAAAGATCTTAAAATATTAATTTAAAGCTTGAAACCACCCTAAAGTGACGAGAGTTTCAAGGTTTTCACCTTGAAGGAAGGAGCAAAACTTGTTTATTATGTAGAAGAAAGCATTTAAAGAAATTGTATTTGTTAGGAATCTATCTAGAATTCTCATGAGAACTTTTAAATTATATGTTGTCATAATAAGGGGCAAGGTAGCATTCTACGGCGTTACTTGACTAAGAGAACCTGAACAATTATCAAAAACCAGGGATACCCTTATAAATAGTCACAGACCTAGACTGCTAGAACAAGTATCACAAACAAAAGACACCCTGATAAAGAGTCATAGACCTTCACTGCTAGAACAAGTATCACAAACCAGCGATATCATCATAAAGACGGACGAGAAGACTCTAGCAATCAATGCTTTACTTACGTATTACACTTAAGACGTGTTGACATCTTACAGCGGTTTTACAAAGCAATAAAACCTGACGGAAGAATACATTGAGCTTGCGGATTGAGAGGGCTTACAGTCGAGTCTGTCAAACTTTGGTTATGCCTGGCCTTAGGCAGATTTATACGTAGTTTTTTCCCAATGTTTGTTTACGCTTACGGGGTTCTAGAGCACTCTACACGCCTTTCTCTGTAACAATATGCGAAATATGTATGCAATATGTTTAAATAATTCCAGTCTATTAATTTTACAACGAAACATACAGCTTTCAAAACTTCTACAAAGAATATTATAAATAGATAATGATTTTTTCCTGTAATTATAGAAGCTAATCAAGTGTTTTTAAAAACATATTATTACCAAGCAATTACTTAGTAATTTACAATCTAATATCGCCACTTTAAGTTGTAATAATAATTCACGATACTATTTAAGTCCTTACTGCTATGGTGTTCCAATTAGCTTCTCTTACAATTAGCAGTCACGCATAGCCTCAGCATTATACTACTGGGGCACATTGGTGTGCTTGAGTTGTTGTCCATAGCACATGGTGCGATGGTTTTTCAAGATGATGTCCATCCAACTGTGATGAAGCGATATCAAATAACAGTAAAACATCCAATAACATAAACACCACAATAATATTCTATATTTTATGATCATAAAATATTATTGAGGTTAGAGGACGTTTAAATGCTATTTGAGTTAGCACATGTTTGAAAAAAAAAATTAAAATATAAAATTAGTTAGATACTCCATTATTTATTTATACTTTCATCAGAGCTCTGATTGTTCATTACTACCTACAATATAATAGACTCGACAGACAGACAGACACACACTGCACATAGCAGTTTGTGTGAATAATGGTAAACTTATTTATATACTTTTGGAGAAAAACTGGTGTAATATTTAATCATACATAAATAAAACGTCTTCTATTATGAGATAAAGCTATTTCTCCTGAAGATGACTGCTTTGCATTAGGACAAAAATAAAACGTTTTTGGAGACTAAGAGGTTTTATTTATTTACAAGTGAGTTGAGTTAGTTTCTCACAGGGAGTTAGTTATTGTACAGGGAGGAAACATATTGGTAAATTTGGGTTTCATACCCCACAGTGATATTCTTTTGTTGTTTTATTATTTCAGACGACAATTCAGCTCGTTAGAATTTAACTTTCACATATTGTCAAGACTAAAGAATATTGAAATTTAACAAAATGAATAGTGAAAAATAAATTAAGTTCATAGGTTTATAAAGATGATGTCCATCCAACTGCAACAATACTATTATTAATAATAGTAAAACATCCAAACCCATAAACACACAAAAACAAGATTCAATATTTTATTTTTATAAAATATTAATATGCTTAGAGGATGATTACATGCTATTTGGATTAGAAGATGTTTTAAACAAACATTGAAATATACAATTAGTTAATTAGTCCATTCTTTTGTTTATAATTTCATCAAAGCTCTGATTGTTCATAACTGCCTACAATGTAATAGACTCGACAGACACCACCCACACACTCACACACCACACACACTGAAACGGCCTGAATCACGTTTCAATTAAGAAATTAATAATTTCATATTTTTTAAATTACAATTTAAATATTTAAATAACAAGGTTTTAATTTATGGTATAATGAATATAGTAAAGAGTCAAGAAGTCAGTAAAATTTTGAATAAGTATTATTAAGACAAATTAAAAATTATAATAAAATGAAACTGTAACAACTAACTACATTTGACAAACGAGAGTGAAGTGAAAATTTTCTAAGTGCCGATACATGCTAACTTGAGAACTAGGTCACGTAGAGCTATCATCGACATTTTGAAATGACCAGAAAAATCCATAATAAACAATAGTGAAAACAGAATTTAAAAAACTCAAATAACAAAAAAGTTACAGTCATTTTAAAAATAATAGACATTTTTCATTGTACTAAAACTGATAACAAAATTATGCAGGTTAAATTAATACGTTAGCCAACCCGCCCGTACAAGAAACAGAGATAGCGACGAGCTTAGAGTAGATTGGAAGGGTTACATAGCCGCAATAAATACAAGAACTTAGGGACCTATAAGGCAGTCTGTAAAAATTTTTAATACGAAGTGCTAATGGTCATAATGTCGGTCAGCGCCTAGGACAACGACCATAAGGCCAGATGGGACCAAAATAGAAACGTTTCTGCCGTCTACTTCCATCCATGGACGAATTCTCCAGACTTAGCCACCAGGACGCGGAAATGGAGAAATACTTCCATCGACTGACCAGGGATGGCAGCTTCCGATGTCCAGGGATCAGGGAATCCAGACGAGAGTACTCTAGGACCGGCAGGGAAATCCTTGGCAAATCATTTTCTCTATTATATACAATTTAACGTCAATTTTAGTCAGTTAAATTTATTAAATTCAAATTACCAATTAAACTTAAACAATGACTTCATTCTATGTTGAAAAATTAAATAAATCTTAAAAGTAATAAAATTAATTAGTATAACAAAAATGTTGAAGTAACGAATAATAAATATTAAATTTACAAAGTGGTTTTGGCCATAAGCCAATCATTTTCAAGAAGACCAGATTTATTGAGTCATATAAATTTTAAAGTTATTTATAATAAAATGTGAATTTACCAATTCAATCTTGAAATTAGAAGATACAATTTTTTATTATGTCAAATTTGCAAATAATTTTGTTTAAAAATGTGTAAATGTCAATTATGAATTATATATGAAATGTAGGATTTAAATATGTGAAAAATAACGAACTTTTAATTAATAATTTGTGAAGATGTGAGGTGAATTTGTGAAGAGTTAAATGTATTTTATTTGAGAAGATAATTATTTTAGTTTAAAATCATTAATTAAAGGCATTATAAAAGCTTACAGTATTTGAATTTATCCAGTGTTGAACAACCAATAAAAACTTTTAGTTTTTCCAACTGATAAATAATGATTATAAAATCAAAGTACAGTATTAATTAGGTTTCATTAATTAATAAATATAGATATAAAATTCAGAACCTAATGTTTCTTCAAACGAGTTCTCTCCAGAGAACAATTTTATTGAGCTATTCTAAAAATTAGTTGTTTCTTTTTTTGTATTGAAGCCCAGAGACGATGTCTACTGGCAGATCATGTTAAAAGAACACAGGAGCCTTTTAAAAAAGGTATCTTAGACATGATCATATTTTTCACGTCCCCTTGCTGTGCCTGCAGCTCTCATCAAGTGGTAAGATTCTTTGAAAATCTTGTGTGTTCATATAAATGTTGTTTCTTTCCAGATGACTATTTTACTGACATGTGTGACTAGATAAAGACCCAACAAACCTGCCAACCAACTTAGGGAAGGTCATACAAACGTTAAGGTAGAAGTCAGCAGGAATAGGCTTGCATTTCGGCGTGGTACATTACGCAGGAACACAAGACAATATTTAGGGATCTTAACACGGTACACAAAAGGGTGTGAGCAGTAAATATATAATAAATGAATAATTACTGCAACAACCAAACAGCGAAACGGAAGCGGAGCTGTTATATATATATATATATATATATATATATATATATATATATATATATATATATAAAGAACATTTAAAACCTATATAAAACCAAACTTAGACAAATCAAATTTGGCTACTCATTGTATTAATAACGAGCACATATTTTCTGAAATAATAAATTATAATTATCAATAAAGATATAGTTTAATTGTTGTACATATCAATTTTATGTTGTAAAACGTTTTGTTTCATCATTTTTGACCTGAATATTCTATCAAATATATTATTGGTATATATTTTACAAAATTAAGTACAATGAAACCATTCTTGTATTTGAAATATTTTTATAAATAGCTATTTTACAAGAAAACATATCACCATATTATAAATATATACATACATATATTTATGTGTATATATATATATATATATATATATATATATATATGGTGTTTAAAAACACTAAGTTTTTAATTTTTTTCATGTTCCTTTAAATTGAACATTGCACTAGTATATTCGTGTTGCGACTGTTGGTGGTTAGAAATAAATGCGTCCTTGTTCTTTGTTTATAAGGTGAAAACAGAAACAGCACACAATAGTTTAGAGTTACACAAACGTTAACCACAACCTAGAAATTAACCTCATCATTTAAAACGTACAACCAAAGTCTCTCGGTTCTACACCGTTTCCTGGTGGCAAAATTGGACACCAAACATAATTGCTTAGTAAAGCGAATTTCATTGTCTGAGTTTTTTTATAAACCATATCAATGAAGTCAAGTCATTCAAAACATACATGTTTAATACGTGATCGTAGGATTATATTATACAATAATTTTAGCTTGAAACTTGTTTAAAAAATACGGATCTAGTTTGTCATTTAATATAGTTTTCTGACGTTTTTATTAAATTAATTCGTGATCTGAAACCGTCTTCCACGCTATTGTGGCTAGCCTAGATGAATACCGTTTCCACAGGTATGTTGAATTATACGTTTTTTCTTGATATCTCGCACAGCGACGGTTTACTATCGATTTATATATTCTAAGCAAGTGATTTTAACGGTTGGCTCTATTTAGCAATTTAAAAACATTGTACCACTGCCTCAATGTACTAACGCACGTAAAATCTTTACCGAATCTTTCTTTATAAAACCGAACGCTATATATTCTCGCAAAACATGTAAATATTTTATACGATGCCTTTAAGTCCGTTTATGATAAACCCAGTATATAAAAATAATAAGAGCTTATTAATGCTAACACTAAACTCTGTAAAATGAACCTAGCATTTCATAGTATACATTTACGTACAGCAATGCATAAACTCAAACTTTCAAAATAAAATACAGCGCTCCGTAGTACTAAATTAGTGCCTTGTTTTACTACAAACTATAAGATATTAACATGCGTATTAAGACTGAGCTACAATAAAACTTAATCTTTCTACAACCAAGTATATCCTAACTTGCAGTTTGTGTGTTGTACATCTAGAGGTATTTCTTATAAATGCACTTACATATTGAGTAATAGACTCAAGTCTTGTACATAACTCACAGCATTGAACAATACACTGAATTAGTGAGAAAAGCCTGTGTGAAAAATATCGGTAAGGAGTGGGTTTTTTGGACAGGTAGTACCAAAAGTGCAATTTAAATATATTCGATACTTTCAAACCATATTCTATTAGTCTTATATTTAATTGTTGTGTAGCTGTATATGGCTATTATGTAGCTATATGTTAGGATTGATTGGTCAGGAGTTCAAAAACTTTTATTTCAACGACCCTAAACTTGAATAAATGGTATGAGCGTTTGTAAAAGATATAATATTATATATATATATATACATATATATATATATATATATATATATATATATACATATACATTTATATACATTAAAAACAATTTATTTACAAATAATTTCACACGTAATATGGTATAACATTTCAAGTTGTAATCCATAAAGTAAATTTTAACTGATAAGAGAAATATCTGTTATTGAGATGATTGAGGCTGCATTTATTACACTAGCATCTTTGTATAACTGCATAAAACAACTTGTGGCATAATGTTTAATTTAAATAAATGAAACCTCTATACCACTAATTACTTCTTCATATGACCTGTGAGGATGATAGCTATGCAATGAAATGTACATACATTTTAACAATTACACTTTTGCAAAAGTGCAATTTGTAACTTACAACCAGCATCATGAACAGCAACAAGATTTCGATAAATTTCAAATAAAAGCAAAAGTAATTTGTGGTATAGAGGTATCATTTATTTAAATTATATCAATTTGTAGATGTATTTTAGCACAACCAATATCTATAATATTAAATATATTTGGTTTATCCTATTACTTTCAAACTGGTCTGGAAAACACACCCCCTCGACTAGACTTCACTCCCCCTCCCCCAGGATGGTGCGCCCCTAAGTTTGGGGTTTGGTCATGGTTTGGTAGGGTTACAATAAGATCGTCTCCAAGTCGATGACAAAGTGTTGAGCGTTGCTTCTTGTTAACGAAGCTTAAAATCACATGTTTCTTGTTTAGAGTGTATTTATAAAGAACATGTAAGAAGTAAAACGGCGGATTAAATTCCATTTTTGCCAATTATTGCTAGTTTTGGAAATAACTCGTTTTTTCTGCGTTTTTATTATTTTGTATACTTATTAATTCTAATGGATTAATTATTTCATTGACTAAAAGCGTAAATAAAATCTTATTACAGCATTCACTGTGTTATACTAACATATTTTATCCTATTTTTCATTAAATGTATAAATTGACATTGAACATTTACTGTAAGATATTGACACTTTTATGACGTACGGTTAAACAGACTAGCCACTGTCTCCGTAATGTAATCTATTTTCTAGGTTACTCCTGCTCGCAACAATCGAACGAAGCTTGTCACGTGACTCATCGACAAGTACTACACTACAAGTGTTTTCTGTCAGCAATATGTAAAACTTGATTGATGTCTTCTTCTCCCTTGTAAGCAGAAAACTCTTCGTGCATCAGCATAATTAGTATTGTTTGTTAACGGCAGTGAGAGAATTGATTAAACCTAACTTTGCTGCTTCTAGGAATGAGTCATATTGTTTTCACGTTTTATTTCAAAATAAATAGATAGTGATTTAAATACCGCTCTTTAAAAATTGAGTTTTAATAAAATGTTTGATATAATATTCCCAGTGATTTTAGAAACGTTTTCCAAGTTGTTTATATCGAGTTTGCTTAAACTATACAGCGGAAGATAAAAACTATTATAAATTATTTGCTTCTATATCATCAATTTTTATTGAGAGTTAAAAATACATGTCATAATATTGCAAAGATATATAAATATGTTTGAACAAGTGAATGTTAACATAAAAGCTAATAATTTTCAGTTACTTAGCAGACACTCCTAATTGTAAACACTCTACTCTTGTACGCGTTTCAACGATATGTCATCATCAAGGCCTAAAAACCGTACGAAACTGTAGTAGTCAAGTTTACAACAAGACAAAGTTGTAGTTCTGATTGTGTATTTGTCTTGTTGATGATGTTGACATGTGTCATTGAAAAGTCTGAAAATAAATATAGCTATTTAATAACCACTTTAACTCGCAAGCTCAAATGCATTCTATAAAAGCCACTCACAGTATCATACTCACAAACACACAAAGGTACATTAAACTTAATTTCGAAATTACCTTGAAAATAATATCTAATAACATAAAATTCAAATTTAAACTATTATTTGAGCTTAGTTTGTGTTGTTATGTTATTACAGATAAAACACGTACACAAAACTCACATATGAGTTAATAAATGATTAGTTTGTGAATATTGTGTATGTCTTTTATTTGTATAAAATTCAAACAGAAAATTCGATTGTTTTGAAACGAGACCTTATTAGCTAAATAATCCTGAAATTAACTTAGAAGCTCACTTAGCAAATGCAACAACTTCCTTGCATAAACAAATCTGACCCAGTTTATACAAGGAAAACGACACCGCCATTAGCTCAGTATTCTCCTCTCATTTCTGAATCTCAACGATATTGATCAAATTTTAAAGGCATACCCACGATCGTCGTAAAACAGGGTAAGGGGGTTTTCTTAAGCATTTGGTAATTTTATTTTGTAACTCGTATTTCATATTGTTAGACTTTTCTTTCGGTTTTGCTTCGTTTAAGAAACAAAACTCGCACCTAAACATTCATAAAGTTGTATAACCTAAGGCATAAGCCTTGTATAACCCTTAAACAAGCAATTTAAACAGGTTTTTTTTTATATTTTAAAAGGATATTGTTATGTTTTACACTATTAATAGGTCTAGAGTAAATTATAGTGTTTGTATGTTTGTTGTGCATTCATGATCTCAGGAATGGGGTCTGTTGTCATAGAGTGACCTTAGCGTTTGTATATTTGTACCCATGTTGAAAATAATTAATTTTTAAAAAAACAAACACGGTGGATATAGTTTATAACTTTTTTGAGCTCAATCTGAAATAGTTATAGACATTGAAATCATTAACTTTTTATTTGCTTTATACATTAGTAACATATTAAACTTACTGCGAACCTAAACCACCTGATTGCAGAATATTTCTCAACCCTCATCTATATACATGCTCGCTTTGTTACGTTCTTAAAAAGGATGCTGTGTTTATTATTTTCAAGCGAACGGATTTAACATCAAAGAATATTTGTAACCAAAATCTACCGAGAAAATACAAGAACTACAAGGAGACACTCTGGCATTTTGGTCGTTTGGAAAGAGCGTACACGAAATAAACGAATCAGGGAGAATGATGCAGATATGAATCGGTGAACGTTTAATGTTATGCAGTCTAAGAGCGAGATTATATAACTTCAATAAAGTATTGCAATTTTTAATAAGCTGCAAATAACGTATAAACCATTGAATAAATATTGACTCAAGGGTTCTGCTTGTTGTCCTCATATAGAGGGGGATGATATGAATATTAAATCAAGGTCATAATACTGGCGTGCAGCTGAGGACCAACATGTGGGCCACGTTTCAATGTATTGTATATTCTTGTAGATCTAGAAAACTTTAGGAAATTCATATAGATTACCTAGTTTAGTAAATAGAACCCTTGCGCAGGGTTTTGTAACTATGTAGATTTGATTTGAAAAGCAAGTGCCAATTATTGGTGAATCAAAATACTTTATTCTAACAGTTAAACTAAATTTTTTTACCTAAAAGTTAAACAACTTACGCTCAGCAAAATTATTTTATGGCAATATATTCTTATCGCAATTATATTCCTTCTAATCGTTGTATTTTTATTATATATATATATATATATATATATATATATATATATATATATATATATATATATTAAGAAATATTCAATCGGTAATAAATACTTTTTAATCATCCCCTTGTTGAAACACATTTTGTATACTCTGTTGATGGGACTTGATGTTAATACAGTTTTTCCAAATGTACATTCATTAATTTATTTTATTTATGTATCGGAGGTAAACGTTTCACGAAAGAGGCAAAGTACGCAATATAGTTACTCATTTATCATTTAGATTAAAATAATTGATAACATAAGATTTCATAAAACAGCTGATTTTGTTATAGCTTATGTGGTAGAGCAGCTGTTTTAACGCTTGGGTTACGCTATTATATATATATATATATATATATATATATATATATATATATATATATATATATATATATATATAGTTGAATTTAAATGTGTAAAACTTCCTAATGGTTTTTACAAGCAAACAAACTATCTCACGTTTGTACGTATTAGTCTAGCAAACGGTCCGACAGTACATTGACAGTGGGCTCGATATTTTACATATAAATTCATCGTCATAAAACATGTAATATTCATGGCGCAAAGTCCAGGATATCTTGGCATGTTGAACGTGTAGAAAATGAAACTTCAAATGAAACTCTTGTGGTTTTCCACTGATTGTTGTTTCTACGGTCTCATTGTATACATAAAATTATTACAAAGAATATTTATCGTTCAGTCGTAGGACGAATTTATAATTAGGGGTAGAAACCACTTTGAACCAGAATGCGATACCAACAATAGACAATAAGATCAAAGTTACGATTCTTTTTAAATGTAAAACAAGTTCAAAGGGTCGAACAATAATTTAAAGGAGATAAATAAAATATTGATGAAAATTTGCAATAACATTGCAAAAAATACAAAATAGCAACTTCTACTTTCCGAAAACATTTTCATGGTGGACGAAAATGTTAAGTTTATATAAGGATGACATAAATAATATTTATCGATTATAACTAAGATTTGTTTCTGAATTCTTCCTACGGACTTTAATTTGTCCTTAATTGAAGTAAGCTTTAATGGAATTCCAAGTTTAATATTTTTAATATTTTTAACAATTCACGAGCAAATGGCAGAGGTGGTGGTGTCATAACTTTGATACATAAATCTATAGTTGTTAGAAGTCATCAATCTATCACCACCACAAATATGGAAGCACTTAGCTGTGACATAACTATTAACCAAGATGTTAATATAAGAGTAGTCAACGTGTATATTCCTAATCAATTAGTAACTGATGAGGAACTTCAAAAATTACTGATTTCAGATAAATGTCTCCTTATCATGGGTGATTTTAATGCTAGACATGGCTCTTGGAATAAAGGAAATGACAATAGGAATGGCCTAATAGTTTACGAATGGATTGTGAACTCCAATTTGGTACTTGTAAACGAAAACAAGGAACCAACATACCAGTCACCAAGTACAGGATCATTGAGTACATTGGACCTTACCCTGTCTTCTCCAGATCTGTTAGACATAATCAGTAATTGGTATGTGGGTAAAGATCTAATTACTGACCACTTCCCAGTATATTTTAATATCGACAGTAAAGAGGGAAATGTTAATGCACATAGAGTTATTACTACGCAACATAAAATAAAAGATGCAAATTGGCCCCTATTTAGACATCTTATTAATAACACAGTAAACTGCACAGAAAGTAATACAGAAAACATTGTACAGAAACTAATGATTGCTGCCTCGGAAAGTATCCCTAGCATTAAGGTAAATAAAAATAAACAAAAGCCTAGTAACATTTGGTGGAATAAGAGAATATCCCTCCTTAGATTAGAAAGACAAAAAGCCAGAAAAATGTGGAAGAAATTTAGAACACCCGAAAATAGAAGCAAATACAACCAGGCATCGGCTAAATGTAAGAGAGCTATAAAAGAGGCTAAAAGGACCTCTTGGCATGACTTCATAGGTAGCATCAACTCAAACACACCTTGCTCAGCTGTATGGAAAAGATTTAAAGCAATTCAGGGAAAACCTGATAATAAAATCTATCAGATCACAAATCCGGATGGGATCATAACTACTAATGATAATGACATTGCTAATGTATTCAACAAATTATATGTCAAAAAGTCAGGTATTGAGGAAAATTGGCCGACTCATCTGAAGAATGAGAAAAAGAGCTTTCGTACAACTTTGAATGAAGCAATTTCCAAAACAGATGTCTGTGATAAACCTTTCACAGAAACTGAAATGAAGGCTGCAGTAGCACAATTGAAGTCATCTACGCCAGGAGAAGATAACATTCATAATTTAATGTTACAGCATTGTTCTGAGTCATTTATGGAAGAAATAAGATGCAATTTTACACAAATCTGGGAGACAGGTAACATACCACAAAAATGGAAACAGGCTATAATTATTCCACTTGTAAAACCAGGAAAATCTCCTGAACTTGCTTCTTCTTACAGGCCTATAGCCTTGACATCATGTCTCGGTAAACTTTTGGAGAGACTGGTTAATAACCGCTTAACTTGGAGGCTTGAAAATTATAATCTGCTGGGCTCATGTCTTTTCGGGTTCAGACCTAAACGAAGCACCTGTGATGCTTTACTAAACTTTACAGAAAGTATATATACCGGATTCTCAAACAAAATGTGTACATCAGCGGCGTTCATCGATTTCGAAGCAGCCTTTGATAAGGTATCACGCATATCTATTATTTCGCAGTGTATGGAAATCGGTTTAAAAGGGAGGATATTGAAATACATTGTAGACTTCCTTAAGGATAGGAAAATTAAAACTAAGATCAATGATACATACTCTGAAGAAGAATGTACTCTAAACGGAATACCACAGGGGTCAGTCATTAGTCCTACTCTTTTTAACATAATGATGCAAAATTTAGGGAATATAGACCTTCCAGGCATCGGCATGGCTATTTTTGCAGATGATGTCACTATCTGGGCCACTGATAAAGACCCAACTGCTTCTATTCACCAACTGGAAAAGGCACTTAACAAAATCTCTGAGTGGTCTGAAAAATGGGGACTAACCATTTCAATGTCAAAAACTGAAGTATGCTTCTTCTCCAGGCGATACTTGCACACAAACTATAAACCAGTTATAAACTTAAATGGAAACGTACTGCGGCATAACCCAAATCCTGTACTTCTGGGTATTAAACTGGATCCAAAACTACTGTGGAAAGAACATGTCCATTTCATAGCGGACAAATGTGCAAATAGAATAAAAGCGTTGAAAGTCATAGCCAGCAGGGCATGGGGAGCAGATACATATATATTAAGGAATTTTTATTTGTCCTTTGTAAGATCAAAAATCATGTATTGTTGTGAAGTTTGGGGTGGAGCAGCTGAAACTCATATTCGAAAATTACAAATATTACAGAACTCATCTCTGAGGATTTGTTTGGGTTGTCCAAAAACCACAAGTATACAGTCTATGGAAATTGAACTGTCAGTCATGCCCTTTGACTTATATATAAAAAACAGAATGTGGAAGAAACATTTTCAGATGAAGGCAATTTCACTTAACACTCTTTCTAACATTGCATTGGTAACTAACATCCGACAGTCACTGTTCTACCATCATAACAAACCCTGCGAATCATTAAACACAATGGAATCTGGAAAAATTCCAGTTGTTTTGGAACAACAACCCTGGCTTCGAATCCCAATAAAAACCAATCTTGAAATTCCTGGTTCACTCACAAAAGAAGATTCACCTCACCTACTAAAATCTGTCGCTATGGAATTGATAAACACCACATATAACAACTTTGTAAAAATCTACACAGATGGTTCCGTTGATAAAGAGAACCATAGGGGAGGTGCAGCTTTTCATTGTCCAGAATTAAACGAGGATTACTATGTGCCCTGCGATTCCTCTTCAAGTATGAATGCTGAATTGATGGCCTTAAATGCTGCTTTGGTTTTTAGCAATACTATGGATGCACAGAACATCTGCATTCTCACCGATTCCAGGTCGGCCCTTCAAGCCCTTCAAGTACAGCACACTACAGACTACCATTTTCGAACATCTGAAATAACTAAATTGTTAAAAAACTTAGAACAGAAAAATATTGTATTTCAATGGATCCCCAGTCATTGTGGTGTTCCCGGGAATGAGGAAGCTGACAGATCTGCCAAGGCGTCTTGCAACTTGTTTCCATCTCCTGAAAGTTGTTACTCCTTAACTAATTGCAAAGAGGCAGTTGATAAAGAATCTCACATCTGTTGGAGAAAGAAATGGAGAGAATGCAATACTGGGCGCAAATATTATTCATTACAAAAACAACCTAATGATCCAAAGATCTTCAAGTCATTATCACGTTCAGTGGCATCTTTTGCGGCACGAGCTCGTATGGGACACATTGTCACCAATACATATTTGAAAAGGTTTCATATTACTAACGACTCTATCTGTGGAGTGTGCAAGCAAGAAGAGGAAACATTAGAGCACATACTTTTGAAGTGTCCTGTAACAGCAGCAACAAGGAGTCCCTTGATAAAGCAACTAGGACGGGAATGTACCCTGGACAGAATCTTGAAAGAAAGTTGTTTCTGGCCATTGGCAGAGTGTGTGTATAGGAGACATCGAGCCATCGAGGCCAACCTTGGAAGCTCGTAATAAGAAGTAAGAAGTAAGAAGTAAGTAAGTAGGCTTTAAAATATTTTCATGTTTAGGTTAAAACTAGAGACTTACAATACCTTTAACAGAAGTCACGATGTAACTTAACGTGGTCCAAACACGTTCACTTGAACGGCCATCCCTAACTAATCACTTCTATCTGAGTCAACTTGTATGGTTTGATTGAAAGCCTTGTAATAAATGTGGAGGAATTGTACTTTTCCACTGCGCTATAACGTGTGTTTTCACGAAAAGGGAAAAGCGTAGTGTATTGCCAAAAGGTTGGATCATGAAAAGAGCAAAAACCTCTCGTAAATATTTAAAATAAACTTGAGTTTCACTCTATAGTTTACGATAATTACTTAGTGAGGTAGGAAGAAATTTATTTTGATAGTTATCTTCTACGCAGGCGTAATACTTAACCTGAACTGAGTTATTTAGTGAGTTTTTATTAGTTCCTTAGTTCATTTACTTGATCTCAGTTATCGCTTCAATTCCTGAATAGTGAATCTTTATCTGTTATTTAGCTCATTTACTTGACTTCAGCTCAGTTACATCGCTTTTCCTACTGAAGTGCGAATTTTTATCTGTTCTATAGTTCATTTACTTGACTTTGTCTGAGATATCGCTTCTCGCACTGAAGTTTTTATCAGTTCTTTAGTTCATTTACTTGATTTCAGCACAGTTACATCGCTTCTTCTGCGGAGCAGTGATTTGTTATCAGTTATTAGTCCATTTATTTCACTTGAGCTCCCCAAGGAGCTTCTCCCTATGAATGAGTGAATTATCATCAGTTCATTAGTTCATCAATCCTTATACTTGACTTGAGCTGAGTTAATGCTTCTAGTACTAAATTGTAAGTTTGCTTTAGTTCTTTAGTTCATTTGATTTCCGCTCAGTTCGTAAGAAGTAGGTTCACAGAAGTAAACCCCATAAAGGAACCAGTACTAATATTTTGAGAAAACCAGCGATATTAGTTTGTTCATTATTCTGAACAAATTTTCATATCATACTAAAACACGTTTGTATTTAAATACCAAACAAAAAAAATAATAATGTGATTCCGAATATAGCGTGATGGTATTTAGAGAATCAAAATACTTATAATTTTAGCGATCAATATTTTTAGAAGGCTGTTCTACAAGTATGTAATAGACATTTTTTTAAATATTTTTAATATAGAGAAATTAAATATAAGCCTGGTCCTCTGTTGTTGTGGATTAATTGGGACCTTAGGATTAGAAATAAGCCGTCGTAACAGCCGAAGGGCACACAAGGAACTTGTGAGACATAATGAGTTAACCTAAACACTTTCATCCCTCCGACAAATTAAACATTCAACCCTCTTTCTCTTTATTTTAACAGAGATATTTTTGTGGTATAGTCAACCGCAGGCTTTATTACAATGAGCCGAGCAAACATTTGAATGAAATTTCTTAATATTACGAGTTTCGTAATACTTCAAGAGGTTAGAAAATTTGGCGAGAGACGTAGACAATAATTAAAAAACTGTATCCACGTAACGGAATTAATAACTTGAGGTTGTTAAAATATTTATAAACGGTATATAAATTAAAACAAATAATATAAACCAAAACATTTTTAACTCAGTTCTTACTTAGGTCAACAAAAAAACATTTCTTTTAATAATATTTTATTCAATAATTACATATAATATAAATAGGGTAACGTAGGCTATGCGTTAAACAGCTTTTCTACCACTTATTATATATAATAAAATCATATGTTTTATGAATTTATACGTTATCAATTATTTTAAGCCAAATGGGGGGCGAAATAGCTGTATTACATACCTCGTCTCTTGTGGGATATTATTTCCACCCTATATTCTGATGTAAATTTAAATTATTGGGTTAATAAATGAAAAACTGTATACAATCAGGTAGCATCCATTTAAAGTCCATAAAAATTTATTTGAAATTGAATGGATGAATAAAAAGTAATTTAATAACAATTGAAAATTTGAACAAGATATATTGTGTTTCCCCGTATACCGTAAATGATTAAAAGTTTTTGCTATCTTCATTTGCATCTTTGGATTTTAATTATTATTTATTCTCTTCTAAATTATGTTTTTAATATTATTTAAAGATCTGTAAAAAACATTCAACAAATGAAATAATTCTTTAAAAATAAAACAAAAACAAAAAATAGGTTGACAAAAATACTTAAATCTAAGGGAGGTGTCTTATTAATCAGCGAACTACCGAGACCGTCTTCTTGTCCCCTGAACGATTCATTGTACCTTTCCTCCAGTTCCACATCTTTTGGTCTTTGGATACCGAATACCTGGATCACGAATAATTAAGCCAATTCTAGATTACTTTAGACTTCGAGTCGTTTCGTGCAATTCTCCTTTAGATGACCCTTTTATATATACTCGCGTTATATAAGTCTTCAAGCAAATGTTTCCATCTACTATTGCATCTCTTATCTATAGAATACTAACCTAGCTGTAATGTATTTTAGACTACCTTATATATTAACTTACATATTATTATAGGTCTTTGTTTCGTAATAGGTTGCTATGTACACCCATTTCTTTCGTCTTAAATGATATATTTCTTCACATGTTTTATATCACATTCATATCCGACCTTATATGTATGTTATGGTATACAATTGTTATATTTTGAATATAACATCTAATAACGTCTTCACTTTTTTATGCTTCTTCAAGAACCGTATTCCTGGTCTGTATTCCATAAATGCGTTTTCCCTTCAAAACAGGAATTCCAGCAACCGTATGTTAAATTAAGAGCCTGAAAGACCTACAACTCCTTCCTAAGGGTTCCATACTACCGATTGGTTCCAGAGAAGGGCTAAGAGAGAAGAACCATTCTTGCCGCATTTCTTGCTAGCGACATAATATTTAGAGCGATCATTTTACAAAACCAGCATTTCCTATGCTTTTCTCTATGATAAGAATTTTAAAGATAGATTTTTTTCCTAATGTAGAATATGAAATATAACAGAAGGGTAGTATTTTTCATTTAAGTTGGTTGTTTTTGTGTATGCAGAACTTTGAAGTATTTCTCTAACGATATTGTAGCAAAATAAAAAGAAAACAAAATATCTCTAGCTTCAAATTTCCATAACTTAGCGCCGAATATAACGAGTACACACTCCTGTTTTACTGTGAATAAATGTTGAGCGGATGTAAAAAAGCTGCCCTAGTTTGCACAAGTCAGCGGCGCGTGGAGTCAAGGGTCGCTAGTGATTAACATTTGCAGTTTGATTTTCTTTATGAGAATATATTTACCACTTTTTACCATTGTCATGTCGCGGCTTGGACAGAGGAATATCCGATGTGACTAATTTTAGAAGTCTTTCAACGAATTACACAAGATAGGATTATTACAGCAATTCTAGTCTCATACGATTCTTTAGAACTTTAAATCCTTACATATTCCATCTTTCGGTTTAGTTACAACTTCGGCAGCTAAGAATCGGCTTTTTTAATTCTTACTTTCAGTTCACACTCACTCTATATGTACCTATATACATAGCACAAATTTTTAAATGATAATGAAAAACTATTTATTCATTCACTGAAGTTCAAATACATTTTTAAACATGTAGAGGACGACACTTACTGTTAGTAAGATTTTTTCATATAATAATCCGTTATTTATATTTAAACCATTAATTTTATAATTAATTTTGGTTACCATTTTGCCACATAAAATTTGGCTTTTCTCATATATATATATATATATATATATATATATATATATATATATATATATATATATATATATATATATATATATATATGTATATATATATATATATATATAAATATATATATGTATATATATATATATATATATATATATATATTCATATTAATTGTAATTGTTTAGTAAAAAGTAACTAAATTAAAATATGTCTGTTAACCTCAGTAGGGATTGACTAAATGTTTTCTTGATATACTTTATGTGTAGTAATTTAACAAATTGAAAGCTCTAATTGTTTTTTTGTGAGATATTTGGATTTGTATCTATGACAGAGCTTAACATACTGTATATTCAAATATCGAACTTATATCTAATACTAAAGATCATTGATTGGCAATTAGTAATTAATTTATTTAATTATTTGACATTACAAATAATTAGTATTAATTATTGATTGACAATTATTGTTGGCTCACTACAAGCTCCGCTCTGGCACGGCCATTACTATCCAGTCTGGGTACTACGACTCTTGCTCTCCCTTCGGCGCACCTTCAAGCTGTACTGTCTGACTCTACACCCAACGTTAGGAAAACGTGTACAGCTGTATGTTTTGAAAGCGTCGATCGGTTGTATTGTACAACTTTCTAATAAAATACTATAAACCCCAGATCAATGCGTCATCTATCTCACATGCTATTTTACACAAATGGATGGTCTCGAAAGGGTTCAACAGCTTTTGCAAACCAGTAGATAATTTTAACTAATATTGCTCATTTAGCACCACTCTAGAGTCATTAAAGTTTTTATTTTACTCATTAAGGATAATCGTTTGCAGGATAATCGCTCAAGGCAATAACAACGGTGACACTGAAACACACACACACACACACACACACACACACACACACACACACACACACACACACACACACACACACACACACACAACACACACACACACACACACACACACACACACACACACACACACACACACACACACACACACACACACACACACATATATATATATATATATATATATATTTTAAAACAACACAGGTTATTCAAATACAAGAATATTTATTATTTTATATCCAGGATATAAAATAATAAATATTCTTGTATTTGATAACCTGTGTTGTTTTAAATTATGAAACAAGAAAACGTATTATATATTATATATATATATATATATATATATATATATATATATATCACTTTAACTATATATACTTAAACCAGTATTTCACTTGGTATTTATGCGAGTTAACTTTCAAAGATTGGTCGTATCTCCATCGTCGGGCATCACTGGCCGAGGGTTGTAGTAGACTGCGAGCTGTGTGAAATTCCCGTTGTCACAAAATGTGGTGTACCGTTATGTTCTACTTTCGGATTCACTGCACTGTGCAAGTCTCTTAAGATTGTTTTGGTGTTAGTTTTGTCTATTAGGTTGAATAATTTATCGTTATTTGGTTTTATTTGTATTTGTTCGTTATTGATATTATTTTTATGTTTATAAATTTGTAGTTGTTCCCAGGCTGTTATTTTGAGACCTTTTTGTAAATTGTTTATTAGGTGTAAGTTTTTTAGTGTGGGGAATGTTTGTTTGTTTTTGATGGCGTGTTTAGCTAAGTTTGAGTTATAAGTTTCAGGTTTGATGTATGCATTGAGGTGTTCTTGATATCTGTCTTTTAATTTATTTTTTTTTTTTGTTTGGCCTATATATATATTTTATTACAGTCTGGACATTCGATTTTGTATAATCCGTTATTAAGTCTGGGACATATTTTTCCCGTTGGTTTATTTTATTGAAAATGTTTCATGTGTTTTTGTAAGCTATGTTAGTATTATTAGTTTTTAGTGTTTTAGTTATTCATATTATGTTCTACCTTGTATATGTGAATGTGGCCCATGTTGTTGTTGTTTGTAGTTCGATTTTAAGTTTTAATTGATTTATTATTTTAAATTATAATTTATCTATTGTTTTTCTATTGTATCCATTTTTTTTGGGGCTATTTGATATATTATTTGTTTTTCTTTGGCTTTTTCCTCATTTTTTAGGGCAGTTTAAGCATTTTGAATAGGAGTGAGTTGTAAGCAGCCATTTTATGTTGTGGTTGATGGTTAGAGTGGTTTGGTATTGTATTAACAGTAGATTTGTGTGGGTTTTCTATAAATTGAGTATTCAAAGTTACTTGTATTTCTGGTTATTGTTAAGTCTAGATATTTGTTTTTATTGTTTATTTCAACCTCTATGGTGGATTTTGTGTTACGGTGTTGATTTCATTTAGGATGATATTATTATTTATTGCTTTATTTTGAGAGATGTATAATCCATCGTCAACATATCGCATCCAATGTCCGTTGTGGTCGGGTGTTTTATGTTTTGTGTGATTAATTCGTCAAGCTTTTGGAGGTACATTTCTGATATTATACTTGATAGGGGTGATCCCATTGAAAAGCCTTCTATTTGTTTATATATCTTATTATTAAATAAAAAATATTTTTAGTTTAGTATGGTCTTTAGGCATTTTGTGATTTAGTTTATGTATTTGCGGTTGATTTTAAGATCAGTATTTTTGTGTTTTATTATTTCGATGGTTTCGTTTATTGGTATATTAGAGTACATATTTGTTATATCAAATAATATATGCTTACATTTTGTGTTTTCCATTGTGTTTATTGTTTTTAGTATTTCGGTTATTTAATTGAGTTTTTATGGTGTAATTTAAGTTCGTGTTTTAGGTTATTGGCATATTTTAAAACTGCCACTAAAAAATGAAGAAAAAAAAGTAATAGTTTGTATGTCACGAGCTACACAACTAAAACGGGTCGGCATGAAGGTCACTCAGCTACTGACATGGAGATGTAGTGAAAAAAACCTTGTTTGATTTACATCTCCCGTCCTTGAAGGAAACGCAGGAATACTGAAGAGGCCGATTTATAGAGAGGTAGCTAAACTTTTGCATGTACGATTTTACAAGTGTTATAAAGGGTAACCACATCTTTACTAGTTCGATTAAGCATTGTACTGCCTCAGGTACACATCTCCTACCACTTCACGCTATAACATCCCCTACATGCCCGACCAGAGGTTTTTATTTCCCTACCATTAGTCTAATTATGCGTATTCAAAACTAATCATTTTTCATCCTTCGCGGAAGATATTGCTCATACTATCTGATTGTCTTAAAAATACAAAAAAGCCATTCTTGTGCATCAAAGTATGCCCCTAAAAACGAAATAGAATCGTAACTTGTATCGATCAACTATTTCTTGTAATATATCGCTTCCATTATTAGGATAATCGATTAGTGTTAATAATACTACTTTCCTTGACTATATCCTTGAAACCATTGAAACCCATTAAAAGAAAAACTAAAGAATAGAGGGCGGCAAGACACATCCTTCAAGACACATCGTTAAGACACTTTCCTTAAGACACATCCCGTAACAATTATTTGCACATAGGCATACACAAGAGGTAAGCAATCCTATTGGATAAGCTAGCGCAAGCAGAATAACATGATTCATGTCGATATTCGTTGTATGGATTCTAAAACAACAATAAATATCTCGTTGACAGGCTTCAGTTTCGGTTGGGAAATCTTTCAAACCATTATTGAAGTAAGAACAGGTTTGGTGCTGTGATTGCTTTACTCTCAAACCTAAGCACGAGTAGGTAAATTCCGCCTAGTTATGACGTCATGCTTATGACCTGTATATATGGTCGATTTAAGAGAGAGTGTGTGTGTGTGTGTGTGTGTGTGTGTGTTTGTGTGTGTGTGTGTGTGTGTGTATGTGTGTGTGTGTACGTGTTGTGTGTGTGTGTGTATGTGTGTGTGTGTGTGTGTGTGTGTGTGTGTGTGTGTGTGTGTGTGTGTGTGTGTGTGTGTGTGTGTGTGTGTGTGTGTGTGTGTGTGTGTGTGTGTGTGTGTGTGTGTGTGTGTGTGTGTGTGTGCTCGTGTCTGTCTGTCTCGGGGATCCTCACACACGCAACGTCCAGAGCAACTACTATAACAGGGGAAGCAGAGCGTAAGTTTTAACTAAATTTTACATTAAACTATCACTATGTGAGTATATGTACACGTAAGTAACGATTTATAATAATTCCAACAAGCTATCGAGACATATTCTGCTTAAAAGATGTATTCTTTTATAGGAAACGGAAATAGCGGGAGCAACAGCTGCTAGAAGTAAATGAAATTGACCTAAAAGCTATAGCCAAACTTCTGAAACAATGTTGGACGAAGGTTTAGAGTATTAGACTAAAGTATTTCGTAGCAATGGCACCACTGGAATTAGTTTTCTATACAACGATTCCCTATTGGTGAGACCGTCTAAATAAAAGTTACTCCTTTGTATCTTCAGATACACGTGCAGTAGATTATATCATGAAATGATAGTAAACAAAACATATTTATTTTTAGATTTCGATGCCTTTATTTATATGCTTATGTATGTTATTATTTTTTTAAAATTTTAATTTAGTTTATAAATAATGAGAGTAGCTAATGCTCCGATACCTTTGTTTTAATGCAAAGCTCTAATAATTGTATTGAACAACAAACAAATAAAATGCACTCGAGCCGCTCAGACATACACACAAACACACACACACACACACACACACACACACACATATATATATATATATATATATATATATATATATATATATATATATATATATATATATAATATCATACGAAAAAATGTATCTTCTTAAAAATATAATAACTGGTAATGCATAATAGCTAGTATTTATGCCTAATGCTTGATCATTCTCCTTTTCAAATTGATTCATTGTTTTATTTTAAAACATTATATGCATTAAAATTTCATTTTACATGTATTTATAAAACTTGAGTGTTAAATATATGGGAGGTCCTGCTATTAGAAGAAACGTTCTTACACATTAACTAGAATATTTTAAAAAAAAATTTCAAAAGTTTTATTCATTTAAATTGAGTTTATTTTTAATTTCATTTACTTTAGTTGATTATTTACTGCTTTTATATGTATTTTATTTCCAATTATTTAAAGTTGACATTTTAGAAATACTAAGATTTCAATACGTACTTTTTTGTATTGACGAGACACACACACATGCGCGCGCAATCTTTTGTTCAGAATGTTATATACTATACGAAGAATAAAATGTCCATAAACATAAGCCGTTTGACATTTAAATGTATTAAACCCGCAGATTAAACCCGCTAAGCAGTAAACCCTACAAACCGACGGTGCCAAATCACCGTTACCAATCTATACAAGAGTTTTAGGACCCTTACTATTTTATGGCAACTCAGGGAGAATATCGAAGATAACGTCAGTTCGTTTACATTATTTGCTTGCTTTATGTACAGAGGCAATGGAAACCCGCTTCCATCGATGTATAAAGCACTTTTATAACATCTACTAAAAACGGTTTAACTCCATAGGCTAGTCCTTTTGTTTGGCTGGTTTTAACAGAATTAAGTAATACATTGCTTTATTTATGGGACTTTGTTTCTTTAAAGATAACGTCTGATACAAAGTCAAAGTTCACTCAATTCATTTTCTAAGTTTACACGCTCCTTATATGTACATCTTGTTCAAATTTGCAATCGTTAATAAAATTCTTTTATTCATCCTTTTAGGTTCAAAATATATTTATTAAATTTTGTAGTAAATGACTATCGATTTTAATACAGTTTTTCCAAACATCAATTCATTAAATAACTTCATTTTATAATTTTAATTTTGTTATATGAGAGAAAACCTTTTCACAAAAAGCCCAAAATATGCATTATAGTTATTTTGTCCGTTTTGGGTAAAACACTTTCATTTATGTTATACATTACGCGGTTATGTTACTTTATTATTAATTATGGTACCTGTTATATTAAAAGTAAATCAATTGAAATTGTGCTTTGTTGACTTGAGTGGGAATTGACTTTAACTTTTTCCAACTTATAATATTTGTATTTATAATAAAATTGTATAAATATTTGTAAATATATTTTCATATTTATAAATATACCATGTTCCTGTAATGTAAATTTGTATCCAAGTGTTGTAAACTCAGTGTACAGGAGTTCTCGCATAAGAGGCTACCGTATGCTATGTGGATCTGCCTGGAAGATAGCACTGGCATTATTCTACTGCCTATCCTAAAATTAGACCTTTATTAAATTTATTCTGTTAGCTCACACTCTCCTGATACATTTCTTGTGTAAATTCAATCGTTTATAAAATACCTTTTTATTCTACAAAACAAAAACATATAGGTTTTTGTAACCTATAGTTGATGATACCTGATGGTAAAACAGTTTATTTCAAATATTTATTCATTAACTAAATTATAAAAGATTGAGAGTCTAGGTCGGATTTGAACTGAATTTCCTTTTGTTTGACGTCAAGCGCTTTCTCACTTTCCATAGCTATACCTTTATTTCCCAGAGATGATTTCATATGAAAACCTCCTTTTTATGAACTTGAATTGTTGTTATGGTTATCACATAATATCAAAAATAATGCTCCATGATTAAAAATGAATGGAAAGAATAAAATAAACGAACAAACTCGATACAAACGGTATCAAATACAACGGACAATGTAAATGGAGAGTGAAAAGAAAATACAACACAGTGCAGCTGATAAAAAAAGAAAGCCTATAAATAGAAACAAACGAAAATATAGTCGAACACCACCCATACAAACTAAATGGAAAATTTTAAGGAGATTAATTTTCTATTTTTCCACTTAATATTGTTATTGTGACATATGTATAACATATTTATATTATTTGTAATTATAAAACAAAAATTAAACTAAAAAAATTGTTCTTTGATGATTTAAATAGGAATTGACTTTAATTATGGTTTTTTATATTACTTGCTTATATAAATGGGTATATATGAAATTTCTACAGCTAGTTTACAGCTATAATTATATATCTCGTTAAAATTTTCAGTCCTTAATAAACTTTTTTGAACTCCACTCGAGTTTACAATAATTTTTTTTTAAAATTTGTATTAAATGACACTTGATTTTAATACAGTTTTTCTACTAACAATTAATGAAATAAATTTATTTATTTACTTTTATTAATTTACTTTGCTTGCTATTTGTCCACCTAATATTGCAATTTTGAATTATATATATATATATATATATAACTTTTATTTATTTATTAAGAAAAAATAAAATGTATCATTGTTGACCTAATTGACTTCAATTTGTTTTTTTTACTTGTTAATTTATTATTAAAACGGGGTTTTTCAAATTAGAGGAATAATTTTGCTTTTTAAACACTCAACGTTTCGAATTTCTTTCCAAAATTCGTTTTCAAGAGCTCAGTTTTAAACTAAGTTAATTAAAAGGAATTTCATGAAGAAATGCTGAACGTTGAGTGTTTAAAAAAAGGCAATATTTTCTGTAATTTTCATTAGCCTATATAAACAAATATTTAGTTATTAACAGAAATTAAATATAATAATTAGTTAAAGAAATGAAGTAAACTACTGTGTCTCGTTTAAATTGATATTTATGGATAAGTCTTTTTCTTAATCAGAATATTTTGTTTACTATACAACATCTAGAGCACAGTTTTACAATACATTACAGTAAACATATTAGCAAAAGCCTTAACACCACACAAATAATCGAAAATATTTAATGTTACAAGTTATGCTTAAACACTTATTGACAGTTCGATGACATCACCAACAGAGGACCCTATTACAAAATTACAACCTAGAATAAAATAATGAACAAACTAAACCAGACGAGCGTCAGTGAGATTTGTAATCCATTCTATTCTAGATTGGAAGTTTGTAATAGATGGGGATGAAAGGGTCACCGAAATGTACGTATCGGTTTAATATTGGATAACTTGTAATATTATTATTATTATTTTTTGATTATTTTTAGGCTATTGGGGGTTTCGCCAATATTTTTCATTGTTTGCAATGGGTTCGGCAATTAAATTTTCGTTTCTTTATTGTTTTCAACTCACATATTTTATTAAAAAAAATAAATATAATTTGAAACCTTATTACTACGTTTTTTGTATGAATATATCCAACCATTAGGTAAATCGCACAGTTATGATTGAGCAATCATTAAAAGCGGCAATGTTTATTACAGATCAGAAGCCCTAGCCTTTGCGGGTTTCTATTGAAATACGCCCTACGGGCTGCAAAGCTTCGATTTCCGACAAACCTTCGGCTTAGCGCACATTAAAGACTAAAAGTACTGTCACTGCACGACAAAACTAATGTTGTCATTACGGAGACGCCTGTCATTACTGAGACGCCTGTCAGAGCAGTTGGTAGGGACAATAACAGTGGTAACTTGTATAGACGGACGGATTTTTAACAGTTTGTTATCATAAGTGTAGTTTTACCTGTGGTTTCACCACTAGATGATTCTCTCTCAGGGGTAGAATACTATGACGTAATTAGTAAAGTGGACGAATTCGTGTGTAAGTAGTAAAATTTGTACATTCGGTGGTGTAGTGAGGGATACAGTAAACAAAAATGTTTTTTTGTTTGTATATTGTCATCTACCTTAATACTACAAAGATAAACCGTTATATATATATATATATATATATATATATATATATATATATATATATATATATATATTATAATGATATCAATATAATATCGAAATATTATATTTATGATAACATCAAGCATATAGTTTTAAAAATATTCCTCTTGAAATACACCTTTGTTATTATTTACCTATATAGTATTAGTGGGTATCTTGAAAAGTCTAATGTTTCTTTCCTTTAATTCACCTATAACATACATGTGATAGGTTTTAATATAATGAACATATATTTTCCCTTTACACGTGAATAAGTAACATAAACATTTACACTTTTAACGCAAAATATACAACATACATAGCGGCAGATGTATATATTAACCTCAGCCTCATAAATATAAAATAACAAGAAGTAAGCAAGATGATGTTATAGGCTTTTATAAGTTTGGCTTTGACGTACGTAAAGTATATTGGACAGCAGATAGGCTGGATGAAACAAAGGCAACCAGCTCCCCTGAGAGATCCCACCCCTAGCCTTCAAACTGACAGTTGTTTTTTTATTGCCACAACAAGATGTCGTATAAAATCTTGTAAAAACGTGACAGCCTGCTCGTTTTAATTACAAATATCTCCACAGTGAATTATTTTGAAGGAAAGGATTTTCCGCTGAACAACAGATTAAATTATGTAAATCCTTTTGTAGTTAAACGATTAGTAAATATAATTATTAAATAAGTTATGCTAAGTGATAGATACTGGTAGAGCTTTGATATACTCCCGACTTTAGTTGAATTATTATTTTTCGATTTGAATAGGTCGAAGTGTTGAACAACATTTGGAGATTAGAAAACAAACTTTACGGAGCAAAAATTAGGTTGTGGCACTCGGAGACTGCCGACAGAAGTGGAAACTTTTACAGTCACGTCTAAAAACATTTTAAATTGAGAAAAACATTTCAACTTGCGTGTTGAGAAATTGCCTAAACATTTGTTTAATTATAAGGAACAATGATACAGAGTGTCTTCATTTAACACTAAAACTTAAACTACAAATAACAAAAAAATGGGCTAATAGCTTTGTAAAATTTCAACGAATGAAATAAAAAATAAGAATATAAAATTAATTTCATATAACACAAGAATACTGATTTAATACATATAACACCAAAATTTGAAATGCAGCAAAATCAATGCTAATAGTTTTACAAAATTGTCAATGAAAATTACAAAAACAATGAAATAATACTGAATACAAACTGTTTTAACAAATTCATTTAAAATTTTGGTAGTTTAAGATTATTCGGCCACTTTCGATAGTTTGGACAATTGTTCAAAACTACTAAATAGGACGATATCCACAAATGTTTTTTATATTGTGCCTATCGATTCAAACTAAGACTTGTTTTTAAATTCTTCCAATGGACTTTAATTTGTCTATAAATGAAGTAGGCTTTAAAATATTCCAATGTTGATAACAAAATTGGAGACTTGCGTCAAGCTGTAACTAAAGGTGGTACCCCTCTCCCCCCCCCCCCCCGGTAACTTGAACTGTCATCCCTAACTAATCATCCCTGGAAATTTATTTTTATATAGTTATTTTCTATGTAGAAAACTTTCCTTGAGCTCAGTTATTTAGTGAGATTTTATCAGTTCTTTATTTAATTTAATTGAACTCATATATCGCTTCTATCACTGAATAGTGAATTTTGATCTGTTATTCAGCTCATTTACTTGACATCAGGTCAGTTACATCGCTTCTTTTGCTGAACAGTGCATCGTCATCAGTTCTTTAGTTCGTTTATTTGACTTGAGCTCAGGTATTGCTTCTCCCGCTGAATAGTCAATTATCACCAGTTCTTCAGTCCATGTAATTGACTTGAGCTGAGTTATCGTTTCTTATACTGAAGTGTGAATTTTTATCAGTTCTTAAGTTCATTTTTACTTGACTTGAGCTGAGATATCGCTTTTCGTACTGAAAACTTGGTTTTTATCAGTTCGTTAGCTCATTTACTTGTTTTAAAACTCAGTTACATCGCATCATCTGCTGAACAGTGAATTGTTACCGGTTCATTAGTTCATTCAGTTCGCTTGAGCTCAGTTATCGTTTCTCCTACTGAATAAGTTTATATCAATTTTTTTAGTTCATTTACTTGACTTGAGTTGAGTTAACGCTTCGAGTACTGTATTGTGAATTCATCATTTCTTTAATTCATTTATTCCAGCTCAGTTAGTAAGAGGTAGGTTCACAGAAATAACGCTCATAAAAAACCAGTACTAATGTTTTATGAAACTAGCGATATCAGTTTGTTCATTATTTCTACACAATTCTCATGTCATACTAAACAAAAAAAGTGATTGCGAATATAGCGTGATGGTATTTAGAGAATCCCAATACTTGTAATTTTGGCGACCAATATTTTTAGAAGGCTGTTTTACAAGTATCTAATAGAAAACTTTATTATTATTTTTTAATTTAGAGAAATTGTATTTAATCCTGACCCTCTGTTGTTGTGGATTAATTGGTCCCTTAGGATTAAAAATACGCCGTCCTAACAGCCGTAGGGCACACAAGGAACTTGTTAAGACATAATGAGATAACCTAAACACTTTCATCCCTCCGCCAAATTCCATATCAACCCTCTTTCTATTTATTTTAACAGAGATATTTTTGTATTTTAGCCAACCCCAGGCTCTATTTCAATAAATCTAGCAAACGTTTAAATGAAGTATCTTCATTTTTACGAGTAAACACTCCAAGAGGTTAGAAAATTTGAAGAGAGACGTAGACAATAATTAAAAGCTATATCCACGAAACGGAATAAGTACATGCTTTACTTGAGATTTTAAAACGTTTTGGAATACAATATAATTAAAACAAATAATATAAACAAAAATATTTTTAAATAAGTTCTTATCTAGGTCAACAAGGAAACATTTTTTTTTGTAACATTTTATTCATTGAATACATATGATATGAATACAGTAAAATAGCCAATGCGTTAAAACAGCTGTTCTACCACATATCCTATAGGATAATATCAGCTGTTTTATGTAATCATACGTTATCAAATATTTTAAGCCAAATGGGAGCGAAATAGCTATATTACATACCTCGCCTCTTGTGGGAAACGTATTTTCACCATATAAACTGATGTAATACATTAAATTTAATTATTGAGTTAATATATGCAAAACTGTATAAAATCAGTTGGCATCCATTTAAAGTCCATAAAAACCTATTTGAAATTGAATGAAGGAGTAAAACGTATTTTAATAACAATTGACAATTTGAGCAAGATATAGAGTGTTTGAGGAGGAATCTGCCATACTGTAAAAGCTTATTTCTTACATTAAAATAATGAAATATGTTCATATAAACAATGCACCGCAAACACTTCGTTGCCGTGCTATTCAGAATCAAAGTTTTTACTTATTATTCAGTTCCCTCAGTATGAAATTAACTCCTACTGAAATATTTAGGGGGTTAACTGAGTTTTTTAACTAGATTCTTTTTATGTAAAATGACTATCAAATCATATAGAGCTTGTCCCATGACTGCATCTTCAATAGTTTAGGACAAGATGGCGTAAAGCAAAAAAAGGTTAAGATCGAGAACACACGTTTTTGCTATGGAACTACAATAACATCATTAAATTGACTATAAACAATAAAAAATGTTGAATAAAATTCAACATGGAGGAATCTGCCATACTCCTCCAAGCTTATTTCTTACATCCAAATAATGAAATACGTTCATATATACAAGGGTCCGGATACACTTCGTTGCCGCGTTATTCAGAGTCAAAGATTCTACTTATTATTCAGTTCCCTCAATGTGAAATTAACTCACACTGAAATCCTTAGGACGTTAATTGAGGTTGTTAACCAGATAGGATTTATGTAAAATGAGCTGTCAAATTGTATAGAACCGTTCCCATAACCCCCATCTCCAATAGTTTAAGGCAAAATGGGGTAAAGCAAAAAAAAAGGTTAGGATCGACAACACTTTTTTTGCACTGGACTACAATAACTCCATAAAATTGCTTATATGCAAAGAAAGGTGTTGCATTAAGTTTGCAGAGAATTTGATTATAAACAAAATGATGTGAATAAAGTCGATAAAAACATATTTTCTTTTAAACTCAATTTTATTAAGGAACCACAAAACTAAAAATGATGAAAACCACGCATTACGAATGAAGTAGCCAATAAAACTATTCCGGTTATATCGATTTCATTTACATTATTTGTTGAGAATAAAGTTCTATACAAATTTTATTTAATATTTTTCTTTGTTTATAGGCAATTCAATGGAGTTATTGTAGTCCATTCGCAATAAAGTGCTTTCAACCCAAACCTTCATAGCTTTACTCCAATTTCCTCCTAAACTATTGGAGATGAAGTTATTGGACAGGTTTTATATGATTTTTCAGCACGTTCTATATAAAACCTATCTAATTACCAAACTCAAATATTGCCCTAAACATTTCAGCGTGAGTTAATTTCACCGAGGGAGCTGAATTTCAGGTTAAATCTTTGACCCTGTTCAACTTTCCAACGAATCATTTCCGGACCCATGTTTACATAAACCTTTTTTCATTTTTTTGGTGAGAGGAATATTCTTGTGCTGTATGGCAGATTTCTACGCAAACACCCTGTATATAGGAAGAGTGTGACCTGATTGAAGTAATTGAATAATTTATTCCTGCATTAATAAATGTTTCTGAATGATTAGCACGTATCATGTGACCTTATCTTGATCGAGATCAATTGATTGCTTACCCTGGAGGTAACGTTTATATATAACTAAAATTTGCGACAATAATACGAAATGTTGCAGATCTGCTAAAGCAAACAGTATAATAAAATATATGGGCGGAGTGCCGTTTCAGCAACACACGATGAGTCCCATTATTATTACAACCTACTTGTGCCTTCATTTAACACTGTACTTCAACATTTTATTTACTAATATTTGTCAGCCATGTTTTTAAAAATTCTATGTCCACTATGAATTCGTCAATCACATGATTATCCCTTTACCTTTGTCTGGGTCATTTCATGAATCACTCACTTTCCATGTCACCCTTTGTAAGATGATCGTAAATCCAAACACCTTGATATGATGTGCCTTGATTAAACTTTCCCAAGTTTACAACCGTGCTTTACTACCGTTACCTTTGTGTTCAAAGCCACCCTTCGTCCTTTCAGAACCATGCTTTCTTTGTATTGTGTAAAGAGCTAAACAATATGTCTACACTGAACCGCCAAATACAACAAATTAATCAATAGAGTGCCCAGTTGCAAGAAATATACATTTAAATTATGCATATTTTATTAAAACGGCCCCATCAGGAGGTTAAACTACTACAAAACCATACATATAAGGTAAAACATGTAATAACTAAATTTTCGTATACTACAGCAAATAATATAAAGTTGCTTGATGCAGCAGTTTTGAATTCACTGAATAAATTATAAGAAGTACTTGAGCAAATAAGTAAAAACCTTTGAACTTGCTTGCTGACGCGTTTCAGTAGCGAGTCGGCTTCATCAATGACTCGATTGTTTTTAAACGCGTCGTCAAGTAAGTTCATAAGTTTTCGTACAATGATAATTACTAATAAAATCTTATAATGTACTACACAACTTTCTATTTAAAACAGGCTGAGAATAAGTCATAAGATTGGTAAATAATTTCTAATGCTACATCTTCCTAAATCTATGCTTTTTTGCGTTCAGTAGTTAGTTTCTTGTATTTTTAAAGTGAGTAAGCAGTACGATTAATTTACGTTTATGAAGGATAGGGAATTATTATGACTATAGGTGGGATTAAGGTATTAATATAAGACCCCATTGTAGATTAGTGATGATGGTGGTGCACTCTGTTATCTCAACGCTCAAACAATCTCAAACCTATGACTACTAAAGTAGCCATTCGACAGCGAAGCAAATCGACAACTATTGTTGTCAGCTGGGTTGAGTGTGCTTGAGGATTGTGCTTGAAGTATATCTGTCAGAGTCATAGTGAGGTGTCTAACATCTACATCATAAATTTGGAAAAAAATATTTCTGTGAGTAGATGGTACGCTCAACGTTTGAGCTATACTCACGGTTTGAGTTCATGCCCACATAGCAACAAGTCTGGACTCTGAGGATGGGACTTTTAGGTAAAGCCAATAGAGAGTGAATTGCTCTACCTGAACCTAATCGAGGTACGGAAACCTAGCCGTTCCGTAATTAAGGATTAAGGACATTTCTTTGTGTTCTTTGACATAGAATTTAATTCTTGAATTCTATAGTCAATTACGTTTGGTTGATTCTTATTAATCACTTAAACAATAGTTTATGACTATCCGAACTTTGAATTTAGTCAATTTAACTTGTCTCAGTGTGTTTTAATAAATTTACTAAATTCAAAGTTCGGATAGTCATAAAATATTGTTTAAGTGATTAATGGAATTTAAGTTGTGAGGCAGTTTCTCCTTGTTATCATTCTTCATTTCCACCATTTTTTTTTCTTTTTCACTCTTTTCCCTCAACCAAAAAAACGCCAAATGTAAATACACGGTTTTTTGTCTTTCGCCATTCATGACAGACCTTTTATGGATAAATTTGAAATACGTTTATCTATTTTGATTATTTTTTCAACGTTTGAGCTATACTCACTATTTGAGTTTATGTCCACCTAGTACCAAGTTCGGACTCTGAGAATGCGATCCTTAGGTAAGGCTAATATAGAGTGAATTGCTCTACCTGAACCGTAACAAGATAGGGAACCCTGGCCATTCGGAAACTTCTACTCATCCCGATAGGTTCAAAAAAATTTCCCAAAACCGGTTGAAAGTTTAGAACTTAGAGTAAGGTCGTAGGACTCTTGGATACTGGTACCACGGATCGTGGCACCAAGCCCTCCTCCGTCTCGAAAGTAACGAGATTTAACGTAGCTTCGTGGGAGTAATGGTTTTGTATGTTAGTTAATAGATTCTCAATATTAAGGATTAAGGACATTCCTTTGTGTTCTGTGACATGGAATTTAAGTTGTGAGACAGTTTCTCCTTCCCATCATTCTTCATTTCCACCAACTTTATGTCTTTTTCACTCTTTTCCCTCAACCCACAAAACACGAATGTAAACACACGGTCTTTTGTCTTTCGTCATTTATAATAGAACTTTTTTGGATAAATTTCAAATACGTTTATTTATTTTGCTAGTTTTTGGCATTATTGTTTTGAATATGAAGGAAGACAGCATTGAGTCTGTCAAGCATAATTAAAAAGAAACACGAGTTTTTCAATTTTGCTCATTAAGCATTTTCAGTTTCTACCTCTTTCACTAGGCACAACTTGAAAGGTGTGTTCGACAATGACAGAACAGCTTATAACAATGGTCTTGCATTTAATGCTCCTGACCAACGCGTCTCTAGTAAGTTGCCACTTGTGGAGTTATCATAGATAAAGCTTTTGAGAATATCTTTCACTTAAGGACTTTATTTAATACAACTGTTGAAGTTGATAAAAACGTTAACAGTGTAGTTTAATCTAGAAGATTAATCTTAAAGTTAATATTAATGTTGTAAGGAAGGCAGAAATAAAAATTTTAAAGTAGATATAATCACTTTCGAAACTCACTCTCTCTAAGCATGTTCTCGTAAATCGAAGGTTTATTAAAATATGTAAACTAAAAATCGCGGCTTTATTGCGTAGCAATTGCAAAAACAGAAGATTAATCTTTCCTCATATTGTTGCTGAAGAATCGTAAATGTAACAATAAAGAAGGCTGTGAACTTTAAGATAGAATGAAATTTAATGCCACTACATCGAGTCTCACGTAAGATGGACGTGATCTACGAAAGATATCGTATACGTGATGTGTCTTACAGCATCGACGAAGCATCACTTGGAACACAAATCATTATTTAAGATAATATTTAGAATTTTAAAAACTAGCTGAATATTTAAATAGGCCCAATAAAAAGAAACGAAAAAAGGCATAAAATGGAAAGAAAATTTGGAAAAAACTAAACCTAAAGAAACATGTTATACGGACCAACATAATATATGTCAAATAATAAGGGTACAGGGGGGGAGGTAAGGTTTAATAAAACTTCTAGAAATGGGCATCTTCTTAAGTTGATCTCTCAGGGAACAAGAATATTAATAAAACGTACCAAGGCAATTTTGTCAATTTATTACTGAGTACTATTTCTCCTAAAGTGAGGTGTGTTTGGTTAGTTCGTGCCCTATTATCTATAGAATCATATTTCGTGGTGTGCTTGAATTGCCTTTGCAAGGTTTATGACATTATCAGTGTATAAAACTTCCTGTGTAGGGTAGTTAAATAGGGGAAGACATGCATTAATTCGCGGGTAGTTGGAAACATGTTGTGGTGTAAGTTTTTTGTAGAGGCAGTCACCATACTTCTTTTTACCTGCTGATATTTTTGATTTTTAGAAAACAGTTTAATTTTCAACACACGGCGTCAAAATAACCGCCCATTACTAAACAATAATATTTAACAAATTGTTTTTATAAAACAAAAATATATTTACAATAACAAAAATATCTACATTTATTACTAACTAATTAAAATTACATCTGTAAAAAAATTAAACACTTGAATATGTATTAAAATAATCAGGATATAGCAACTGGAAGAAACTTTAGGTTACTCTATGTGTTAAATGTGATCGCCCAAAGATGTGGTATTGCATTGGGCCGTGTAGAAGTAAAGCTTTCGTATAAAGCCCTGTACGTAATTCAAGTGGTGGATGAACACAGATGAGTGGGTAAGTGGGAAGATGTGTTCAATTCCAGTTAACGCCAAATATTTTTGTGTCCCAAGGAATTTATATAAACAGCTCGTAAAAATGAAAACCTATGGTCAAACGTACGGTAATTTAGAACATTAGTAGCATAATATTGGTCACATATGTTCCTCGAGAGGGCCAAGTAAAGCACCTCCTACACTATATTACATTACATGTCGTGTAATGGTGTCAAATGACTTATTTTTACATTTATCTCCTAATTATTGGTGATCACTCTAAATGTTGTATAATTAGGACAGAATATTGTTAAGTGTTTGTTTGCAGTAGTAAAAAAGGCTCAAATATTTTGTAGGTAATTCAATGACTCGCTGTAGAGCTTTTCTTAGTAAATATTACTTGAAATATATAATACTAGAAGTAATTAAATTGTACGTAAATGTTTATATAGCTGGAGGGAGCGAAGAGCATGGATTGGAACTGAAGATTGTAATAACTTTCATAGATACGCAAACACAGAGCACTTTAATTATAATCTTACTTACTTGCAGTCACCAATCTATCAGCTGTTATACCATAATTTATTACCTTTTTGTTTAAAAACCGTTATAATTAATTTCCACAGTTTTATTATATAAATATTTCTGCAATATGTTTTTATATTTGGTTAATAATTCAGATTTTTGGGCGAGGAAATCATGCTTTTTCTGACGTTAAGTAGACGCAAGGCCCTTTAGATACTTCTGTTCAACAACTTCGTTAGACTTTATAGTATTTTCAAACAAGTCATGTATCTTGAGAGTTTCACAAATGGTTTCACGATAAATAACGTTGTAGTTTTTGTTTCACGTTACGGAAAAAGCTATTATATCTCCTATTGCCGTTAGTTGCAGTTACCGTAAATCCTTAAATAATTTTACTATCTTCATTTGCTTATTCCGATGTTATCTTTATCTTCTATATTATTTCTTCTTTTCTAAATTCTAATTTTTATATTATTTGCACATCCATTAAAAAACATTGAACAAAAGGAATAATTCTTGCAAAATAAAACCGAAACACTAAATTGGTTGACAAAAATACTTCTATCTAAGGGAGGTGTCCTCTTATTCCCCGTACCACAGAGACCCTCTTCTTGTCCCGTGAACGATTCATTGTACCTCACCTCCAATTCCACATCTTTGAACTTTGAATACCGAATACCTGGATCACGAATAATTAAGCCAATTCTAGATGCCTTTAGACTGAAGGTGTTTCGTGCAATTCTCCTTTAGATGACGCTTTTATATATACTCGCGTTATATAAGACTTCAAGAAAATGTTTCCATCTACTATTGCACCTCTTATTATTCTACAGAATACTGACGTAGATGTAATGTATTTTAGACTACCTTATATATTGACTTGCATATATTATAGGTCGCTGTTTCCTAATAGGTTGCTATGTGTACCCATATCTTGTATCCTAATTGATATATGTCTTCACATGTTTTATAACACATTCATATCCGTACTTATATGTATGCATTGCTATACAATTGTGATGTCTTGAATATAACTTCTAATAACGTCTTCACTTTTTAATACGTATGTCTGCTTCCTTTAGAAACAGTATTCCTTTCCTGTATTCCCTACATGAGTTTTTCCTTCAAAACAGGCTTTCCTGCAATTATATGTTCCATCTGTAACCTGAAAGTCCTACAACTCCTCCCTAAGGGTTCCATACTACGGACTGGTCTCAGATAATGGCTAAGAGAGAGGAGAAATTCTTTCCCCATTTCTTGCTAGCTACATAACTTTTAGAGCGACCATTTAACAAAACCATCACTTCCTACTCGTTACTCTAAAATACGAATTTTAAAAATAGAAATGTTTTATTTATGTAGAATATGAAATATGGCAGAAGGTTAATGTTTTTCATTAAAATTGGTTGTATTTATGTATGTAGAACTTTGAAGTATTTCTCCAACGATATTTTAGCAATATAAATAAAACAAAATATTTCTATTATCAAATTTGCCTAATTTAGCGCCGTATATAACAAATACACTCTTCTGTTTACTGTGAATAAATGTTGAAGGGATGTAAAAAAGCTGCCCTAATTTGCACAAGTCAGCGGCGCGTGACGTCAAGGGTCGCTAGTGATTAACATTTGCAGAATGAATTTCTTTATGAGAATATATTTACCACATTTTACCACTGTTGCGTTGCCGGTTTAGAAAAAGGAATCTCCGATGTGACTAATTTTTGAAACCTTTCAACGATTTACTCAAGATAGGATTATTAGAGTAATTCTAGTATTATACAATTCTCTAAAAGGTTCCATTATTAGGCTACTTATTTAATATTTTTCGGTTTGGCAGCTAAAATTGGCTTTTTTCATTCTTACTATTATTTTACACTCACACTATATATATATATATATATATATATATATATATATATATATATATATATATCAAATTTTAAAATATTTTTAAACCTATAGTGGCGGACACTTGCTGTTAGTAATGTTTTTTCGTATAATAATTAATTATTTATGTGTAAACATTTAATTTCAATCACTAATTATATATATATATAAATATATATATATATATATATATATTGACTTACTTTTTTATGGCACCTTTATATTAGTAGTAATTTGAACGTAATGAAAGCAAAAATTGTTTTTTCCTGCGATTTTTGAATATTTATCGGTGCAAAGCGCATAACTTACTGTACATTCAAATATAGAACCTATATCAAATATGTATTAGCTAATCTTTGATTAGTAATTAGAAATAAACTATTTAATTATTTGGCATTATAATTAAATACTATCAATTGTTGATCAGCAATTATTACTGGGGCAATACAAGCTCCGCTATGGCACGGCCACTACTAGCCAGTCTGAGTACTACGACTCTCGCTCTCCCTCCGGCGCATCTTCAAATTGTGTTGTCCGACTCTACACCTAACGTTAGCAAAATTCCACTTCAAAGGGTCGCTCGGTATGTTTGTGATTTCTACATAGAGTGAATAACAACTATTAACTTCCTACGATTACCGTACATTTTTCTAATAAAATATTATAACAATCAGAAAAATGCGTTATCTTTCTCACATGGTATTCAAAGAAAAATGGATGTTCTGGAGATGGTGAATGAATGTTTGCAAACCACTAGTTAATTTTAACAAATTTTGCTAATTTAGCAACACCCGGGAGTGTTTATATATTTGTAGTTTTGCAACACTGTTTTCTTGTATTCACTTATCACTTTCACTATAAGTACTTAAACAAGAATCGTACTGGGTATTTATGCGAGTTAACTTTCAAAGACTGGTCTTGTATTCATCATCGGGCATACTGACCGGGAGTTGTGGTAGACTGCGGCTGTGTGGAATTCCCGTTGTCACGTGGTGTACCGTTATGTTTTATTTTCGGATTCACTGCACTGTGCGAGTCTTCTAAGTTTGTTTTGGGGTTAATATTCTCTATTAGGTTGAATAATTTATCGTTTTTTGATTTTATTTGTATTTGTTCCTTAATGATATTATTTTTATGTTTAACAAAATACACACTTAAACCAAAACAATAGCATTATAAATATATCAAAATTCAAGACAAATGCAAGACATTTACTTCAAATAAAAAAACAGAAAATATAAACTTAACATAACAAACTAATAAAAAAACAAAATAATATAGACAATATCACAACAATCCATAAATTCCACCTCAGTTTTATAAACCTCACAAAAACGAATTTCACCAAAGAAGAAGTAAAGGTACTCGAAAATATCACAAAAACCAACATCAAACCAAAATTACAAAGCACAATCGAAAACCTCATAGTAGAAACAGAACTGGAAATAAATCTCATAAATTACGAAAATCAAGATAACATCAGAAACACAGTATCACAGGAAATCAACAAAATCATCAACAAAAAAATCAAAAAAGGAAATCACATTGAAAATAAAATACAGTAAAAAATAGCAAATTCGTTTTAATTACAGTGAATGCGTCTTTCACGTGGTTGGGAAAATGTTTAGTTTATATTTACAATGAATATTTAAATATGGCTTTCAAAATGATAATGGAATGGTATTTAAAGTTTGGAGGTCAATGTGTAGCGTGGTGCGTGGTTTTGTTCCTGATGAAACTTAATTATAATATTTTAAAGACACAAAATAATAATCTAATTTACAAAAATAATGAGGAAGATGTAATATGGAATTCATTTACATTTTTTGGTAATGAAGTAAAAAATATCACAAAATTATTTAAAGGTAGCAACATAAAATTCGCATACAATACTAATAATAAATTAATAAATATAATGAATATTAATATTATTATTAATATGCATGAAAAAAAACTGTATATATAAATTAGAATGTGATTATTGTAATAAAGTTTATTTAGGACAAACTATGAAAAAACTTAAAGACAGATATAAAGAGCATTTTAATGCAAACAAAATGCCAGACATTTATAAATCAAATTTTGCTAGTCATTGTATTAATAATAATCACATATTTCCTAATATATATAATATGATAGTTGTAAAAGAAATTAACAAAGGCCTGAAAATGAATATTTATGAAGCTTTAGAAATACATAATTATAATACTAATAATGAGTTGATAAATGAACAAATACAAGTAAAATCTAAATTTGAAAATATATTCAGTGTTTCTAATGTTAGGGCAGCAAAATAAAAAAAAAATTAACAAAATTTTAATTTATTTGGCATAGCTATTTATTTGATCTAATTTGCGCATATGTTAATTTTAATTGTTTAATATTCTTGATGATGTTGGTACTGTTAGCCAACGAAAAGCTTTGAATTGTAAATTCAATATTAATTCTTGTATTTGTATTTTGACTTAGTTCTTTATATATATATATATATATATATATATATATATATATATATATATATATATATATATATATTGGAAAGTCCATTAACAATTGTTTAAAAAAAATATAAAACAAAATCTTAAAACGTAATTTTTAAAACATAAACTGCTCAGGGAAAATAAAGTTGATCATGAAGGTATTGCGCTAAACTTTACCAGTTATTTTATTTTCGTGTATTTGACGTCGGCATTGTTAGACAATAAAACTGTACGGATCGTTGCTCTATGCAATTACACTAGGGTTAGCAATCCCTTCACAACTTACAGTTCACGACATTAATGTTTTGCTACCAGATGTGGGTTAACTACTCTACACACATTCCTTAATAGAGCTGCAAGGTGTGTTTTATCGTGCGAAAATAAAATTATTCGCTCAACCTTAACGTTTCTTCTGCGTTTTCAATTCAGTACAAAGATATACAGTTTTATCACCTTATTAAACGATTCGGAACTAAAAACGCTACTTTGTCTTTGCTTTGCTTGTAATGATTGTACCCTTCTGTTTCAGTTTTAGTTGTGATATTTCATTTATATACATTTTTTTGTATACCTCCACTTCTTATCTAGATCCATTTTTGATAGTGTGAACTAATAAAAGGAATTGGAAAGTATACAAAAGGATCTTTATTAATAATTACAGCTTAAGTAAACAACAGATTAGCTTATTATAATATATATTTCATTACTTATAGTATAATTTACGTGTGTTTTAAATTATTGCCATAAAGAAGAACAGAGGGTAAAATAATCCAGGAGTAATTTCAGCAGAAACTGATTGATATCATACGGTATCATACTGTTTAATCAACAATTCTAAATTTCTGAATGTATGAGGAGTTACATTTCATAATCATTTAAACTTAATCTCAAAAAAATCTCTAAGTGGAAAGATAACATCTGTTAGCATATCTACAACATGTCAATTCTTCCGGAGAAAACTCTTTGATCTTCGAATGTTTGCATAGCTTTTGTGTGAATTACCTAACTGATTACCTAACATTTTAATGTAGACCAACATTATAATGTGTACACTTGACTTTGAGAGCTCGCAGTAGGAGAAAACGTAAGCAGATGATTATTTTAAATACCCTCCAAAAATCAAGATAATGTCTGTCCCAACACTGACTTACTTGAGACGGTCGATATTAAATAAATTCAATGAAAACACTTCCTGTACTACTACTTCTGAAAACATGTTACGTATTGAGAATGCTCGATACATCAACAGCTTCTGAGTAAGATATGCCTATACATATTCCAATAAAGTTTGTATTTTATACCGAAACTAACTTGTCTCATTCAAGTCAACATTTGGATAGTCCTTATCATGTTTTTAGGAAAGCATTTATACTGACACTCTACTTCCCGTCTCGCCTACGGAAATCTCTCAAGGCCAAGAGCACGATTACGTGGTCCCCACATTGCAGTCATTATCTCCTATGCAAAATGTTCTATGCTACCTCATAAAATGTTACACTTAAGGTTCATTTTTCACACAATCTTTATGTTTATTTTAAGCACAATAAGTTTTTCATGAGTACATTTGTCCACTGAGTCGATTCAGAGTGATATTTATATGTAAAATAATGTCACCGAAGCATAAAATCCGAGCCTGGCCTAAACGACTCCTAGGCTATATTTACGTCTGGCAAATCCACGCACAGCCACATAAGTTAAAGAGTTAACCCGATGTCCCAGGTAGGGTCGTCTAGACGATTATTATCGTAGACAAATAAGGGTAATTGTCTCTTTAGTCTAAATGACATACGAGTTGTATTACTGGATGCGGAATCACATTTTCCTTTATTTAAAGGACACATGGATGTTGCTAATTACGTTTAGTAAACGTTAAAATAAATTATTTATATGAAAAAAGTTGGAAAAGGAAAATGATCAACGCAACCCAGCACAATATGTATTAGAGAAGGAAATTCTAAATTGTTCCCAATTTGTCAAACACCACTTAAATAATGCCTGTAGATAAAATATTGTACGGAAAATTACTGTGAAAAATCTTCCACTTTTAGTATGTTGAAAATGAAGCTTCTCTCAGAAAAAATACAACCCTTAAAATTAAATCTAAATTAATTACAAAAGCTAAATATGCTTGTGATATTATAAAATTGTCATCTGAAGTGAAAAATAAACAGACAAGAACAATCGTAGATCTGACTTCCACTGGTAGGTAAGAATTCAAAGATAGTACGTTTACGGCTAGTTTTATTATATTTAGACACCGATAATTACCCTGTTTTATTCTGTGTACGTACTGTTTATATTTGTTCTGATTGGTAAAAAGGTTTTTATGTTACTATTAAAATTATGTTACTTTTAAAATTAGGTAATTAAATTTATTTATTATTTTAAAGACCTGTAATATTATCAAGTGTAATCCACTACAAGTTTGAAAAACTTTCTCTTAACTTGAGTGGATAATTAAAGGTTATTTTATTAACAGTCCATATATATTATACGCCAAAATGCTGGATTTCAAAGAAATTGTCATTCAGATCGAGTCCAACCGAAATATAGCTTTTTCGAATTGAGAAAACATCAGTTGTCATCATGTACAGCTTTTAAAAAAGTGTATATCAAGTCGATTGGCTAAATAAAATCTTATTTTATTAACGATTGAAGTTTTTGACTCTCTCTCTCTCTCTCTCTCTCTCTCTCTCTCTATATATATATATATATATATATATATATATATATATATATATAGAGAGAGAGAGAGAGAGAGAGAGAGAGAGAGAGAGAGGGAGAGAGGAGGGAGTAGAAATTGAAAGGAAGAATAACGTAAATTCGGTTTTGTTATATTTCCACCAAAAATATTATAATAATATACCTGAATAGTAAAGGACTAGACCTAGTGCATTTATTTATATGGCGCTATCGTTGTGTATAAGTTGTGTTGCAGACTTATCTGCACTCTGTTAGCAGAGACGCGAATTAACTTTAACAGTAAATCACATGGACCATGAGTGGCGCCAAGTAGAAACTCTTCAGGTAAAGTTTTTCCGTAATTTGTTAGGGTCGCTTCGATATCTTGCTGAGGATCTTGGGAACGCGATAACACACATTTTCTCAACACGGCAGAAGGAACTTGAACAGGTTTTAAATTAAATCATGCTAGGAGATACAACTCTGTTTCTTAAAAACGTACATCAATTTCTTACAAACGAATTAGTGAAAAATATAAATTCGAGGATATAACATTTAATTGGAGGGTAATTAAATTGTAAAAATATAAAATGCATTAAATCCAAAGCCTTAATTCAATGTTTTTTTTTAAATTAATTATTAGCTTCTCGTATTGTAAATTATTGCGTTTAGTTGCTCCAATTCCATTTTAGGTACCAGTTACTGAAAATAATAAATTGAAACTTTATTGGTACAGATGCGAAATCTGATAAGTTAGATTTATTAAATATAGCATAAATAGCCAAAATAGCATAAATTATTACTTTCTATTGTTTTGTCGTATTTTATTTCTTATGTGAAGACATTTAATTGAATTTATTTCAAACTTTCGTTGCTAGGCATCACTCAACCTATATTTTGTTCCTATACACTTGAAGCAATATACAAAAATATTGTGTATGAGAGAGCACTTCAATAAATATCATTTGTTTTCATACTATTGTCGATAGACTACTTTGAGTTCAGCTGTTATTATTTTATTAAAATACTAATTCAAGTTTAGGTAATAAAGGAATACGAAGTTCGGCGGGTTAGCTAATTATTTGGTGAAAATGAGTAAAAAATTTGTTTTTGTTAATGTAGTTAGAAATTGACTAAAACATGGTTGTTTATATTACTTTTTTACTTTCAATTTACTTTACCATATCGTACCTAATTTCAAAAAAAATATTGAAAAAATATATACAATCATTTTTAAGCCTTAAAACATAATGTTTTACCCAAAAAACACTCTCTAGTCTTTATATAATGAAGTTTTATGTTCTGTTTGTCTAACAGAAAAGGGAGTGGGAAATGCAGTAGTGAGTGTTCCCTTAAGGGATATAGCTGCTAACATTGTAACTTGTTATTTTGTTGTGCAATTTATATTTTCCACTGTAAGACAAGAATAAATCAACCAAGTTTTTAAAGTTTCTGTGTTCTGTTGCAAGTGAAAATGTAATTTACTTGTGGTGATAGAAAGGATAAAAATGAGAAATTAGTCACTGAGATTTACCAGCTGAAGCAGAGATAATACTATAAGGGCGGGGGAGATTACAGGTAAACAAAAGGGAGAGTAATTGGGAGGAGAGGGGGGGAAGAAGAAACATGAATAGAACAAGTTTATTCTATTAGAGGAAAAGTGAAAATTTTGACATTTGCTACCAACAATCATACTTCAGTAGAAATGTGATGGGATCTCATTTTCCAATCAGAAGACGGGTAAAAGCACATCAACAATCAAAGTTTTCACTTAAGCTGTGTTTCTGAGATATTAATCTGACATTCTCAGAATTTGCAACAACGTATGCATTATTAATGAGACGCTGTACATTTCTGTTGCAATCGGGTCAGAAAGGGTTTACCTATTGATTGGTTTCCCGTATTTTAAAGCAATATCTAAAGCCTCAAAATATTATTTTACTGATAATATTATTTTAATTCCTAAATATATATTTTTAATTTATAACTCTTTCATATTTTTTTTAAATTAAAAAAAAACTTCTCAAAAAACCTTATACAAAAAGGTCAAGGTATGCAATTTAGATAATACGAATTATTTGACACAAAATAATAGATAGCCTCCAACAACAGAAACACAACATTAGGGTCACATTAGATTGACCTAAACGTCACCGAATAGAAATATTTTTAACGAATTGTACGATTGTACATTTTGATATAAGGCTAAAGTATTACTAAAGAGTTTTCTCTTCACAATTACTTGTTTCGTACAACACCAGAATTTTCTAATAGAACACAATTTCAGTAATCATTATGTTAAACTGTTGTAAACATCAAATACAAAAATAGCCACGATCTCCTAGCTTTAACTTTTTCTTTATCAATGGGTTAAGAGGAAAGCTTTTGTTTGTATTTGCGGAAATACATTGTTTTCTTTTTATGCCACTGATAAACAATGGAGGTAAACGTCAAAAGCAGCTGGAAATAAATAACAACCTTGTGCTGGAACAGTTTTAACCGTTTGCCTTAACATCCCTTTAATACATTTTCATATTCTGAAAGTACTTGACAATATTATTTTCTTATCGGAATTTCAAATGTTTCTTCTTTCCCACACAAAAGGAGCTGCATAATCTCGAGGGAGAGCTAAACCTAATTTCCTGAGACGACAGTGTTTGGTTATAATATGAATTCAATCTTCTTTAGTTGAATTTTGTTGTCATGTCGCTTGCTTCTAATTTTAAATTATCTCAAAAAAACAACAAATAAAACGGGCAGAACAGTTTTGGGTAGGAAAAACACAAGCGACGTCAATAGGGTACGCTTAAATCAGCTGTTTTTAAAATTATTTTTATAACACTAAAACGGTCACAAAAACAACACTACTATGCCTTGGCCACCATTTTCTAGCCCTATACTAGGCATACATTTATATGCATTACAAAAGTTTAACTACTGCGGAGGAGATGTAGCGGCCTTTGTGATGTGTCCCTTTGAGCATCTTGTACTCGCATTAATAGTTACGTCCCCTTTTATCCTGGTGCACAACCAAATGCGTAACATACCCTCTACTGATTAGAAAAGCAAGTAACCATTTCTCTTTGTCACGAGGTACTCAACTAGTTTATCCCAAAGATAGTTGCTTATGGATGTACATATGGATGTAACTCTAGACACTTTTGTAGAACCCCCGATAAGGGAATGTATACTATAGGTACTCGACTCTGGATATATAGTGTTTTACTGGAATCGTGTGGGAATTGTGTTGTTTAGAAGACTAAAGTTTAGGTGAATGAATTTTATTTTAAATGAAAAGCAAATTTTGGATAATATAAGGAACCTGAAAGAAGACAACTATCATTGGAATAGACTAGATGGGTACCTCGTAACAAAAAGAAGTGGCTATTTGCTTTTCTAATCAGTAGATGGTATATTACATATTGGGTTGCGCACCAGGCTAAGGTTTGACTAAAATGTTTATGCCAATACAAGATGCTCAACGGGACACATCTCAAAGGCCGCTACATCTCCTCCGCAGTAGTTAACCTCTAGTAATGCATCTAGGTTTATATCTAGTATGGGGCTAGAAGATCGTAGCCAAGGCATGGTAATGTTGTTTTTGGACCGTTTTAGTGTTATAACAATAATTTTTAAAACTGCTGATTTTATCGTATTTTAACGTATCTAATGGAATTACATGGTTTAATTTCCAACTTTTCTGTATATAAGAGTTTAATATTAGATAACTTGTTAAATTAGGTTTATTGTTATTTTTGTGGAATTGGGGTTCTCGGCAATATTTTTTTGGAATTTCTTTAGCAATTTAAAATTTTATTACGAGTTATTTTATCAACTCACATAATTTATTAGAAAAATTGAAACAACTTGAAAACGCATTGCTACGTTTTTTGTATGAGTATTCCAACCCGTTTGGCAAAATGCACAGTTACAAATGGGCAATCATTAAAAGCGGATATGATTAATACAGAACGTTAGCCATAGCCATTTCGGGTTCCTATTGAGAAACGCGCTACGGGCTGCAAAGCCGGGTTCGATTTACGACAAGCCTTCGGCTTAGCGCATATTCGAAACCCAAAGTAATGTCAATGACCGACAAAACTAATCTTGTCATTGCAGAGTAATCTATCATAGCGGAGACGCCTATCAGAGCAGGTGGTAAGGATAACAACAATAGTAACTTCTATAAAGAGAAGGGCGTTTAACAGTTTCTAATCGTAAGTTTGGTTTTACGTGCGGTTTCCACACTAGGTGATCTAGTGTGGATTCTTTCTCTCACAGGGAAAGAATACTATGACGTAATTTATTAAGTAGACGAATACATGAAGTAGTAAAATTTGTACATTCTGGTTACGAGATGGTGTAGTGAGTGCCCCCTCTCCTATAGAGATTATGTCCGTTCCTACCACGTGACACTGCGCTCGGGATTATCCTATGTAATTTCTGTCATTTAATTTACATCCTTAACTAAATCCTATGTATATACAATATTCCTCATTTTTCTTTATTTGTATATAGTCACTCTCTTCTGCCTTAATACTACAAAGATATACTGTTATACAACCATAGTAAGGTCCTATTAACCTTGTAAAGCCACAATCCTTAAAATGCCATTTGACACAAAAGCTATATTTTAGACCATTGTTACATACCAATTTAATGCGAAATCCACGATAACAAAGAGAGTAAAACATATTTGCCTTTCCTTTTGTTATCTATTGCCTTTCTTTGCTTCTACTCTTGTTCTTTTACAACATTTAAACTTCATTTTGGCAAGTTACAAAGTTTGCAGTTTAATTTAACCCAACGCTAAAAAAAATTAATATTTCAAAACAAAAAAATGTGACCAATTTTTCAACATTGTAACAAACATTGCGTTCAGTTTATGCCACATTCATACTGGCTTATTAATTCCTTCAGGTAGGTAGAATGACTAATGTGAAAAGAAAATGTACAAGAAGCTCCCTGCCAATAAACCTTATACCCGGGTGGATTGCCTATTGGCATTGACGTATGATGCTTAACTGTGCAAAGTGAAACATCCCCTCTAATTTCCCCTGACAATCTTCACTGAAAATTCACGGTACTCTATTTACAGAAAAAACTGCAACTCAACAAAAAGAAAACTACAAACTACTCGCGTAAACTTATACTTTAAAACACAATGTTTAAAATAAAATCTCCCCCGAAACATAACAAATTTTATTTGGTATTTGAATTATAGCTATTTTCTAATGTAGATCGTTTTATATCTAAAGTTTAGATCATTTATTAACCTTCATTTTGTAAATATAAACCTATCAATAGAGCAGATGCAAAGATAAATTATTCTAAACCATCGAGTTACTTTCATTTAAGAATAAGAAAAATAAATCCAAAATGGATTTAAGAAAACGAAAAATAATTCTTTCTGTTTTCCAAGTGAAACTTTTAAGGAGAAAAATGAAAGAGATATCTGCATGAAAAAGAAAGAGCAAAACACAACATCTCTATACTTTGGAATTCACACGAAAGGTTGTAACAATCCGTAGATTAAGGAATTTCGTCCGAAGATTTACGAATCCAAAACATGGAGGTACGTTCTAACAGATGTTTTAGTCTTCACAATGAGGTTGTTTGGAGGTTATGTTTAATCAATTAACAAATGCAATATCCAGATTATTAAGATGTAATTTAATTAAGTGTAACGTATGATACTTAAAAACGTCCGTCAGTCTTCAGGTATCTTAATATTATTTATAAAACGTTATACCGGGGGAGGAGACTTGCACAGGTATCTGAACTACTACATTATTCCGTATTGCAGCAATACTGCCTACTGCATCTTGCTTGTATTGGTATAAAATCACACTAATTAAGATATAAAAATGAATTCTTCATCAAGCTAAACTTTAAATTAGATACATTTTCAAGTCGCCGAGTTCGTGCACAGCCATGGTTACTATGCAACGATTTTATTACAGATACCACGTTCAGTGATATTCTATTAAACTGACAATATTGTGAAAAATATGCCTGGATATGAATATTTCCATCTTCATTCCACTACTATTACTTTAGGCGCTCACCTATCAGTTGTGTGTAAACTGCCTCAACTATCCGAGACTCTGATCATCTCATTTCTTTGCCTTCATTTTCTTCTATCTTCAACTCGATCATGCGCACATCTCCATTCCAGCACCAATTCAAACTTTATAGGGGAATTTCCATTACGGGCACCCAATACCACCCCTTCAGATTTACATTTCCATTACTGGCACTCACTATAATCCATTTTATAGGGGAATTTCAATCCCGAGCATCAGTTTTTAACATGATCATGGCTTGATTTCCATCATAGACACCTTTAATACACACTTAATAGGTGAATTACCATTACGTGCACTCCGTGCCACCTACTCCAAAGCAATATTTACACCCCAAGCAACCTACCACTACTATGCTCGGCAGAGATCACCGTAGTGATAGGTTACGTCATCTTTTAGGTTCTAGTTTCAGAATACACCGATTCTCTGCCGGTATTTTAGAGACTTGAGTATCCATTTTATGTCCTAAAAATCTAACAATAAAAATGGGGTGAAGAAATTCGATAAAATAATAATAGAAGAGACCATAAATTTTTTATGAGAGAAATTTTATATATAATTAATTGTTGCTAGAAAAATATAATACACGTAAGCTAAAAGATTACAAAAGTTACATTCCGTGTAGGGCTAGTTTTACTACAAGTAATTTTTTTAATGTATCAATTTTATCATTGAGTGTATTAGTTTAACATTTTGGTTGTTTATAACAAAAAAAATATATATATATGTGTGTGTGTGGATGTGTGTGTCTATGTGTGCGTGTGTAATTAGGAATAGATTTTATGTTCATTTCAAGGTCGCATTTTTCTGCGTCTTCTAAAAGAGCACTGAATATTATATTGCGTGTTGTATAGTTGTTTAAATGGCTTGCAAACAGAAGAAATAGGGTTAAACGCTCAATAAAACTAAAAAAATTTACTGGTAGGCAATTCTTTCATATAACTATGAACGAAAAAAACTAATTGCAGTTAGACCCAAGGCGTATATATAATGAAACGTCTCGTATAGATGAAACACTAAAGCAATTCCTGGAGATGCTGCTAGGCTTAGCGACCAATAAAGTAACTTGGCTATAGTCCATAATTTGCTTCTTCTTCATTCAAACGTTCGATCTATTAATACAATAAACAATTGTACAACCCTTCCCGGTTAGATTGCGCTTATGAATTATAATTCATACATATATTGATTTTGTGTTTGTTCTGTGTGTAGATGTTTATTTATTTACCTTCGTCATTAGCTGTTATTTTTATAGTGTTATTAATAATTATTTATTAGTAAAATCTTTTTTGTGTATACATTTTTCTTTGTTTATAATTTTATTATTTGTTTTTTAATTTTATTTTTAATCCATAATTTTCTCTAGGGGTGATAACCAACAATCCTTTTTGTCAGAAACAAATACACATGACATGATCACAATAGAGGCTATTGTATATATTAACATGTTTGGGTAATATACCATCAGTCATTCTAAATCCCTGAAGAGTATATTTAAGGAAGTATTCCCCCCAAAAATAATTCTCCATGTCCCCATGATCTTTTTTTCTCATTTTTTTCTTAAAGGAAATTTATTTGTGAGAAAAGATTGGTAAGTTTCTAATAATTTCAAGCTACGTTCTTACCTTTAGAGTGTCGTACATTTGATGACAAGTGAGGGACTAATAATAAAGTAGTACATTAATACTACAGTACTAACACAAGGTTGGTCCCACGTTACTGAAGTGTTTAGACCCTTATTAAAGTCAGATTATCAAATACATTTAACTTACAGCTATAAAACTAAGATGTTTCAGCCATTTGTACAAAAGCATTTATTTCTGTACATTCTATGCACTGAAGAGAGGTTTGTGTTAACCCTCCCTTTTCAAAGCCAGTTGGTATGCTTCTCAGATTTTCAGGTTAGGCCTTTTTAACACCAGAAGTAATATATAGAGCCAACCGTTTCTCTTGTACCCTCTTTAGGTAGCTTAACCAAATTAGCTAATTTATTTATTTTTGAGTTTTTAATCATTAAAAGCGAGAAAGATGACTCTGTAGAATGAGAAAACCTACATTGTTTACAGAACAAAGATCTATCGAAGTTTCTTTGTAGGGTAAAGATGGGATGAAGGTTTTGAAAATTAATTAATATTATTTTATGATGAAAAATATAGATATTTTAATAATAGGAAATGTATATATTTATAATTTTCCTAATAATTTTAACATTTGTAAAAACAAATTATTTTGAAATTAGGGGTCTGTTATACGTATTCCTTTTTCATAGCTTCGCCACATAACCGGTAACGTAAAATAAGTTGTTTTACGAAATCAAATGTTATCACTCATTTTAAGCCAACTGAGACGAAGTAACTATTTTGCATATCTTGCCTATTAGTGAAACTTGTTTCTCCCATATAAAACTAAAATTAAAATAACTGTATTAACATCATTTTGCTATCCTCTACAAGCTGTAAAGATATGTATTTGAACTTGAATGGATAAATAGAATATGTGTTACTAACGACTGACAATTTGTACAAGATATGTGCGAGGAGTTGCGAAATAATGTATTCCCATACGTACATAAGTTACGTAATAAATAACGTGTTGGGTATGATATTTAATGTTATAACAGTTTTTTTTAATAGTAACTCATTCATTAAATTTATTCAAATAATTGTAGATTTATATGAGAGGTAAAACGTTCACAGAAAAGGCAAGGTATGCAATACAGCTTAACTGTCCTAATAATTTTGTGTTCATATTATAAATTATTATTTTTGTATCATGTTAGCCTGGAAACTATTTCCATTTAGGTTAAACATTTTCTATTGGAGAGGATTGTTTAAAGGCCCTATATAAAGTATAATACTAGTATGTTTTTCATTGGTAATAATATATATATATATATATATATATATATATATATATATATATATATATATATGTATTCTTGATATTTTACGTTATCCATTGTTTTTCCGTTGAACTGACTTTATGAAGTTAATATATTACTATTGTAAGTAATTTTATCCACCATTAAGTGCAATGATTTTACCTTGAGTGATGAGGCGCCTTTCGGTCACTTGACCATTGTCGAATCACTGATTACTTTTCTCAATTTTTATGGTGCGGATCTTCGGTCAGTCGTGTTGGTAATTCTTGACGTCATATACGTTTCCTCATGAGTCTTGTGTATTATATTTTTGAATAGTATGTCTTCTGTATATGTTGTAGATTCATTAAATTGTTGTGTATGATTTTATAAATGTGGTATTTTTCTAGTGAGTTTAGTTCTATTGAGTTATTATTTATTTCAAGTATGGTTAGGTTATTTTCGTAATTTGTTATTTCAAGTTTATGTGACAATAGGTGTGCTGCAACATTTGATACTTTTGAATTTTTGTTTTTGAATGCTCTATAATGTTCTTCAGATCTTATTTTAAATGATCTGGTTGTTTTCCCTATGTAAAATGCGTTACAGTTGTTACATGTAATTTTGTAAATTCCTGATAGGTTATGTATTTCTGAATTTGTTTTGCGGTTTGTGTTATTAAGATATTTTATTATTTTTTTGTTTGGTTTGTATAGATGTTTGGTTTGCGCCAGATAGATGGCGCAGCGCAACTAGTCGCACTACCTTAGACATAATTTCTTCAAGACACTTTTGGACATCTTCTCATCTGCCTTAGAACAAAGTATCGTTACCCAAGACGCCTACGTCTGGGGAGTGATGAAGAAGAGTTTCCGTGATGACTCACCAACTGCCATCGAACTACTACAGGAAAAATAGCATTGTTTGTAACGAGGATGAAACAACTAAACTGTAACAAAATAATGATAATCCATTAGGAACTATACGAGGGTTGCCTCAAATTTAACGTCAAATTGAGGTCATATTGGAAATTTTTATACTCGGTTGTAACCGATTTACCATCTTTTTACTTGTATGTGTTTGTAAAATTATCTAAATAAAATCAAATGAAATAAAATAATATCTGACTACTGTTTTAGTATTGCTTATTTTGGTGCAATAACAGTATATTTTACAGTATTTTTACAGTATATTTTATAAAAACTCTAAAAACTACTCACCTATAAAAGTGATACAAGTCCACATGATGGTATATGTTATGAAGAGGATGTCTTCATTGCAGTCCTGTGTTGCGACTAAAGTGTGAGTAATACACAACTCTTCCTCAACAACACTTTTTTCTATAAAATAATTTATCGACTGTTTTGTACACTAAAGAATAGATATATACTCCATCTCTTCTAGAAATTATGAAGAGCCTCTCTTAAATATAAGAGCTATAAGAATTATCCTAATTAAAATATTTTAGAATGTACAGTAGAACTAAAATGCTACTTTGGTTGTCCAAAAGAGGATTCCTTTACTCACTGTACATAATTAGTTCCTTATAGTTCCTCCAGTTTTATCATTCTGACAAAAATATTATCGATTGGAAACGAGACGGTTCAGCTTGTACCTCGTAGCATGCGGCAAATTCAATTAACTTGTAGAATGATATTAGTTTAATGAAAGGTCAAAAGGAAATTCCAGTATTTCGGAGAAGAGTGTGTCCGCCGTCCTTATGGATATGCATACCATCTGTACTCCCTGACCTGTCTGTTCTACGTGGAATTAATGTCCGCCATCTGTCAAGCTTTTGCACTTATTCATGTAACATACACTTTTTCTTATTTCATATATCTTTTTGCTTGGATAGGTTTATTGTAAACGCTGCTTTATTGGGAGTTTATCTGAAATTCGAAGGTCTTTAGCATGAGTGGACCTATATCTGGCCCGTGTTATACATCCTAAAGCAATATCTGGTAGATAGGTTATTGCGTCTTCAGACATAAATTGATAAGTACTTCATAATTCTCTGCCCTTCACATTAGCTAATGCCATACCAATAAACATCTGTGCGTATAATATTCCAAAGGATATATCTGTGTGTTTCTTAGAGCTTTTAATGTGCTCTTTCTCTCTCTTTCTCTCTCTCCCTATCCTCAATCCCCTTCTCTCTCTCTCTCTCTCTCTCTCTCTCTCTCTCTCTCTATATATATATATATATATATATATATATATATATATATATATATATATATATATATATATAGATAGATAGATTATAACATAAATTCCCTTGGGCTTTATCTATGTTATTTCAAATTTGTGAATTTAATTGTTGCTGATTATTTAATTGTTTAATGTGTTGGGCGCCAGTGTACCTATTGTTCGACTGAAAATTCTAATTAAACATTTTTCTTATATTGTATAGTTGTAAATTATACTTCTTATCACTATGACCTTCCTTTATTTTTATTATTTTGATTCACTTCTTCTTTATAAGATGGCAACCAAATTACTTAATTAGAGTAGGTCTTACAAAGAAATACAAAAATTTTTAGTTATAACAATTTCTTTAATAGTCCAGAACATTATTAATTACTGTTGCCAGTTAAATACAAAGTAAAAACGTTAAATCTACATTTAGTTACACAATTATTTAAGACTATATTGTCGAACCAAAATCGTATAAGGTAAACAACCTGTTATTTATTTTCATAAATTTTATATATTATTATTGAAATTTGTCCAGCTAATAAATAGTAAAACTTTTAGGGCGTGTTAAGGTTCTTGCCTTATGAAATTATTTTTTTCTTTAAATTTAGAGTTATAGTGTTTTCGTTTTTTTATGTCTTTACTTATGTTTTATGTTACTTGTATATTAGAACTATTTGTTTTTATTGACCAAATATTTAGTTGTTTAATTAGTTTTTAATCAAAGTTTTTATTAAAGTGCAGTGACGTTCTTTCCTTTTTTGTGTTTGTGTGTGTGTTCCGTTAATCCTTGGCATTAGTTCGATGATTTTTGTAACACTTAACTCACAATTGGTATCTGGTACTCTGAATTTCTTTATGAGCATATATTTACCACTTTTTACCACTGTCATGTAGCGGCTTGGACAGAGGAATATCCGATGTGACTAATTTTAGAAGCCTTTCAGCGGATCACAGAAGATAGGATTATTACAGTAATTCTAGTCTCAAACGATTCTTTAGAAGTTTCCATTATTACCTATTCCATCTTTCTCGTTATAGTTACAGGTTTGGCAGCTAAGAATCGCCTTTTTTAACTCTTACTAATATTTCACACTCACTCAATATATATTTATATATATAGCTCAAATTTTCAAATGGTAATCAAATACTATTTATTCATTCACTCAAGATCAAACACATTTTTTTTAAATTGTAGAGGACGACAATTGCTGTTAGTAAAGTCTTTTCATATAATAATCCGTTACTCGTATTTAAACAATTAATTTGATAATTAATTTCGCTTTCCATTTGGCCACATACAATTTTGATTTTCTCATATATATAATTATATATATATATATAATCATATTAATTGTAAGTGTTTAGTAAAACGTAACTAAAATAAAACATGTCTGTTAACCTCAGTAGGGATTGACTAAATGTGTTCTTGGTATACTTTATGTGTAGCAATTTAACCCTAATTGGTTTTTTGTGCGATATTTGAATTTGTATCTATGAAAGAGCTTAACATACTGTACTTTCAAATATCGAACTTAAATCTAATACTAAAGTTCATTGATTGGCAATTAGTAATTAAACTATTTAATTATTTGGAATTATAATTAAATACTATCAATTGTCAATTAACAATTATTATTGGCGCACTATAAGTTCCGCTCTGGCTCGGCCACTACTAGCCAGTATGCATGCGTACCACGACTCTCGCCTTTCCTCCGGCGCATCTTCAAACTATACTGACTCTACGCCCAACGTTAGCACGACGTGTACAACTGTATGTTTTGAAAATCCCCTTCATTAAGTGTTGCTCGGAATGTATTCCATGAATGCGATTTTTACACAGACTGAATAACTGTTATAACCCTCCAATGCTTACCGTATAATTTTCTAATAACATACTACAAAACCCAGAAAAATGCGTGATAATTCTCACATGCTATTTTATACAAATGGATGGTGTCGAAAGCGTTAAACAATTTTTGCAAACCAGAAGATAATTTTAACTAATATTGCTCATTTAGCACCACCCGGGAGTGATTAAAGTTTAAATTTTCTCAATAAGGTAATTCATGTGCATGATAATCGCACACGGCAGTAACAACAGTGACACTGGCACACACATACACACACAAACACACACACACACACACACACACACACACACACACACACACACACATACATATATATATATATATATATATATATATAATTAATAAATTAAACATATTTCAAAAACAAGATTACTTTTAATGAATATAGTTATTCAAAGTTTTCGCCGATAAAATAGTACCAGCAATTTCAGGAAAATAATATATATATATATATATATATATATATATATATATATATATATATATATACATATATAATAAATATATAAAGAACTAAGTCAGAATACAAATACAAGAATTATAATCGAATTTACAATTCAATTTATAAGAATGTATAAATCTTGTATTTGTATTTTGACTTAGTTCTTTATTAATACAGAAGAATACATATTGCGATATATATATATATATATATATATATATATATATATATATATATATATATATATATATATTTACATTAGCTACACAATGAACTTGAAAATAGGTAGAGAGCAACATTTTAGAATAGCCGAGCCATAAAACACATGCCACTAGCATTACAAGAAAACCAGTGTTTGAATAGAAACGCATTGATATTTCCCGCCTCATCCCCGAACGCCTTCACTTGCTGCTCGGTCATAGTTGAACTTATATGGCGACAGATATAGCATGAATCAATGAGAGAGTGTTTACAATACTGATTATAGTAACCAGCTGCTGGAACATTATTTCTCTCCTTAGTCTTATCTATATCCATCTACAATAAACTCATACTAATTTGAGATATATGGGGTTGCGATACTGCCTGATTAATGGAGAATCCATAGAAAAAACAATCTATATTGAACAATATTTATATGTATTGGCCAAAAATAAAGAAAACATAAGTTAATAGTCCTGCAATGTACTTGTTAAAACAAGAATAAATATACTGGTCTGTAGTTTACAATAAAAGGATACTTTTACTGGTAAAAACAAAAATTTTAATATATTTCCGTTTACACTGCAACGGCATTGTTCACTTGCACTTAAATAAGTGGCACTGTATCTAACAATTGCGTCAACATACGGCCCGAAATCGTTTGTACATCACGCCCTACACAACTAAAATGGGACAGCGTGAAGGTCACTCAACTACTGACATCGAGATGCAGCGAGAGAAAACTTGTTTTTTACATCTTCTATTCTTGAAGTAAACGCCGGACTACTGGAGGGTCCGGATTATAGGGAGTTGGCTATACTTTTGCATGTACCATTTTACAAGGGTTATAAGAGCTAACCACATCTTTAGGATTTCGGTTAAGCAATGTACTGCCTCAGGTACACTGCCTCCTACCACTTCACGCTATAACATCCCCCTACATGTCCTACCAGAGGTTTATATTTTCCTACCATTAGTCTAATTATACTTATTCTAAAGTAATCATTTTTCATCCTTCGGGGAAGATATTGCTCATACTATCTGATTGTCTTAAAAATACAAAAAGCCATTCCTGTGCATAAAAGTATGCCGGTAAAAATGAAATAGAATCAAGAAACAGCTAACTTGTATCGATGAACTATATCTTGTAATATATCGCTTCCATTATTAGGATAATCGATTAGTGTTAATATTACTACTTTCCTTGACTATATCCTTGAAACCGTTGAAACCCGTTAAAAGAAAAACTAAAGAATAGAGGGCGGCCCTTATCGTAACAATTATTTCCACATACACATTCACAAGAGGTAAGCAATCCTATTGGATAGGCTAGCGCAAGCAGTATAATACGATTCCTGTCAATATTCCTTGTATGGATTCTTAAACATCAATAAATATCTCGTTGACAGACTTCAGTTTCGGTTGAAAAATCTTTCAAACCATTATTGAAGTAAGAACAGGTTGGGTGCTGTGATTGCTTTACTCTCAAACCTAAGCACGCGTAGGTGGATTGCGCCTAGTTATGACGTCATGCTTATGACCTGTATATATGGTCGGTTTAAGAGAGTGTGTGTGTGTGTGTGTTTTTTTTTGTTTGCGTGTTTGTATGTATATGTGTGTGTGTGTGTGTGTGTCGGGGATCTTCACACACGCAACGTCCGGCGATAGCAGACTACTAAAACAGGGAGGCGCAGAGCGTCAGTTTTAACTAAATTTTACATTAAACTATCACTATGTGAGTTTATGTACACGTAAGTTACGATTTATATTAATTCCATTAAGCTATCGATACTTAATCTGCCGAACGACAAGCTTAAAAGGTATCTTCTTTTATAGGAAACGGAAATAGCAGGAGCAACAGCTGCTAGAAGTAAATGAAATGGACCGAAAAGCTATAGCCAGACTTCTGAAACAATGTTGGACGAAGGTTTAGAGTATTAGACTAAAGTATTTCGTAGCAATGCCACCACTGGAATTAGATTTCTAAGCAACGGTTCCCTATTGGTGAGACCGTCTAAATAAAAGTTACTCCTTTGTAGCTTCAGATACACGTGTTTTAGATTTCGATGCCTTTATTTATATGTTTGTTATTAATTTGAAAAAATTTTAATTTAGTTTATAAATAATTAGAGTTGCTAATGCTCCGATACCTTGGTTTTAATGCAAAGCTCTAATGATTGTATTGAGCAACAAACAAAGAAAATGCACTCGAGCCCGCTCAGACATACACACAAACACACACACACACACTCTCTCTCTCTCACACACACACACACACACACATATATATATATAATATCATACGAAAAAAATTTATCTTCTTAAAAATATAATAACTGGTAATGGGTAATAGCTATAATTTATCCTAATGCTTAATCATTCTCCTTTTCAGATTTATTCATTGTTTTTATTTTAGAACATTATATGCATTAAAATATCATTGTACATGTATTTATAAAACTTGAGTGTTAAATATATGGAAGGTCCTGCTATTAGAAGAAACGTTCTTACACATTAACTAGAATTTTTTAAAGACAAATTTCAACAGTTTTATTCATTTAAATTGAGTTTATTTTTAAATGCATTTACTTTTGTTGATTATTTACCGCTTTTATGTGTATTTTATTTCCAATTATTTAAGTTTGACATTTTAGAAATACTAAGATTTCAATACTTATTTTTTTGTAATGACAAGACACACACACATCCATATAAATAAGCCGTTTGACATTTAAATGTAATAAGCCCGCAGATGACCGGTAAGCAGTAAACCCTACAAACCGACGGTGCCAAATCACCTTTACCAATCTATACAAGAGTTTTAGTAAAGACCCTTACTATTTTATGGCAACTCGTGGAGAATATCGAAGATAACGTTTACATTGTTTGCTTGCTTTACGTACAGAGGCAATGGAGACCCGCTTCCATCGACGCGTAAACGCATTTTTATAACATCTACGTAAAAACGGTTCAACTCCATAGCGTAGTGTTTTTGTTTGGCTGGTTTTAACAGAATCAAGTAATACATTGCTTTATTTATGGGACTTTGTTTCTTTAAAGATAACGTCTGATACAAAGTCAAAGTTCACTCAATTCATTTTCTAAGTTTACACGCTCCTTATATGTACATCTTGTTCAAATTAGCAATCGTTTATAAATCACTTTTATTCATCCTTTTAGGTTCAAAATATATTAATTAAATTTTGTAGTAAATGACTATCGATTTAATACAGTTTTTCCAAACTTCAATTCATGAAATAACTTAATTTTATAATTTAATTTTGTTATATGAGATAAAACCTTTTCATAAAAATCCCAAAATATGCATTATAGTTATTTTGTCCCTTTTGGGTGAAACAGCTTCATGTTATACATTACGTGGTTATGTTACTTTATTATTAGTTATGGTAGCTGTTATATTAAAAGTAAATCAATTGAAATTGTGCTTTGTTGACTTGAGTAGGAATTAACTTTTTCCAACTTATAATATTTGTATTTATAATAAAAATTGTATAAACATTTGTAAATATATTTTCATATTTATAAATATACCATGTTCCTTTAATGTTAATTTGGATCCAAGTCGTATAAACTCAGTGTACAGGAGTTCTCGCTTAAGAGGCTACCGTATGCTATGTGGATCTGCCTGGAAGATATCATTGGCATTAAATTAATTCTGTTAGCTCACACTCTCTTGATCCATTTCTTGTACAAATATTCAATCGTTTATAAAATACGTTTTTAATCAACCAAACAAAAACATATACATTTTTTTAACCTATAGTTGATGACACCTGATGGTAAAACAGTTGTTTTCAAATATTTATTCAATAACTAAATTATAAAAAATTGAGAGTCTAGGTAGTATTTGAACTGAATTTCCTTTTGTTTGATGTCCTGCGCTTTCTCACTTTCCATAGCTATACCTTTACTTCCCACAGATGTTTTCATATGAAAACCTCCTTTTTATGAACTTGAATTGTTGTCATGGTTATCACAAAATATCATAAATAATGCTCTGGGATTAAGAAGGAATGGTAAGAATAAAATAAATATACAAACTCGATAAAAACAGTATCAAACACAACGGACAATGTAAATGGAGAGTGAAAAGAAAATACAACACAGTGCAACTGATAAAAAAGAAAGCCTATAAATAGTAACAAACGAAAATATAGTCGAACACCACCCATACAAAGAAAATGATAAATTTTAAGGAGATTATTTTCTATTTTTCCACTTAATATTGTTATTGTGACATATGTATTAACATATTTGTATTACTTGTAATTATAAAACAAAAATTAAACTAAAAAAATTGTTCTTTGTTGATTTAAGTAGGAATTGAGTTTAATTTTTTTTTCATATTACTTGCTTATATAAATGGGTATATATGCAATTTCTACAGTTAGTTTACACTCTATATATAATTATATATTTCGTTAAAATTTTCAGTCCTTAATTAACTTTTTTGAACTCCACTCAAGTTCACAATAGTTTTTTTAAAATTTGTATTAAATGACACTTGATATTAATACAGTTTTTCAACCAACATTTAATGAAATAAATTTAGTTATTTACTTTTATTAATTTACTTTGCTTTCTATTTGTCCACTTAATATTGCAATTTTGTCTTATATATATATATATATATATATATATATATATATATATATATACATATATATATATATATATATATATATATATATATATATTTATATACATATATATATTACTTTTATTTATTTATTAAGAAGAAATAAAATGTTTCATTGTTGACCTAATAGACTTAAATTTGTTTTTTTTACTTGTCAATTTATTATTAAAACGGGGTTTTTCAAACTAGAGAAATAATTTTGCTCTTTAAACACTTAACGTTTCGAATTTGTTTCCAAAATTCCTTTTCAAGAGCTCAGTTTTAAACTAAGCTATTTAAAAGGAATTTCAGAAAGAAATGCGGAACGTTGAGTGTTTAAAAAAAGGCCAAATTGTCTTTAACTTTCATTAACCTATATAAACAAATTTTTAGCTAATAACAGAAATTAAATATAATAATTAGTTAAAGAAATAAACTAAACTACTGTGTCTCGTTTAAATTGATATTTATGGATAACTTTTTTTCTTAACCAGAATATTTTGTTTACTGTACAACATCTAGAGCACAGTTTTACAATACATTACAGTAAACATATTAGCAAAAGCCTTAACGCAACACAAACAATAGAAAATATTTAATATTACAAGTTATCCTTAAACCCTTATTGAGATTTCGATGACTATGACATCCCCATCAGAGGGCCCTATTACAAAATTACAACCTAGAATAAAATAATGAACAAACTAAACTAAACGAGCGTCAATGTGATATGTAATCCATTGTATTCTAGATTGGAAGTTTGTAATAGATGGGGATGACAGGGTCACCGAAATGTACATATAGGTTTAATATTATACAACAGTAGATATGACCCCACTTTGGGACAAACCACCCCTAACTGGCCTGTACGTCACCTAGGACTATAGGGTTAGTTTTGGATGATGGAGGGCGTCGATGCGACCCTGATCCTACCACTTGGGGGTGAGTTTGGCCACTTTTAGAGGGGTGGATGGTAGTTTTTCGAAAAAAATATATTCTAACCCACTAACCTAAGCTAGCCAAATTGCATCTAACCTAACCAACCCCCAGGGGAAGGGGTGATCTCAGCTACGTTCAGGACCATCCCCGGGGATAGCTCCGGGGGTAGATTCGGGGTGGGGGGTAGTTTTCGAAAAAAATTGGAAAAATGTGTCTTGACTGATAGGGTGAGTCTAGATTGTATTATCGCTATGGTTGGGGGTGGTTTCACCTAGGGATAGTTTTTAAATAATATAAGAAAAAGCCAAAAATCGATCGGATGGATCAAATGACCGTACGGGATATGTATAGAGTCCAGTATGGACTGCTGCGGGGGTGGTTTCACCTAGGGGTAGTTTTTAAATTATATATGAAATTGCCAAAAATCAATCGGTTGGATCAAATGACGTATGTGGTATGTATAAAGTCCATTATTGTCTGTTGCGGGGTGGGATCACCAAGGGGTTGTTTTAAATGATATATAAAAATGCCAAAAATGATCGGGTCCTAGGTAAAAGTCACCTAGGAGCTAGCCCTCAGGTAAAGCCATCTCGAGGCCGGCCCTTAAGTAAAGCCGCTTAGGTAAAGTAACCTCGAATAGCTCCGGTGGTGGGGGTGACATTTGGAAAGATTTAATGGTTATATTAATATATCTGGTGACGTATCTGTAATCGAAACCCGAGCGACTCTAGGCAAGTAGTAGGCTCACCCTAACTATAGTGGTCTACCCCTAAATGTTTCGGGTGATGAGGGACCCAGGAGCACGGGATATGATTGTCAAACTCAAAATTTGTCTATGCTACTAAATTAATAAACAATGCAACAAGGTCTTATCGCTCGAGGGAATACGCGTGACCTACATAAGCAGAGACCGTGTGCTGGACATCTGCAAACCTGCTGGGATAAAACATTATCTTGGAGGTAGAGCCACCCAAACCTCAGGTATAGCATCCCTGCAGCCGTTGACCACGTAAAGCTTCCATGGACCCTGGAGTCGTGCTCGAGGTAAAGTCACCTAGGAGCCAGGCCGTAGGTAAAGCTACCACAAAGGCAGACCTTAGGTAAAGCCACCCAGGTGCCAGACCTTCGGTGAAGTCACCCTGGAGTCGTGCTTGAGGTAAAGCCACCCAGGAGCCGGGCCTCAGGTAAAAGCCATCCCGAAGCCTGCCCATAGGTAAAGTAACCCTGGATTCAGGCATTAAGTGGGGGGTGGTTATCAAATAATATATGAAATTACCAAAAAATGATCGGTTAGATCAAACGACCAACGTTCCAACTAAACGCTAATTTTAACCGACCAAGAATTATACATAGAGGTCAAATAGTCAACAAGCTGAATCGACCAATCACAACGCAGGGGCCCGGTAGGTCTACGCAATACAACGCAAACGTTCGCGGTAAGACGTGAAGGCTTATATACCGTGGTAAACCAATATATATATATATATATATATATATATATATATATATATATATATGATAGCCCACATAATGTGTTAAACAAATATGCATGTAAGCCTACATACATACTATGCTAGGCCAACATACATGGGCCTACTATGTCTGTAAACCACTGGCCAAACCCCTTATGATATGAGCTATTTTCACCTCCTCTATCAGGTAGAGCCTCAGGCAGGCAACCGTATAATATGGGAGGTACTATAGGGTACATCTACCAATGCATAACCTATCAAGCTCACGTAAAGATTTAATATATTTGATGCGGCTTTCGAGCGACTCTATGCAGGTATTAGGCCCACCCTAACTAGCGTGTTCTACCCCTAAATGATATGGCCGATGCGGGGCAAAAGGTTATGATTACCAAGCTCGAAATTTGTCATTGCTACTAAATTAATAAACAATGCGACAAGGCCTTATCGTTTGTAGGAATACGCGTGGCATATTGTGCTTGCCGGTGACCATGTGCTTGACATGTGCAAACATGCAGAGATAACACATCATCTTAAAACTGCAATGACAACCGGTGACCACTATAGCAAGCTTAAAACCCGCTCGGATGTGTCGTTGTGAATCTAGGCACGTGTTTATGTTTTGATTACTGTATCAACTTACTATGTAATATCGTCATACTAAGGCATACATATATAATCAGAAATCAGTGTAAATAATCAAATAGTCTCAATGGATATATCCTATAGCTGTAAATGTATCTAGATATAAAGGTATATATGGAGAAACATTATAATGAGGCCTATCACAAAACGTGAATAAATATATGTTATAAAACGATCTTAAAACGATGCTAAGCCAACATGCATGCTATCATACATAGGCGTATATACCACGTTAAGCCTACATACATGATAGTACACATAATGTGTTAAGCAAATATGCATGTAAACTTGCATACATACTATGCTAAGCCAACTTACATTAATCCCTAAATGTGCCTACTATGTCGGTAAACCACTGGCCAGAGCCTATATGATCTGAGCCTGACACACATTTACACCTCGTCTATCAGGTAGAACCTCAGGCAGGCAAACGTATAATATGGGGAGTACTATATGGTATAGCTACCGTTGCATACCACCATAGCTGTGTAAAGGCGGCTACCAATGCATAACCTATCACGCCCACATAGATGACGGTCAACAAATATTACAATATAATTAAAAAAAGTCACAGAACCTATATACATACAGTGCTAAGCCAACATTCATATTAACCTATATAGGCATATATACTATGTTAGGCCGGCGTGTAATATACTCGAAATAGCCATATATACGCCGTTAAACATATATGCGTGTAAACCTACATCAATACTATGCTAAGCCACCATGCATGCTATTCTACATAGGCTTATATACTATGTTAGGCCAACATAAATGATAGCCTTATATAGTGTGTTAAACAAATATGGGTGTAAACCTACATAAATACCTTGCTAAGCCAACATGCATGCTATCCTTCATAGGCGTATATACCATGTTAAGCCAATACACATGATAGCCTTATATAGTGTTTTAAACAAATATGTGTGTAAGCCTGCATGCATTTTATGCTAAGCCGACAAGGGCCAACAAATTATAACACCTTATAACCAACGCATAGTTTAGCTAATGGTTGTCACGCAGTATCCGACGAGTAGCCTGACTACAAGTTGCCTACAAATTACCTTATAATACCCGATACATAGCCTGGCTAATCATTAACGCATAGTGGCCGATGCAAGTCATGACTAGGGCTAACACATATTGTCCGATGCATAGATAGACTAGGGGTTATCACACAGTATCCGATGAGTAGGTTGACTACAAGTTAACACATAGTATCCGATGCATGGCTTGACTATGGGTTATCACATAATATCCGATGCAAATCATGACTAGGGCTAACACAATATATCCAAACCATATCTTGACTATGGGTTAACACAGCGTATCCGATGAGAAGTTTGAATACAAGTTAACACATAGTACCTGTTGCATAGCTAGGCTAATGCGTAACATATAGTATCCGATGCATAGCTGGGCTAATGGTTAACTAATGTTTAGCGTGACTAAGGGTTAACACATAATATCCGATGCATAGCCTGACTAGGGCTAACACATAGTGTCCGATGCATAGCTTGACTAGGGTTTAACACATCGTATCCGATGAGAAAATTGAACACAAATTAACACATAATATCCAATGCATAGCTTGACTTGGGTTTAACACATAGTATCCGTTGAGTAGGTTGAATACAAACTAACACATAGTATCCATTGCAAATATTGGCTAATGGTTATCACATAGTATCTGATACATAGCTATGCTAATGGTTAACAAATAGTAGCCGATGCAAATCATGACTAGTGCTATCACATATTGTCCGATGCATAGATAGACTAGAGGTTATCACACAGTATCCGATGAGTAGGTTGACTACAAGTTAACACATAATATCCAATGTTTAGCTTGGCGAAAGGTTAACACATAGTATCCGATGAGTAGATTTACTACAAGTTAACACAAAATATCCAATGCATAGCCTGACTATGGATTAACCCATCGTAACCGATGAGAGGTTTGGGTCCATGTTAACACAAAATATCCAATGCATGACTTGGGTAATGTATACAGTTAGCCTACATTCTGTGTTATCTATGTAAACCCACATACTATGCGAAGCCGGTTACCCGTCAAGTACTAGACACAGATCTGTGGTGATGCAAGAGTAACCCTAAGTGTAGCCTGCACCCTGACAACAGATACCTAGCATGATCATAGCCTACATTGCCTGATAACAGATACCTAGCCTGACCGTAGCCTACATAGCTAGACAAAAGATACATAGCTAGACAATAGATACCTAGCCCGACAACAGATATCTAACCCGGAATCAAATACATAGCCTGACAACAGAGCTAGATTAAATGACCAACGTTTCAACCAAACAACATTACGTTAAGTTTAACCGACCAACATACACGAAGTTCAAACGAACAACATTTACACCAAGCTCAAATAGTTTATGGCTGGTGAAGGCTAGATCAACGTTTCAACTAATCAAAGTTGAAAAACGTACGCTAATCAACCAACATCTACACCGTGGTCAAATGAGCTATACCGGCTATGGTTAGTGAAGGCACTGGCAAAAGCCTTGGGCCTTAGACATAATTATAGCTACCAACGCATACCAAAATAGCTATGTAGACACCGTCAAGGCCTTTATGATCTGGGCTTTACATATATTGTTTAGGTATGTGGTATCGTCTACAACATACTAAAAATACCTCCATAAAAACTAAGGTAAAGCAACCCCTGAGTCAAGCCATAGGTAAAGTCAGCCTGGGGTCAAGTTTTAGGTAAAGTTATGCTTGAGGTCAGGTTTCAGGTAAATTCTCTCTGGAATCAGACCTAGGTATAGCTATCTTGGAGTCAGCCCTTAACAATAGCTACAGCTACGTAAAGGCAGCTACTATTGCATACACAATCACAATAGCTACGCAAAGACGGCTACCAATCCATAATCTTACACAATATCTCCATAAAGATAGCTACCAACGCATAACCTATCACTATAGATGTGTAAAGACAGCTACCAATACAAACTCTATTGCAATAGTTACGTAAAAACCTCCATCAAATCATGAATTTAGATAATATCTCTGTAAAACTAGCTACCAATTTATACTCTATCACAATAGCTATGTCAAAACTGTTACCGACTCATAATCTAAGACATTGGTTGCGTAAAGCCCTGTATCAATTCAAGACCTTAGGCAATATCTTTGTAAAGGCAGCAACCAATCCATACTATATCACAATAGTTACGTTAAAAGAGCTACCGATAGTCACCCTATCATAATAGCTACGTACAGACGGCTAATATTGTATAACCTATCACAATACCTATGTAAAAACAGCTATGCATAACTTTTCACAATAACTACGTAAAGGCAGCTAACAATGCCTACCCCATTAAAATAGCTACGAAAAGATAACAACCAATACATACCCTATCATAATACCTATGTAAAGACAGCTAAAGATGCATAACCTAACTCAGTAATGACTGCTACTAAATAATGAACCATCAAACTAGCCTCGAAAAGACAGCTACCACTATCACAATAGCTACGTAAAAAACTGTTACCGATCCATGACCCAAGATAATACTTACGTAAGACCTATATCAAGGCATGAGCTAAGACAATAGCTCCGTAAGGAAAACCTACCATTGCATGAACTACGACAACAGCAAGATATAGACGGCTACCAATGCATTACTTATCACAGCTACGAACACATAACTCGTCACATTAGCTAAGTAAATCGTGCTTAGCCTATCACACAGGCTAACTGAGGGGTCACTAACTAACCCATCACAATATCTCTGTACATGGCAGATGGCGTGATGATCCTCTTCTTTATCATAGTATGCTCTGTAGATGGGCAGATGCGATAATCATGTTTGAAATGAGAACTACATGTCTAGTGTCAGAACATGATCACACGACATTGCAGAAGTATGTAACAGGCCTAAGTCTTTACTGTATATCCTTGACCGTGAATTAACCTGTAGTTGGAAAGAGAAGATATTCCACCTGGGGGTAAAAGATAAATTCTACCTGGAGAACTCCGGTAGCCAACAAAAGTAAATGCATTTAAAAATAAACTCAATTTAAATGAATAAAACTGTTGAAATTTGTCTTTAAAAAATTCTAGATAATGTGTAAGATCGTTTCTTCTAATAGCAGGACCTTCGATATATTTAACACTCAAGTTTTATAAATACATTTACAATGAAATTTTAATGCATATAATGTTTTAAAATAAAACAATGAATAAATCTGAAAAGGAGAATGATCAAGCATTAGGATAAATTATAGCTATTACACATTACCAGTTACTATATTTTTAGGAAGACAAATTTTTTTCGTATGATATTAAATATATATATATATATATATATATATATATATATATATATATATGTGTGTGTGTGTGTGAGAGAGAGAGTGTGTGTGTGTGTGTGTGTGTTTGTGTGTATGTCTGAGAGGGCTCTAGTGCATTTTCTTTGTTTGTCGCTCAATACAATCATTAGAGCTTTGCATTAAAACCAAGGTATCGGAGCATTAGCAACTCTAATTATTTATAAACTAAATTAAAATTTTTTCAAATTAATAACAAACATATAAATAAAGGCATCGAAATCTAAAAATAAATATGTTTTGTTTGCTATCATTTTGTGATATAATCTACTGCACGTGTATCTGAAGCTACAAAGGAGTAACTTTTATTTAGACGGTCTCACCAATAGGGAACCGTTGTTTAGAAAACTAATTCTAGTTGTGGCATTGCTACGAAATACTTTAGTCTAATACTCTAAACCTTAGTCCAACATTGTTTCAGAAGTCTGGCTATAGCTTTTCGGTCCATTTCATTTACTTCTAGCAGCTGTTGCTCCTGCTATTTCCGTTTCCTATAAAAGAAGATATCTTTTAAGCTTGTCGTTCGGCAGAATAAGTATCGATAGCTTAATGGAATTAATATAAATCGTAACTTACATGTACATGAACTCACATAGTGATAGTTTAATGTAAAATTTAGTTAAAACTGACGCTCTGCGCCTCCCTGTTTTAGTAGTCTGCTATCGCCGGACGTTGCGTGTGTGAAGATCCCCGACACACACACACACACACACACACACACATATACATACAAACACGCAAAAAAAAAACACACACACACACACTCTCTTAAACCGACCATATATACAGGTCATAAGCATGACGTCGTAACTAGGCGCAATCCACCTACGCGTGGTTAGGTTTGAGAGTAAAGCAATCACAGCACCCAACCTGTTCTTACTTCAATAATGGTTTGAAAGATTTTCCAACCGAAACTGAAGTCTGTCAACGAGATATTTATTGATGTTTAAGAATCCATACAAGGAATATTGACAGGAATCGTATTATACTGCTTGCGCTAGCCTATCCAATAGGATTGCTTACCTCTTGTGAATGTGTATGTGCAAATAATTGTTACGGGATGGGCCGCCCTCTATTCTTTAGTTTTTCTTTTAACGGGTTTCAACGGTTTCAAGGATATAGTCAAGGAAAGTAGTAATATTAACACTAATCAATTATCCTAATAATGGAAGCGATATATTACAAGATATAGTTTATCGATACAAGTTAGCTGTTTCATGATTCTATTTCATTTTTACCGGCATACTTTTATGCACAGGAATGGCTTTTTGTATTTTTAAGACAATCAGATAGTATGAGCAATATCTTCCCCGAAGGATGAAAAATGATTACTTTAGAATAAGTATAATTAGACTAATGGTAGGAAAATATAAACCTCTGGTAGGACATGTAGGGGGATGTTATAGCGTGAAGTGGTAGGACATGTGTACCTGAGGCAGTACATTGCTTAACCGAAATCCTAAAGATGTGGTTAGCTCTTATAACCCTTGTAAAATGGTACATGCAAAAGTATAGCCAACTCCCTATAATCCGGACCCTCCAGTAGTCCGGCGTTTACTTCAAGAATAGAAGATGTAAAAAACAAGTTTTCTCTCGCTGCATCTCGATGTCAGTAATTGAGTGACCTTCACGCTGTCCCATTTTAGTTGTGTAGGGCGTGATGTACAAACGATTTCGGGCCGTATGTTGGTGCAATTGTTAGATACAGTGCCACTTATTGAAGTGCAAGTGAACAATGCCGTTGCAGTGTAAACGGAAATATATTAAAATTTTTGTTTTTACCAGTAAAAGTATCCTTTTATTGTAAACTACAGACCAGTATATTTATTCTTGTTTTATCAAGTACATTGCAGGACTATTAACTTATGTTTTCTTTATTTTTGGCCAATACATATAAATATTGTTCAATATAGATTGTTTTTTCTATGGATTTTCCATTAATCAGGCAGTATCGCAACCCCATATATCTCAAATTAGTATGAGTTTATTGTAGATGGATATAGATAAGACTAAGGAGAGAAATAATGTTCCAGCAGCTGGTTACTATAATCAGTATTGTAAACACTCCCTCATTGATTCATGCTATATCTGTCGCCATATAAGTTCAACTATGACCGAGCAGCAAGTGAAGGCGTTCGGGGATGAGGCGGGAAATATCAATGCGTTTCTATACAAACATTGGTTTTCTTGTAATGCTAGTGGCATATGTTTTATGGCTCGGCTATTCTAAAATGTTGCTCTCTACCTATTTTCAAGTTCATTGTGTAGCTATTGTAAATATATATATATATATATATATATATATATATATATATATATATATATCGCAATATGTATTCTTCTGTATTAATAAAGAACTAAGTCAAAATACAAATACACGATTTATACATTCTTATAAATTGAATTGTAACTTCGATTATAATTCTTGTATTTGTATTTTGACTTAGTTCTTTATATATTTATTATATATATATATATATATATATATATATTATTTTCCTGAAATTGCTGGTACTATTTTATCGGCGAAAACTTTGAATAACTATATTCATTAAAAGTAATCTTGTTTTTGAAATATGTTTAATTTATTAATTATATATATATATATATATATATATATATATATATATCTATATATGTGTGTGTGTGTGTGTGTGTGTGTGTGTGTGTGTATGTGTGTGCCAGTGTCACTGTTGTTACTGCCGTGTGCGATTATCATGCACATGAATTACCTTAATGAGAAAATTTAAACTTTAATCACTCCCGGGTGGTGCTAAATGAGAAATATTAGTTAAAATTATCTTCTGGTTTGCAAAAGTTGTTTAACGCTTTCGACACCATCCATTTGTATAAAATAGCATGTGAGAATTATCACGCATTTTTCTGGGTTTTGTAGTATGTTATTAGAAAATTATACGGTAAGCATTGGAGGGTTATAACAGTTATTCAGTCTGTGTAAAAATCGCATTCATGGAATACATTCCGAGCGACACTTAATGAAGGGGAATTTCAAAACATACAGTTGTACACGTCGTGCTGACGTTGGGCGTAGAGTCAGTATAGTTTGAAGATGCGCCGGAGGAAAGGCGAGAGTCGTAGTACGCATACTGGCTAGTAGTGGCCGAGCCAGAGCGGAACTTATAGTACGCCAATAATATTTGTTAATTGACAATTGATAGTATTTAATTATAATTCCAAATAATTAAATAGTTTAATTACTAATTGCTAATCAATGAACTTTAGTATTAGATATAAGTTCGATATTTGAATGTACAGTATGTTAAGCTCTTTCATAGATACAAATTCAAATATCGCACAAAAAACCAATTAGGGCTTTCAATTTGTTAAATTACTACACATAAAGTATACCAAGAACACATTTAGTCAATCCCTACTGAGGTTAACAGACATGTTTTATTTTAGTTACGTTTTACTAAACACTTACAATTAATATGATTATATATATATATATATATATATATATATATATATATATATATATATATATATATTTATATATATGAGAAAATCAAAATTGTATGTGGCCAAATGGAAAGCGAAATTAATTATCAAATTAATTGTTTAAATACGAGTAACGGATTATTATATGAAAAGACATTACTAACAGCAATTGTCGTCCTCTACAATTTAAAAAAAATGTGTTTGAACTTGAGTGAATGAATAAATAGTATTTGATTACCATTTGAAAATTTGAGCTATATATATAAATATATATAGAGTATGTGTGAAATATTAGTAAGAGTTAAAAAAGGCGATTCTTAGCTGCCAAACCTGTAACTATAACGAGAAAGATGGAATAGGTAATGATGGAAACTTCTAAAGAATCGTTTGAGACTAGAATTACTGTAATAATCCTATCTTCTGTGATCCGCTGAAAGGCTTCTAAAATTAGTCACATCGGATATTCCTCTGTCCAAGCCGCTACATGACAGTGGTAAAAAGTGGTAAATATATTCTCATAAAGAAATTCAGAGTACCAGATACCAATTGTGAGTTAAGTGTTACAAAAATCGTCGAACTAATGCCCTTAAGCCCTTAAGTAAAGCCGCTTAGGTAAAGTAACCCTGGAATAGCTCCGGTGTAGGGGTGACATTTGGAAAGATTTAATGGTTATATTAATATATCTGGTGACGTATCTGTGATCGAAACCCGAGCGACTCTAGGCAAGTAGTAGGCTCACCCTAACTATAGTGGTCTACCCCTAAATGTTTCGGGTGATGAGGGACCCAGGAGCACGGGATATGATTGTCAAACTCAAAATTTGTCTATGCTACTAAATTAATAAACAATGCAACAAGGTCTTATCGCTCGAGGGAATACGCGTGACCTACATAAGCAGAGACCGTGTGCTGGACATCTGCAAACCTGCAGGGATAAAACATTATCTTGGAGGTAGAGCCACCCAAACCTCAGGTATAGCATCCCTGCAGCCGTTGACCACGTAAAGCTACCATGGACCCTGGAGTCGTGCTCGAGGTAATGTCACCTAGGAGCCAGGCCGTAGGTAAAGCTACCACTGAGGCAGACCTTAGGTAAAGCCACCAAGGTGCCAGACCTTCGGTGAAGTCACCCTGGAGTCGTGCTTGAGGTAAAGCCACCCAGGAGCCGGGCCTCAGGTAAAGCCAATCCGAAGGCATGCCTTAGGTAAAGTAACCCCTGGAACCAGGCCTTAGGTAAAGCTATCACGGAGTCGGGCCTAGGAAAAGCTAACATGGAGTTAGACCTTAGGTAAAGCTAACACGGAGCAAGGCCTCAGGTAAAAGCCATCCCGAAGCCTGCCCATAGGTAAAGTAGCCCTGGATTCAGGCATTAAGGGGGTTGTGGTTATCAAATAATATATGAAATTACCAAAAAATGATCGGTTAGATCAAACGACCAACGTTCCAACTAAACGCTAATTTTAACCGACCAAGAATTATACATAGATGTCAAATAGTCAACAAGCTGAATCGACCAATCACAACACAGGGGCCCGGTAGGTCAACGCAAACGTTCGCTGTAAGACGTGAAGGCTTATATACCGTGGTAAACCAATATATATATGATAGCCCACATAATGTGTTAAACAAATATGCATGTAAGCCTACATACATACTATGCTAAGCCAACTTACATGAATCCCTAAATGTGCCTACTATGTCGGTAAACCACTGGCGAAAGCCTTTATGATCTGAGCCTGACACACATTTACACCTCGTCTATCAGAAACTCAGGCAGGTAACCGTATAATATGGGGAGTACTATATGGTATAGCTACCGTTGCATACCACCATAACTGTGTAAAGGCGGCTACCAATGCATAACCTATCACGCCCACATAGATGACGGTCAACAAATATTTCAATATAATTAAAAAAATCACGGAACCTATATGCATACAGTGCTAAGCCAACATTCATGTTAACCTATATAGGCATATATACTATGTTATGCCAGCGTGTAATATACTCGAAATAGCCATATATACGCCGTTAAACATATATGCGTGTAAACCTACATAAATACTATGCTAAGCCAACATGCATGCTATTCTACATAGGCTTATATACTATGTTAAGCCAACATAAATGATAGCCTTATATAGTGTGTTAAACAAATATGGGTGTAAACCTACATAAATACCTTGCTAAGCCAACATGCATGCTATCCTTCATAGGCGTATATACCATGTTAAGCCAATACACATGATAGCCTTATATAGTGTTTTAAACAAATATGTGTGTAAGCCTGCATGCATTTTATGCTAAGCCGACAAGGGCCAACAAATTATAACACCTTATATCCAACGCATAGTTTAGCTAATGGTTATCACGCAGTATCCGATGAGTAGCCTGACTACAAGTTGCCTACAAATTACCTTATAATACCCGATACATAGCCTGGCTAATCATTAACGCATAGTGGCCGATGCACGTCATGACTAGGGCTAACACATATTGTCCGATGCATAGATAGACTAGGGGTTATCACACAGTATCCGATGAGTAGGTTGACTACAAGTTAACACATAGTATCCGTTGCATGGCTTAACCATGGGTTATCACATAATATCCAATGCATAGCTTGACTTGGGTTTAACACATAGTAGCCGATGAGTAGAACGACTACAAGTTAACACATCGTATCCGATGAGAAATTTGAACACAAGTTAACACATAATATCCAATGCATAGCTTGACTTGGGTTTAACACATAGTATCCGATGAGTAGAACGACTACAAGTTAACACATAGTAGCCGATGTGTAGCCCTACTAATAGTTAACACATAATATCCGATGCATAGCTTGACTATGGTTTAACACAAAGTATCGTTCAGTAGGTTGAATACAAACTAACACATAGTATCCATTGCAAATTATGGCTAATGGTTATCACATAGTATCTGATACATAGCTAGGCTAGTAGTTAACAAATAGTAGCCGATGCAAATCATGACTAGGGCTAACACATATTGTCCGATGCATAGATAGACTAGGGGTTATCACACAGTATCCGATGAGTAGGTTGACTACAAGTTAACACATAATATCCAACGCTTAGCTTGGCGAAAGGTTAACACATAGTATCCGATGAGTAGATTGACTACAAGTTAACACAAAATATCCAATGCATAGCCTGACTATGGATTTACCCATCGTATCCGATGAGAGGTTTGGGTACAAGTTAACACAAAATATCCAATGCATGGCCTGGGTAATGTATATAGTTAGCCTACATTCTGTGTTATCTATGTAAGCCCACATACTATGCTAAGCCGGTTACCCGTCAGGTACTAGACACAGGTCTGTGGTGATGCAAGAGTAACCCTAAGTGTAACCCGCACCCTGACAACAGGTACCTAGCATGTTCATAGCCTACATTTCCTGATAACAGATACCTGGCCTAACCGTAGCTTACATAGCTAGACAAAAGATACATAGCTAGACAATAGATACCTAGCCCGACAAAAGATATCTAACCCGGAATCAAATCCATAGCCTGACAACAGAGCTAGATCAAATGACCAACGTTTCAACCAAACAACATTACGTTAAGTTTAACCGACCAACATACACGAAGTTCAAACGAACAACATTTACACCAAGCTCAAATAGGGTATGGCTGGTGAAGGCTAGATCAACGTAACAACTAATCAAAGTTGAAAAACCTACGATAATCAACCAACATCTACACCGTGGTCAAATGGGCTATACCGGCTATGGTTAGTGAAGGCACTGGCAAAAGCCTTGGGCCTTAGACATAATTATAGCTACCAACGCATACCAAAATAGCTATGTAGACACCGTCAAGGCCTTTATGATCTGGGCTTTACATATATTGTTTAGGTATGTTGTATCGTCTACAACATACTAAAAATACCTCCATCAAAACTTAGGTAAAGCTACCCTGGAGTCAGCCCTAAGGTAAAGTCATCTTGGAGTCAGGTTTTAGGTAAAGTCAACCGAAGTAAGTTCTTAGGTAAAGCTAACTTGGGGAGTTACCCCTAGGTTAAGCAACCCCTGAGTCAAGCCATAGGTAGAGCCAGCCTGGAGTGGTAAAACAGCTATCAATGCATACCCAATCTCAATAGTACACATCCTGTATTACACCATTATGTGCGTTACCCTACATCCTGTATTAAGCCAATAAGCGTCTAAATCTACATTCCTCCTGTAGCGCCACGTTACCCCTACATAGGCCTACACCCTGTATTGGGTCAATATGCACGGTCCCTACATTAGCCTACAGATAGTGTTAAGGCAATATGCACGTAAACCTGTGTTAAGTATATATGGGTGTTAACCTCCATAGGCCTAAATATTGTGTTAGGTCGATATACCTGTAAATCTACACACATCCTGTATTAACCCAATATGCATGATACGGTGCATAGGCCTACATATTGTGTTAACTTAATATGCAATGTTATTATTACGCTTCAATAGAGGTGTAGAAAAGTTCACACACACAGAGTTCGACAAATAAATGCTTGTTTAAAACCTTTACAGTAATATTGTTACGACCGCGATAGCTCACTCTGGACATTTCAACATAACCGCAGCAAATGACTTCAAACAAAATGTCGGTCAGAATTTATCTTTTACCCCCAGGTGGAATATCTTCTCTTTCCAACTACAGGTTAATTCACGGTCAAGGATATACAGTAAAGACTTAGGCCTGTTACATACTTCTGCAATGTCGTGTGATCATGTTCTGACACTAGACATGTGGTTCTCATTTCAAACATGATTATCGCATCTGCCCATCTACAGAGCATACTATGATAAAGAAGAGGATCATCACGCCATCTGCCATGTACAGAGATATTGTGATGGGTTAGTTAGTGACCCCTCAGTTAGCCTGTGTGATAGGCTAAGCACGATTTACTTAGCTAATGTGACGAGTTATGTGTTCGTAGCTGTGATAAGTAATGCATTGGTAGCCGTCTATATCTTGCTGTTGTCGTAGTTCATGCAATGGTAGGTTTTCCTTACGGAGCTATTGTCTTAGCTCATGCCTTGATATAGGTCTTACGTAAGTATTATCTTGGGTCATGGATCGGTAACAGTTTTTTACGTAGCTATTGTGATAGTGGTAGCTGTCTTTTCGAGGCTAGTTTGATGGTTCATTATTTAGTAGCAGTCATTACTGAGTTAGGTTATGCATCTTTAGCTGTCTTTACATAGGTATTATGATAGGGTATGTATTGGTTGTTATCTTTTCGTAGCTATTTTAATGGGGTAGGCATTGTTAGCTGCCTTTACGTAGTTATTGTGAAAAGTTATGCATAGCTGTTTTTACATAGGTATTGTGATAGGTTATACAATATTAGCCGTCTGTACGTAGCTATTATGATAGGGTGACTATCGGTAGCTCTTTTAACGTAACTATTGTGATATAGTATGGATTGGTTACTGCCTTTACAAAGATATTGCCTAAGGTCTTGAATTGATACAGGGCTTTACGTAACCAATGTCTTAGATTATGAGTCGGTAACAGTTTTGACATAGCTATTGTGATAGAGTATAAATTGGTAGCTAGTTTTACAGAGATATTATCTAAATTCATGATTTGATGGAGGTGTTTACGTAACTATTGCAATAGAGTTTGTATTGGTAGCTGTCTTTACACATCTATAGTGATAGGTTATGCGTTGGTAGCTATCTTTATGGAGATATTGTGTAAGATTATGGATTGGTAGCCGTCTTTGCGTAGCTATTGTGAATGTGTATGCAATAGTAGCTGCCTTTACGTAGCTGTAGCTATTGTTAAGGGCTGACTCCAAGATAGCTTTACCTAGGTCTGATTCCAGAGAGAATTTACCTGAAACCTGACCTCAAGCATAACTTTACCTAAAACTTGACCCCAGGCTGACTTTACCTATGGCTTGACTCAGGGGTTGCTTTACCTTAGTTTTGATGGAGGTATTTTTAGTATGTTGTAGACGATACCACATACCTAAACAATATATGTAAAGCCCAGATCATAAAGGCCTTGACGGTGTCTACATAGCTATTTTGGTATGCGTTGGTAGCTATAATTATGTCTAAGGCCCAAGGCTTTTGCCAGTGCCTTCACTAACCATAGCCGGTATAGCTCATTTGACCACGGTGTAGATGTTGGTTGATTAGCGTACGTTTTTCAACTTTGATTAGTTGAAACGTTGATCTAGCCTTCACCAGCCATACCCTATTTGAGCTTGGTGTAAATGTTGTTCGTTTGAACTTCGTGTATGTCGGTCGGTTAAACTTAACGTAATGTTGTTTGGTTGAAACGTTGGTCATTTAATCTAGCTCTGTTGTCAGGCTATGTATTTGATTCCGGGTTAGATATCTGTTGTCGGGCTAGGTATCTATTGTCTAGCTATGTATCTTTTGTCTAGCTATGTAGGCTACGGTCAGGCTAGGTATCTGTTATCAGGCAATGTAGGCTATGATCATGCTAGGTATCTGTTGTCAGAGTGCAGGCTACACTTAGGGTTACTCTTGCATCACCACAGATCTGTGTCTAGTACTTGACGGGTAACCGGCTTAGCATAGTATGTGGGTTTACATAGATAACACAGAATGTAGGCTAACTGTATACATTACCCAAGTCATGCATTGGATATTTTGTGTTAACTTGGACCCAAACCTCTCATCGGATACGATGGGTTAATCCATAGTCAGGCTATGCATTCGATATATTGTGTTAACTTGTAGTCAATCTACTCATCGGATAGTATGTTTAACCTTTCGCCAAGCTAAACATTGGATATTATGTGTTAACTTGTAGTCAACCTACTCATCATATACTGTGTGATAACCTCTAGTCTATCTATGCATCGGACAATATGTGATAGCCCTAGTCATGATTTGCATCGGCTACTATTTGTTAACCATTAGCCTAGCTATGTATCAGATACTATGTGATAACCATTAGCCAATATTTGCAATGGATACTATGTGTTAGTTTGTATTCAACCTATTCAACGGATACTTTGTGTTAAACCATAGTCAAGCTATGCATCGGATATTATGTGTTAACGATTAGTAGGGCTACACATCGGCTACTATGTGTTAACTTGTAGTCGTTCTACTCATCGGATACTATGTGTTAAACCCAAGTCAAGCTATGCATTGGATATTATGTGTTAACTTGTGTTCAATTTTCTCATCGGATACGATGTGTTAAACCCTAGTCAAGCTATGCATCGGATACTATGTGTTAGCCCTAGTCAGGCTATGCATTGGATATTATGTGTTAACCCTTAGTCACGCTAAACATTAGTTAACCATTAGCCCAGCTATACTATATGCCCTCGGATACTATAGCCCTCGGATACTATATGTTACGCATTAGCCTAGCTATGCAACAGGTACTATATGTTAACTTGTATTCTAACTTCTCATCGGATACGCTGTGTTAACCCATAGTCTAGATATGGTTTGGATATATTGTGTTAGCCCTAGTCATGATTTGCATCGGATATTATGTGATAACCCATGGTCAAGCCATGCATCGGATACTATGTGTTAACTTGTAGTCAACTTACTCATCGGATACTGTGTGATAACCCCTAGTCTATCTATGCATCGGACAATATGTGTTAGCCCTAGTCATGACTTGCATCGGCCACTATGCGTTAATGATTAGCCAGGCTATGTATCGGGTATTATAAGGTAATTTGTAGGCAACTTGTAGTCAGGCTACTCATCGGATACTGCGTGATAACCATTAGCTAAACTATGCGTTGGATATAAGGTGTTATAATTTGTTGGCCCTTGTCGGCTTAGCATAAAATGCATGCAGGCTTACACACATATTTGTTTAAAACACTATATAAGGCTATCATGTGTATTGGCTTAACATGGTATATACGCCTATGAAGGATAGCATGCATGTTGGCTTAGCAAGGTATTTATGTAGATTTACACCCATATTTGTTTAACACACTATATAAGGCTATCATTTATGTTGGCCTAACATAGTATATAAGCCTATATAGAATAGCATGCAGGGTGGCTTAGCATAGTATTTATGTAGGTTTACACGCATATATGTTTAGCGGCGTATATATGGCTATTTCGAGTATATTACACGCCGGCCTAACATAGTATATATGCCTATATAGGTTAACATGAATCTTGGCTTAGCACTGTATGTATATAGGTTCTGTGACTTTTTTTAATTATATTGTAATATTTGTTGACCGTCATCTATGTGGGCGTGATAGGTTATGCATTGGTAGCCGCCTTTACACAGCTATGGTGGTATGCAACGGTAGCTATACCATATAGTAATCCCCATATTATACGGTTGCCTGCCTGAGGTTCTACCTGATAGACGAGGTGTAAATGTGTGTCAGGCTCAGATCATATAGGCTCTGGCCAGTGGTTTACCGACATAGTAGGCACATTTAGGGATTAATGTAAGTTGGCTTAGCATAGTATGTATGCAAGTTTACATGCATATTTGCTTAACACATTATGTGGACTATCAAGTATGTAGGCCTAACGTGGTATATACGCCTATGTATGATAGCATGCATGTTGGCTTAGCATCGTTTTAAGATCGTTTTATAACATATATTTATTCACGTTTTGTGATAGGCCTCATTATAATGTTTCGCCATATATACTTTTATATCTAGATACATTTACAGCTATAGGATATATCCATTGAGGCTATTTGATCATTTACACTGATTTCTGATTATATATGTATGCCTTAGTATGACGATATTACATAGTAAGTTGATACAGTAATCAAAACATAAACACGCGCCTAGATTCACAACGACACAGCCGAGCGGGTTTTAAGCTTGCTATAGTGGTCACCGGTTGTCATTGCGGTTTTGAGATAATGTATTATCTCTGCATGGTTGCACATGTCAAGCACACGGTCACCGGCAAGCACAATATGCTACGCGTATTCCTACAAACGATAAGGCCTTGTCGCATTGTTTATTAATTTAGTAGCATTGACAAATTTCGAGTTTGGTAATCATAACCCTTTGCCCCGCATCGGCCATATCATTTAGGGGTAGAACACGCTAGTTAGGGTGGGCCTAATACCTGCATAGAGTCGCTCGAACGCCGCATCAAATATATTAAATCTTTACGTGGTCTTGATAGGTTATGCATTGGTAGATGTACCCTATAGTACCTCCCATATTATACGGTTGCCTGCCTGAGGCTCTACCTGATAGAGGAGGTGAAAATAGCTCAGATCATAAGGGGTTAGGCCAGTGGTTTACAGATATAGTAGGCCCATGTATGTTGGCCTAGCATAGTATGTATGTAGGCTTACATGCATATTTGTTTAACACATTATGTGGGCTATCATATATATATATATATATATATATATATATATATATATATATATATATATATTGGTTTACCACGGTATATAAGCCTTCACGTCTTACAGCGAACGTTTGCGTTGTATTGCGTAGACCTACCGGGCCCCTGCGTTGTGATTAAGCTTGTTGACTATTTGACCTCTAAGTATAATTCTTGGTCGGTTAAAATTAGCGTTTAGTTGGAACGGTGGTCGTTTGATCTAACCGATCATTTTTTGGTAATTTCATATATTATTTGATTACCACCCCCCACTTAATGCCTGAATCCAGGGTTACTTTACCTATGGGCAGGCTTCGGGATGGCTTTTACCTGAGGCCTTGCTCCGTGTTAGCTTTACCTAAGGTCTAACTCCATGGTAGCTTTCCTAGGCCCCGACTCCGTGGTAGCTTTACCTAAGGCCTGGTTCCAGGGGTTACTTTACCTAAGGCATGCCTTCGGATTGGCTTTACCTGAGGCCCGGCTCCTGGGTGGCTTTACCTCAAGCACGATTCCAGGGTGACTTCACCGAAGGTCTGGCACCTGGGTGGCTTTACCTAAGGTCTGCCTCAGTGGTAGCTTTACCTACGGCCTGGCTCCTAGGTGACTTTACCTCGAGCACGACTCCAGGGTCCATGGTAGCTTTACGTGGTCACCGGCTGCAGGGATGCTATACCTGAGGTTTGGGTGGCTCTACCTCCAAGATAATGTTTTATCCCTGCAGGTTTGCAGATGTCCAACACACGGTCTCGGCTTATGTAGGTCACGCGTATTCCCTCGAGCGATAAGACCTTGTTGCATTGTTTATTAATTTAGTAGCATAGACAAATTTTGAGTTTGACAATCATATCCCGTGCTCCTGGGTCCCTCATCACCCGAAACATTTAGGGGTAGACCACTATAGTTAGGGTGAGCCTACTACTTGCCTAGAGTCGCTCGGGTTTCGATCACATATACGTCACCAGATATATTAATATAACCAATAAATCTTTCCAAATGTCACCCCCACCACCGGAGCTATTCCAGGGTTACTTTACCTAAGCGGCTTTACTTAAGGGCCGGCCTCGAGATGGCTTTACCTGAGGGCTAGCTCCTAGGTGACTTTTACCTAGGACCCGATCATTTTTGGCATTTTCATATATTATTTAAAACAACCCCTTGGTGATCCCACCCCCGCAACAGTCCAGAATGGACTTTATACATACCACATACGGTCATTTGATCCATCCGATCGATTTTTGGCTTTTTCATATATTATTTAAAAACTACCCCTAGGTGAAACCACCCCCAACCATAGCGATAATACAATCTAGACTCACCCTATCAGTCAAGACGCATTTTTCCAAATTTTTTTCTAAAACTACCCCCACCCCGAATCTACTACCGGAGCAACCCCCGGGGATGGTCCTGAACGTAGCTGAGATCACCCCTTCCCCTGGGGGTTGGTTAGGTTAGATGCAATTTGGCTAGCTTAGGTTGGTGGGTTAGAATATTTTTTTTTTTTGAAAAACTACCCCCACCCCTCTAAAAGTGGCCAAACTCACCCCCAAGGGGTAGCATCAGGGCCGCATCGACGCCCTCCATCATCCAAAACTAACCCTATAGTCCTAGGTGACGTACAGGCCAGTTAGGGGTGGTTTGTCCCAAAGTGGGGTCATATCTACTTACAACTTGTAATATTATTTATTTTTGATTATTTTTAGGCTATTGGGGGTTTCGCCAAACATTTTTTTTGTTTGCAATTGACTCAGCAATTAAAATTTCATTTCTTCATTGTTGAAAACAACACACACAAACTCACATATTTTATTAAAAACATAAATAAAATTTGAAACCTTATTGCTACGTTTTTTGTATAAATATATCCAACCAATAGGTAACTTGCACAGTTATGAATGAGCAATCATTAAAAGCGGCCATGTTTATTACAGATCAGAAGCCCTAGCTTTTGCGGGTTCGTATTGAAATAAGCCCTACGGACTGCAAAGCTTCGATTTCCGACAAACCTTCGGCTTAGCGCACTTTAAAGACTGTTAATGCACTACAAAACTAATGTTGTCATTACGAAGACGCCTGTCATTACTGAGACGCCTGTCAGAGCAGTTGGTAGGGACATTAACAGTGGTAGCTTGTATAGACGGAAGGATTTTTAACAGTTTGTTATCGTAAGTGTGGTTTTACCTGTGGTTTCACCACTAGATAATTCTCTCTCAGGGGTAGAATACTATGACGTAATTGGTAAAGTGGACGAATTCGTGTGTAAGTAGTAAAATTTGTACATTCGGTGGTGTAGTGAGAGAGACAGTAAAAAAAAATGTTTTTTTCTTTGTATATAGTCATTCCCCTCTACCTTAATACTACCAAATAAACTTGTATATATATATATATATATATATATATATATATATATATATATATATATATCAATATAATATCTAAATATTATATTTATGATAACATCAAGCATGTCGTTTTAAAAATATTCGTAAAATTTCAATAAATGAAATAGAAATTAACAATATAAAAGTAATTTCATATGACACAAGAGTACTGATTTTGTACATATAACACCAAAATTTGAAATGCAGAAAAATTAAAGCTAATATTTTTGAAAATTTGGCAATGAAACTTACAAAAATATGAATTTATACTTTTTTGGTAAATATTACAGAATAGAAACTGTTTTAACAAATTCATTTAAAATTTGGGTAGTTGTGAGATTATTCGACCACTTTCAATAGTTTGGATAACTGTTCAAAACTACTAAATAGGACGATATCCACAAATGTTTTTTTTACTGTACCTATCGATTAAAACTAAGAGTTGTTTTTAAATTCTTCGAATGGACTTTAATTTGTCTATAAATGAAGTAGGCTTTAAAATATTACAATTATGATAATAAAACTGGAGACTTGCGTCAAGCTGTAGGTTAAGGCCCCCCCCCCGGTAACTTGAACTGTTATCCCTAACTAATCGTTTCTGTCTGAGTCAAAAAAAAATCCGCACAGACGTATAGCTTAGTTAAAGGCTGGGCTTGTATGGTTCGAATGAAAGACTTGTAAGGTATGTGTGATGATCTGTTTTTTTTTCACAGCGCTATTTTGTGATGTAAAATTATTAGTATATAGTTATTTTCTATGTTGAAAACTTTCCTTGAGCTCAGTTATTTTGTGAGCTTTTATCAGATCTTTAGTTAATTTAATTGACCTCAGATATCGCTTCTATCACTGAATAGTGAATTTTGGTCTGTTATTTAGCTTAATTACTTGACTTCAGGTCAGTTACATCGCTTCTTTTGCTGAACAGTGAATCGTCATCAGTTCTTTAGTTCGTTTATTTGACTTGACTCCAGTTATTGCTTCTTCTGCTGAATAGTGAATTATCATCCGTTTTTCAGTCCACGTAATTAACTTGAGCTAAGTTATCGTTTCTCATACTGAAGTGTGAATTTTTATCAGTTCTTTAGTTCATTTTTACTTGACTTGAGCTGAGATATCGCATTTCGTACTGAACATTTGGTTTTTATAAGTTCGTTAGCTCATTTACTTGTTTTCAGCTCAGTTACATCGCATAATTCTGCTGAACAGTGAATTGTTATCGGTTCTTTAGTTCATTCAGTTCGCTTGAGCTAAGTTATAGTTTCTCCTACTGAATAAGTTTATATCAATTATTTAGTTCCTTTACTTGACTTGAGCTGAGTAAACGCTTCTAGTACTGTATTGTGAATTCATCATTTCTTTAATTCATTTAATCCAGCTCAGTTAGTAAGAGGTAGGTTCAAAGAAATAAAGCCCATAAAAAAAAACCTGTACTAATGTTTTGTGAAACTAGCGATGTCAGTTTGTTCATTATTCCTACACAATTCTCATATCATACTAAAACACGTATGTATTTAAATACCAAACAAAAAAGGTGATTGCGAAAATAAGGTGATGGTATTTAGAGAATCCCAATACTTGTAATTGTAGCGACCAATATTTTTAGAAGGCTGTTTTACAAGTATGTAATAGAAATATTTATTATTATTTATTAATTTAGAGAAATTAAATTTAAGCCTAACCCTCTGTTGTTGCGGAATAATTGGGCCCTTAGGATTAGAAATATGCCGTCCTAACAGCCGTAGGGCACACAAGGAACTTGTTATGACATAATGAGATAACCTAAACACTTTCATCCCTCCGCCAAAATCCACATTCAACCATCTTTCACTTTATTTTAACAGAGATATTTTTCTGTTTTAGCCAACCCCAGGATTTATTACAATAAATCGAGCAAACGTTTGAATGAAGTATCTTCATTTTTACGAGTAAACACTCCAAGAGGTTAGACAATTTGACGAGAGACGTAGACAATAATTAAAAGCTATATCCACGAAACGGAATAAATACATTCATTACTTGAGATTTTAAAATGTTTTTAAATACAATATAATTAAAACAAATAATATAAACAAAATTATTTTTGAATCAGTTCTTATCCAGGTCAACCAGGAAACATTTTTTTAGTAACATTTTATTCAATAATTACATATAATATAAATACAGTAACATAGCCTATGCGTTAAAACAGCTGTTCTACCACATATCCTATAGGATAATATCAGCTGTTTTATGTAATCATACGTTATCAATTATTTTAAGCCAAAAGGGGGTGAAATAGCTATATTAAATACCTCGCCTCTTGTGGGAAACGTATTTTCACCATATAAACTGATGTAATACATTAAGTTTAATTATTGAGGTAATATATGCAAAACTGTAAAAATCAGTTGGCATCCATTTAAATTCCATAAAAATGTATTTGAAATTGAAAGAAGGAGTAAAACGTATTTTAATAACAATTGACAATTTGAGCAATATATGGTGCTTCACCTACAGAGTGTTTCAGGAGAATCTGCCATACTGTAAAAGCTTATTTCTTACATCCATGTAATGAAATACGTTCATATAAACAAGGGTTAGGATACACTTCGTTGTCGCGTTATTCAGAGTCACAGATTTTACTTATTATTCAGTTCCCTCAATGTGAATTTAACTCACACTGAACTCCTTAGGACGATAATTGAGTTTGTTAACAAGATAGGATTTATGTAAAATGAGCTGTCAAATCGTATAGAACCGTTCCCATGACCCCCATCTCCAATTTTTTAAGGCAAAATGGGGTAAAGCAAAAAAGGGTAGGATCGACAATACTTTTTTGCACTAGACTACAATAACTCCATAAAATTGCTTATAAACAAAGAAAGGTGTTGCATTAAGTTTGTAGAGAATTTGATTATAAACAAAATTATGTGAATAAAGTCGATAAAAACATATTTTCTTTTAAACTCATTTTTATTAAGGAACCACAAAACTAAAAATGATGAAAACCACGCATTGCGAATGAAGTAGCCAATAAAACTATTCTGGTTGTATCGACTTTATTTATATTTTTTGTTGAGAATAAAGTTCTATACAAATTTTATTGAATATTTTTCTTTATTTATAGGCAATTCAATGGAGTTATTGTAGTCCATTCGCAATAAAGTGCTTTCGACCCAAACCTTCATACCTTTACTCCACTTTCCTCCTAAACTATTGGAGATGAAGTTATGGGACAGGTTTTATATAATTTGTCAGCACGTTCTATATAAAACCTATCTAATTACTAAACTCAAATATTGCCCTAAACATTTCAGCGTGAGTTAATTTTACCGAGGGAGCTGAATTTCAGGTTAAATCTTTGACCCTGTTCAACTTTCCAACGAATCATTTCCGGACCTATGTTTACATGAACCTTTTTTTGGTGAGAGGAATATTCTTGTGCAGTATGGCAGATTTCTACTCAAACACCCTGTATATAGGAAGAGTGAGACCTGATTGAAGTAATTGAATAATTTGTTCAGGGATTTATAAATGTATCTGAATGATTAGCACGTATCATGTGGCCTTATCTTGATCGAGATCAATTGATTGCTTTCCCTGGAGGTAACATTTATATATAAATAAAATTTGCTACAATAATATCAAATGTTGCAAATCTGTTTAAGCATACAGTATAATAAAATATATGGGCGGAGTGCCGTTTCAGCAACACGCGATGATTCCCATTATTATTACAACCTATTTGTGCCTCTATTTAACACTGTACTTCAACATTTTATTTACTAATATTTGTCAGCCATTTTTTTTTAAATTCTATGTCCACTATGAATTCGTCAATCACATGATTATCACTTTACCCTTGTCTGGGTCATTTCATGAATCACTCACTTTCCATTACACCCTTTGTAAGATGATCGTAAATCCAAACACCTTGATATGATGTGCCTTGATTAAACTTTCCCAGGTTTACAACCGTGCTTTACTACCGTTACCTTTGTGTTCAAAGCCACCCTTCGTCCTTTCAGAACCATGTTTTCTTTGTATTTGGTAAATAATTCAAAGTTTTTGGGCGAGGATATCATGCTTTTTCTGACGATAAGTAGGCGCAAGGCCCTTTAGATACTTCTGTTCAACAACTTCGTTAGACTTTATAGTATTTTCTAACAAGTCATGTATCTTGAAGTTTAAATGGTTTCACGATAAATAACGTTGTAGTTTTTGTTTCACGGTACGGAAAAGGCTAATATTCGGCGCCGCTTATTGTGATCACGGTTAATGATATCATTCGGTTATTGTTATCGTTTCATTGCAAAACAAACACGGACGTATATTAATACATTGTGATTAGGCCGCTTATTGTAATCATCTGTTTGCTTATTATTATCATTTAATTTGCCATAGACCAAGTAAAAATGTCTACAAAATAGTGTAAATAGCACGTGCAATACACAATGGCGCCCAATTCATAGAATGTTTATTTTTAGAATAACAGAAATACTTTATAAGGGTTTCAGCACTTAGGACAGTTCTCAGAATGTCTTCCTTACTCTTTGTTTACGCAAACACCGACCTTAGTTGTTTGTTAACATTAGTTGATGTCACTACTGAACCATTTACAGTACAGTCCTACTGTATTTTTTAACAGTGAATTTTTATGAACGTTTATTACAGTATTTCGGTATGATTTTACATAATTTAATTTTTAAAGATCTTTTTCGTTTATTTTGTAGAGTTTAGTGTCACTTGAAGTTTCAAAGGACAGTATAGCAAGGTGTCCGAATCTCAAAAGAAACGACGCGATTTAAGTCTTAAACAAAAACTTGATATTCTAGATAGGTACAGTAAATTACCAAAAATGAATCAAAGAAACGCTGCTTCTCAACTTGGCGTTTCTCAACCTCTCTTATGTAAAATATTGAACAACAAAGAAAAAATCTTGTCATTATCAAAGTGTAATGCAAATGTTGACAACAAAAGACATCGTTCTAGGAAGGATCCGCAAGTGGAATCAGCTTTGAAATTGTGGTTTAAAAATGTTCGCGAAAAAGATGCTCGAGTTAACGGCCCACTAATGCGTCTAAAAGCTGAGGATCTTGCCAAAAAAATAGGAAAACTTTGTTTACAAGAAAACGTGTGGTGAAAAAAAAATGCTGATTTTGTTGGAGCTGAGGACTGGTTACAATACGAATGGCCAAAGAATTTGGCCGAGATTCTCCTAGCTGTATATACAATGCAGATGAAACAGGACTTTATTATCGTGTTTTACCCGAACATACTTACTTATTTAAAAATGAAAGTGCTAACGGCTGTAAAATATGCAAACAAAGAATAACTGTTTTGTGTTGTGTTAACATGATTGGTCATAAAGAAAAACTCTAAATTATCGGTAAATCTAAAAATCCACGGTGTTTTCAAGGTATCAAAAGCAACCGAATATCATTCAAACTCCAATGCTTGGATGACATCAAGAATTTTTAATGAATGACTGACTAAATAGGATACCAGCCTCAAACGCAACATTGTCTTTCTGCTAGACAACTGCACTACACATAATGACATAAGCACTACGCTAAAACACATCAAAGTGATTTACCTTCCGGCCAATACTACATCAATTATTCAGCCATGTGACCAAGGCATAATTAAAAATCTCAAAAGTTTTTATCGACGAGAGATGCGTGCAAGAATTATAGAAAATATGGATGAATTTCAAACCCTTACCTCAAATGAATTTGCTAAAAAACTTCTTTACTCGATGCTATTCATCTGATAGCAAAATCTTGGAATGAAGTTTCTGAAAAAACTGTGAAAAATTGCTTTAGAAAAGGTGGCTTTTTTGTTGAAGAAAATCAAGAGCAAGCTACATCTAAGGAACACTCTGAAGAGAAGCCTTTCGATTTGTCCTTAAAATACTGAGTGGATGGAAGTTGACGATAGTATTGAAACAGCAGCGGAAATGACTGAAGACGATATTTGTGAGGTAGTTGCTTCAACATCAAAAGTTACTGAAGAAGAAGAAGGCACCGATGATGACGAGAATGATAAATGTGTACCGCAAAGATCTAAGCAGGAAGTTCACCAAGCTCTTGAGATTCTAAGGCAGTATGTTCAACAAAAAGCAGAAAATTTCAACAAACATGAATATGAACAATTTATAAACAATATTTTACGAGAAGACTACAGACAGTCACATATAGAAGAATTCTTAGAGAAAAAAGAAATGTAAATTTGAAGTGTAAATATGATTGAAGTGTTTTATAATGAAGTTTTATGTGTTAAAATGTTTTGATCAAGTGTTTTACGTGGTTCTATATATTCTTTTCAATTATGCTAGATACAGTGTTTTAAAAAAAATTTACAGTGGAATAAAATAAACTAACGTGAAATATGCCCACTAATTTTAACAAGTTGAAAACTAAATTACAGAAATTCTACTACTGTACATAAAACTGTCCGAAATAGCATCAAAGTTTGGTAAGTACAGTTTCATAATTATAGTGTTACAGAATTAGAATTACTTGATGTAATGATAGGCTTACATATCGTTCAGAACAAACAGTTGTGGCAATAATACAGTGAGTTCAATGCAGTACGGCTGTAGACTAAATCGTGATTAAGCATTCGGTTATTGTTATCAAATATGCTTCTGACAAATATGATCACAATAAGCGGCGCCGACTGTATATCTTCCATTGCCGTTAGTTGCAGCTACCTTAAATCTTTAAATAATTTTACTATTGTCATTTGCTTATTCCGATGTTATCTTTATCTTTATCTTCTATATTATTTCTTCTTTTCAAATTCTAATTTTTATATTATTTGAACATCCATTAAAAAATATTGAACAAAAGGAATAATTCTTGAAAAATAAAACCGAAACACGATATTGGTTGACAAAAATACTTCTATCAAAATACGGTGTCCTCTTATTCACCGTACCACAGAGACCCTCTTCTTGTACCGTGAACGATTCATTGTACCTCACCTCCAGTTCCACATCTTTGGACTTTGGATATCGAATACCTGGATCACGAATAATTAAGCCAATTCTAGATGAATTTAGACTGAAACGTTTCGTGAAACTCTCCTTTAGATTACCCTTTTATATATACTCGCGTTATATTAGTCGTCAAGAAAATGTTTCCATCTACTATTGCATCTCTTATTATTTTACAGAATACTAACGTAGATGTAATGTATTTTAGACTACCTTATATATTGACTTATGTATTATAGGTCGCTATTTCCTAATAGGTTCCTATGTGTACCCATATCTGGTATCCTAATTTATATATGTCTTCCATATTTTATAACACATTCATATCCGTACTTATATGTATGCATTGCTATACAATTGTGATATCCTGAATATAACTTCTAATAACGTCTTCACTTTTTAATACGTATGTCTGCTTCCTTTAGGAACAGTATTCCTTTCCTGTATTCCCTACATGAGTTTTTCCTTCAAAACAGGCTTTCCTGCAATCATATGTTCCATCAGTAACCTGAAAGTCCTACAACTCCTCCCTAAGGCTTCCATACTACGGACTGGTCTCAGATAATGGCTAAGAGAGAGGAGCCATTCTTTCCCCATTTCTTGCTAGCTACATAACTTTTAGAGCGACCATATAACAAAACCATCTATTCCTACTCGTTTCTCTATGATAAGAACTTTAAAAATAGAATTGTTTTATTTATGTAGAATATGAAATATGGCAGGAGGGTAATGTTTTTAATTAAAATTGGTTGTATTCATGTATGTAGAACTTTGAAGTATTTCCCTAACGATATTTTAGCAATATTAATAAAACAAAATATTTCTATTTTCAAATTTTCATAACTTTGCGCCGTATATAACAAATACACTCTTCTGTTTACTGTGAATAAATGTTGAAGGGATGTAAAAAAGCTGCCCTAATTTGCACAAGTCAGCGGCGCGTGACGTCAAGGGTCGCTAGTGATTAACATTTGCAGAATGAATCTCTTTATCAGAATATATTTACCACTTTTTACCACTGTTGTGTTGCCGGCTTAGACAAAGGAATATCCGATTTGACTAATTTTTGAAACCTTTCAAGGATATACTCAAGATATAATTATTAGAGTAATTCTAGTATTATACAATTCTCTAAAAGGTTCCATTATTACTTATTTCATTTGTTTCGGTTTGGCAGCTAAAATTGGTTTTTTTCATTCTTACTATTATTTTACACTAACACTATATATATATATATATATATATATATATATATATATATATATATATATATATCAAAATTTCTAAATAATTTTAATCCTATTGTGGTCGACACTTGCTGTTAGTAATGTTTTTTTCATATAATAATTATTTATTTACGTTTAAACACTTAATTTCAATCACTATGTATATATATTGACCTAATTTTTTTATGGCACCTTTATATTAGTAGTAATTTGAACGTAATGAAAGTAAGAATTTGTTTGCTGCGATTTTTGAATATTTATCGGTGCAAAGGGCTTAACATACTGTACATCCAAATATAGAACCTATATCAAATATGTACTAGCTATATTTGATTGGTAATTAGTAATTAGTAGTTAAACTATTTAATTATTTGGCATTATAATCAAATACTATCAATTGTAGATCAGCAATTATTACTGCGGCACTACTAGCTCCGCTCTGGCACGGCCACTACTAGCCGTGTCAGTACTACGACTCTCGCCCTCCCTCCGGCGGATCTTCAAATTGTGTTGTCTGACTCTACACCTAACTTTAGCAAAATTCCACTTCAAAGTGTCGATCAGTATGTATGCGATTTCTACATAGAGTGAATAACTACTATTAACTTCCTACGCTTACCGTACATTTTTCTAATAAAATATTATAAAAATCAGAAAAATGCGTTATCTTTCTCACATGGTATTTAAAGAAAAATGGATGTTCTCGAAACGGTTAATCAATGTTTGCAAACCAGTAGTTAACTTTAACTAATTTTGCTAATTAAGCACCACCCGGGAGTGTTTATATTATTGTAGTTTTGCAATACTGTTTTCTTGTATTCACTTATCACTTTCACTATAAGTACTTAAACAAGAATCTTACATGGTATTTATGCGAGTTAACTTTCAAAGACTGGTCTTGTCTCCATCATCGGGCATACTGAGCGGGAGTTGTAGTAGACTGCGGCTGTGTGGAATTCCCGTTGTCACGTGGTGTATCGTTATGTTTTATTTTCGGATTTACTGCACTGTGCGAGCCTTGTATGTTTGTTTTGGGGTTAATATTCTTTAATAGGTTGAATAATTTATCGTTTTTTGATTTTATTTGTATTTGTTCCTTAATGATATTATTTTTATGTTTAACTAAATACACACTTAAACCAAACCAATAGCATTATAAATATATCAAAATTCAAGACAAATGCAAGAAATTTACTTCAAATAAAAAAACAAAAAATAGAAACTTAACATAACAAACTAATAGAAAAACAAAATAATAAAGACAATATCACAACAATCCATAAATTGCACCCCAGTTTTATAAACCTCACAAAGACGAATTTCACCAAGGAAGAAATATAGGTATTCGAAAATAGCATAAAAACCAATATCAAAAAAATTTACAAAGCGCAATAGAAAACCTCATAGTACAAACAGAAACTGGCAATAAATCTCATAAATTACGAAAATCAAGATAACATCGGAAACACAGAATGACAGGAAATCAACAAAATCATCAACAAAAAAAATCAAAAAAGGAAATCAGATTGAAAAAGTACAAATACACCAAATTACAAATTTGAACAAAAATTATTCAAAAACAAAATAAATGCAACAAAAGCGGACAAAAGCAACGCTACAGTAATCATATCGAAAACAGAATATAACAAATAACAGAAGAATTCATAAAATCCAACAATTGCATAGAATTAAACAAAGACCCAACTAAAAACACCAAAACGTAATCATACAATTAGCAAATAACAATGACAATTTATTTAGCCAAAAAACCCTTTCCAATACATAATAGACAACCCAAATCCCCCCAAAATGAACGCCCCCATCAAAATACATGAAATCAACAATCCTATAATACCCCTAATAAATTTTAAAAATGCACCAACCTATAAAATATCACAAATAATAGCCAAAAACCTAAAACACGAACTTAAATTGGAAAATAAATACACCATAAAAACTCAATTAAATTAACGGAAATACTAAAAACCATAAACATAACAAAAAAAAAATTATATCATTTGATATCACAAACATGTACTCTAATATACCAATAAACGAAACCATCTAAGTAATAAAAATCAAATTAACTGACCTTAAAACCTACCCCAAATACACAAACCAAATCACAAAATGCTTAAAGACCATACTAAACAAAAACTATTTCATATTTAATAATAAGATATATAAAGAAATAGATGGCTTAGCAATGGGATCACCACTTTCAAGTATAATATCAGATATTTACCTCCAAAAACTTGACGAATTAATCGAACCATAAAAACACATGACCCCCAACGGACATTGGATACGATATGTTGACGATGGATTATACATCTCTCAAAATAAAGCAATAAATAATAATATCATTCTAAATGAAATCAATAACTTACACTCAAACATAACATTCACCATTTAGGAAGAAATAAACAATAAAATAAACTATCTAGACCTAACAATAACCAGAAATACAAGTAACATTGAATACTCAATTTATAGGAAACCCACACAGACCAATAATACAATACCAAACCACTTATCTTGAATTATCTTGAACTTATATCGACTTACATTTCTTGTGTAGTTTTCAGCAAACATTTATAATAAAAGGTTTTCAAAACCTTGTATCTTGTCATAGATAAACCAGCTCCACACAACAACAAGTTAGAACTGATTCCATAGCTGGCATTAGTTCTTTAAACCGATTACTGAGTTATCTCCCTTGAACCATTTATGCACCACTTCAAAACCCTTCTAAAGAAATGTTTTCCCTAAGGTCTGAAGAAACCAGCTCTTTCCACAATTGCATAATATTATTATACAGCTTCAACCCTTATAATATCTATATTCAGAACAAAGTGTTGGGTCCCGAAATAGATGAAAGTAAATGTCTTTCTGACTTGTAAGCCATTGCTTTAGCATCCCCACTTGTGAAGCACTTGAAAGCGTAGCAAAGACTGAATAGTAAGAAGTGAAATGCTTATTAACGGTTTTCCTGAGACACAAGACCCAAATCGCACTAGAGCATAAATATAAATGGGGTTCACATGTAAAACGTTGTAAGTCAAATAAAAGCATTTGTAATACGCTAAATAACTTTGGAAAGAAAGTAGGCCTACAAGTCTTTTTGAATCGTACGTCGAATAATTTCCTGAAAAACGTGATCCAGGATATTAAAACGTCACGAAAGAGAAGGTAAGTAAAAATGCAACGGGTGCGCGGCCTATTTCATTGCTTGAAGGGGTATATTGTGTAGTGTACAACAGAACAAGGAAATTGGAGTAAAGCTATAAAGGTTTGGGTCCAAAGCACGTTATTGCGAATGGACTACAATAACTCCATTGAATTGCCTATAAACAAAGAAAAATATTCAATAAAATTTGTATAGAGCTTTATTCTCAACAAATAATGTAAATAAAGTCGTTATAAACGGAATAGTTTTATTGGCTACTTCATTCGCAATGCGTGGTTTTCATCATTTTTAGTGTTGTGGTTCCTTAATAAAATTGAGTTTAAAAGAAAATATGTTTTTATCGACTTTATTCACATAATTTTGTTTATAATCAAATTCTCTACAAACTTAATGCAACACCTTTCTTTGTTTATACGCATTTTTATGGAGTTATTGTAGTCTAGTGCAAAAACGTGTTGTCGATCCTAACCTTTTTTGCTTTACCCCATTTTGCCTTAAACTATTGGAGATGGGGGTCATGGGAACGGTTCTATACAATTTGACAGCTCATTTTACATAAATCCTATCTGGTTAACTAACTCAATTAACGTCCTAAGGATTTCAGTGTGACTTAATTTCACATTGAGGGAACTGAATAATAAAAGAAATCTTTGACCCTAAATAACGCAGCAACGAAGTGTATCCGGACCCTTGTTTATATGAACGTATTTCATTATTTGGATATAAGAAATAAGCTTGGAGGAGTATGGCAGATTCCTCCATGTTGAATTTTATTCAACATTTTTTATTGTTTATAAGCGATTTAATGACGTTATTGTAGTTCCATAGCAAAAAAGTGTGTTCTCGATCTTAGCCTTTTTTTTGCTTTACGTCATTTTGTCCTAAACTATTGAAGATGCAGTCACGGGACAAGCTCTATATGATTTGATAGTCATTTTACATAAAACGTATCTAGTTAAAAAACTCAATTAACCCCCTAAATATTTCAGTAGGAGTTAATTTCATACTGAGGGAACTGAATAATAAGTAAAATCTTTGACTCTGAATAACGCGGCAACGAAGTTTTTCCGGTCTTTTGTTTATATGAACATATTTCATTATATGGATGTAAGAAATAAGCTTTCCTCCTGAAACACTCAATAGGCCCCATTTCCTGCTCAAATTGTCAATTGTTATTAAAATACGTTTTACTCCTTCATTCAATTTCAAATACGTTTTTATGGAATTTAAATGGACGCCAACTGATTTTTACAGTTTTGCATATATTAACTCAATAACTAAATTTAAAGTATTACATTAGTTTATATGGTGAAAATACGTTTCCCACAAGAGACGAGGTATTTAATATAGCTATTTTGCCCCCATTTGGCTTAAAATAATTGATAACGTATGATTACATAAAACAGCTGATATTATCCTATAGGATATGTGGTAGAACAGCTGTTTTAACGCATAGGCTATATTACTGTATTCATATTATATGTAATTATTGAATAAAATGTTACTAAAAAAATGTTTCCTTGTTGACCTAGATAAGAACTGATTCAAAAATAATTTTGTTTATATTATTTGTTTTAATTATATTGTATTTAAAAACTTTTTAAAATCTCAAGTAATGCATGTATTTATTCCGTTTCGTGAATATAGCTTTTAATTATTGTCTACGTCTCTCGTCAAATCGTCTAACCTCTTGGAGTGTTTACTCGTAAAAATGAAGATACTTCATTCAAACGTTTGCTCGATTTATTGTAATAAAGCCTGGGGTTGGCTAAAACAGAAAAATATCTCTGTTAAAATAAAGTGAAAGATGGTTGAATGTGGATTTTGGCGGAGGGATGAAAGTGTTTAGGTTATCTCATTATGTCATAACAAGTTCCTTGTGTGCCCTACGGCTGTTAGGACGGCATATTTCTAATCCTAAGGGCCCAATTACTCCGCAACAACAGAGGGTTAGGCTTAAATTTAATTTCTCTAAATTAATAAATAATAATAAATATTTCTATTACATACTTGTAAAACAGCCTTCTAAAAATATTGGTCGCTACAATTACAAGTATTGGGATTCTCTAAATACCATCACCTTATTTTCGCAATCACCTTTTTTGTTTGGTATTTAAATACATACGTGTTTTAGTATGATATGAGAATTGTGTAGGAATAATGAACAAACTGACATCGCTAGTTTCACAAAACATTACTACAGGTTTTTTTTTATGGGCTTTATTTCTTTGAACCTACCTCTTACTAACTGAGCTGGATTAAATGAATTAAAGAAATGATGAATTCACAATACAGTACTAGAAGCGTTTACTCAGCTCAAGTCAAGTAAATGAACTAAATAATTGATATAAACTTATTCAGTAGGAGAAACTATAACTTAGCTCAAGCGAACTGAATGAACTAAAGAACCGATAACAATTCACTGTTCAGCAGAATTATGCGATGTAACTGAGCTGAAAACAAGTAAATGAGCTAACGAACTTATAAAAACCAAATGTTCAGTACGAAATGCGATATCTCAGCTCAAGTCAAGTAAAAATGAACTAAAGAACTGATAAAAATTCACACTTTAGTATGAGAAACGATAACTTAGCTCAAGTTAATTACGTGGACTGAAGAACTGATGATAATTCACTATTCAGCGGAAGAAGCAATAACTGAGGTCAAGTCAAATAAACGAACTAAAGAACTGATGACGATTCACTGTTCAGCAAAAGAAGCGATGTAACTGACCTGAAGTCAAGTAAATAAGCTAAATAACAGACCAAAATTCACTATTCAGTGATAGAAGCGATATCTGAGGTCAATTAAATTAACTAAGGAACTAATAAAAGGTCACTAAATAACTGAGCTCAAGGAAAGTTTTCAACATAGAAAATAACTATATACTAATAATGTTCCTATTACATCACAAAATTATGGTATTCTTTAGAGTGAAATTCAAGTTTGTTTCATCATGAACTAGCCTTTACGCATACACTACGCTTCTCCTCTCTCGCAAAAATACATGTCATAGCGCTGTGAAAAAAACAGATCATCACACATACCTTACAAGTCTTTCATTCGAACCATACAAGCCCAGCCTTTAACTAAGCTTTATGACTGTGCGGTTTTTTTGACTCAGATAGAACCGATTAGTTAGGGATGACAGTTCAAGATACCGGGGGGGGGGGGTTGCACCTTATGTTACAGCTTGACGCATGTCTCCAGTTTTATTATCATAATTGGAATATTTTAAAGCCTACTTCATTTATAGACAAAATAATGTCCATTCGAAGAATTTAAAAACAAGTCTTAGTTTTAATCGATAGGTACAATAAAAAAAAACATTTGTGGATATCGTTCTATTTAGTAGTTTTGAACAGTTATCCAAACTATCGAAAATGGTCGAATAATCTCACAACTACCCAAATTTTAAATGAATTTGTTAAAACAGTTTCTATTCTGTAATATTTACCAAAAAAGTTTAAATTCATATTTTTGTAAGTTTCATTGCCAAATTTTCAAAACTATTAGCTTTAATTTTGCTGCATTTCAAATTTTGGTGTTATATGCACAAAATCAGTATTCTTGTGTTATATGAAATTAATTTTATATTCTTATTTTTTATTTCATTCATTGAAATTTTACAAAGCTATTAGCCCTTTTTTGTTATTTGTAGTTAAAGTTTTAGTGTTAAATGAAGAAACTCTGTATTATTGTTCCTTATAATTCAACAAATGTTTAGGCAATTTCTCAACACGCAAGTTGATATGTTTTTCTCAATTTAAAATTTTTGTAGACGTGACTGTACAAGTTTCCACCTCTGCCGGCAGTCCCCGAGTGCCACAACCTAATATTTGCTCTGTAAAGTTTGTTTTCTAATCTCCAACAGTTGTTTAACACTTCGACCTATTCAAATCGAAAAAGAATAACTTAACTAAGGTCGTGAGTATATCATAGCTCTACCAGTATCTATCACTTTGCATAACTTATTTATTTATATACTTACTAAAAGTTTAACTACAAAAGGCATTACAAAATTTAATCTGTTGTTCAGCGGAAAATATTTTCCTTCAAAAAAATTCACTGTGGAGATATTTTCAATTAAAACGAGCAGGCTGACACGTTTTTACAAGATTTTATGCGACATCGTGTTGTTGTGTCAATAAAAAAACAACTGTCAGTTTGAAGGGTAGGGGGTAGGATCTCTCAGGGGAGCTGGTTGCCTTTGTTTCATCCAGCCTATCTGCTGTCCAAAATACTTTACGTTCGTCAAAGCCAAACTTTTAACAGCCTATAACAACATCTTGCTTACTTCTTGTTATTTTATATTTATGAGGCTGAGTTAAATATGTACATCTTCCGCTATGTACGTTGTATATTTTGCGTTAAAAAGTGTAAATTTTTATGTTCACTTGTAGAGGGGAGATATATATTCATTATATTAAAACCTATCACATGTATGTTATAGGTGAATTAAAGGAAAGAAACATTAGACTTTTCAAGATACCCACTAATACTATATAGGTAAATAATAACAAAGGTGTATTTCAAGAGGAATATTTTTAAAACTATATGCTTGATGTTATCATAAATATAATATTTCGATATTATATTGATATCATTATAATATATATATATATATATATATATATATATATATATATATATATATATATATATATATATATATATATATATAACGGTTTATCTTTGTAGTATTAAGGTAGATGACAATATACAAACAAAAAAACATTTTTGTTTACTGTATCCCTCACTACACCACCGAATGTACAAATTTTACTACTTACACACGAATTCGTCCACTTTACTAATTACGTCATAGTATTCTACCCCTGAGAGAGAATCATCTAGTGGTGAAACCACAGGTAAAACTACACTTATGATAACAAACTGTTGAAAATCCTTCCGTCTATACAAGTTACCACTGTTATTGTCCCTACCAACTGCTCTGACAGGCGTCTCAGTAATGACAGGCGTCTCCGTAATGACAACATTAGTTTTGTCGTGCAATGACAGTACTTTTAGTCTTTAATGTGCGCTAAGCCGAAGCTTTGTCGGAGATCGAAGCTTTGCAGGCAGCTTTTAATTTTTGCCCATTCATAACTGTGCAAGTTCTCTAATGGTTGGATTTATTCATAGAAAAAACGTAGAAATAAGGTTTCAAATTGTATTTATTTTTTTAATAAAATATGTGTGTTGAAAACAATGAAGAAAAACATTGGCGTAACCCCCAATAGCCTAAAAATAATCAAAAATAAATAATATTACATGTTATTTAATATTAAATCTATATGTACATTTCGGTGATCCTGTCATCCCCATCTATTACAAACTTCCAATCTAGAATACAATGGGTTACATATCACATTGACGCTCGTCTAGTTTAGTTTGTTCTTTATTTTATTCTAGATTGTAATTTTGTAATAGGGTCCTCTGATGTGAATGTCATAGTCATCGAAATCTCAATAAGGGTTTAAGGATAACTTGTAATATTAAATATTTCCTATTATTTGTGTTGTGTTAAGGCTTTTGCTAATATGTTTACTGTAATGTATTCTAAAACTGTGCTCTAGATGTTGTACAGTAAACAAAATATTCTGGTTAAGAAAACTACTTATCCATAAATATCAATTTAAACGAGACTCAGTAGTTTACTTTATTTCTTTAACTAATATATTATATTTAATTTCTCTTAATAACTAAAAATTTGTTTATATAGGGTAAGGAAAATCACAGAAAATTTTGCCTTTTTTTAAACACTCAACGTTCTGCATTTCTTTTCGAAATTCCCTTTAAAGAGCTTAGTTTATAACTGAGCTCTTGAAAAGGAATTTTGGAAAAAAATTCGAAACGTCGAGTGTTTAAAAAAGTAAAATTATTTCTCTAATTTGAAAAAACCCGTTTTAATAATTAATTAACAAGTAAAAAAAAATAAATTGAAGTCAATTAGGTCAACTATGAAACATTTTATTTCTTCTTAATAAATAAATAAAAATTATATATATATATATATATATATATATATATATATATATATATATATATATATATATATTTATATATGACAAAATTGCAATATTAAGTGGACAAATAGAAAGAAAAGTAAATAACTAAATTTATTTCATTAATTGTTAGTTGAAAAACTGTATTAATATCGTGTTATTTAATACAAATTAACAAAAATTTATTTTTAACTCTAGTGGAGTTAAAAAAAGTTTATTTAGGACTGAAAATTTTAACGAAATATATAATTATATATAGAATGTAAACTAGCTGTAGAAATGTCATATATACCCATTTATACAGGTTGCGGCAGCATAACTTCCTTTTTTAAAATGCTCGCCCTTCAGTTATTTGATGACATAGTGGAGAGCTAGTGGTCTCGTTCAAGAGGAGGTACAGTAAAGTGTTGTACTAATACTGAATCAGTTGCCACCTTGCGTTGGAATAGTAAGGAGCGTGCCTTTGCCGTTGAGGCCTACTTTTCAAGCAGATTTTAGGTTATTGCAGCACAGCGCGCATTTCGGAATCGCTTTAATTTAGCCGCGTTGGCTCCCGTCCCAGACAGCAAATCAATTGCTACATGGGTTACTACATTCAGACAAACTGCAAGTGCGACAAAACGAAGAACTGGAGTCACTCGGCCCGTTAGATAACTGAGAACATTGAAGCAGCGAGAGCGTCAATGTTGCGATCACCACGGCGTTCTGCTCGCAAACACGCATCGGCCCTTGGACTATCCGATCGTTCTTTCAGAAGAATTCTTCATGATGATCTTAATTTTCATCCCTATAAGATGGCGATAGTGCATTAACTTTCAGAACGTGGCTTCAATTCTCGGATGAACTGTGTGAGCTTCTTCTTGATGTCGTTCCCGAGGGTGCTATGGTTTTTTTAGCTATGAATCCCATTTTCATTTGTATGGGTCGGTTAACAAACAAAACATGAGCTACTGGGCTGACAAAAACCCTTGAGAATTGCATCAACGTCCTTTGTATTCACTTAAAGTCACAGTGTGGTGTGCGAATTCCTCAGCTGGAAATATTGGTCCCTGGTTTTTTGAGGAAAATGAGGTTACTGTGACAGTGAATTCGGACCGGTATGTAAACATGCTACAGCATTTTTTTTTTCTCACGGCTAGAAGAGTTGGATTTGGGGGACACTTGATTCCAACAAGACGGTGCAACAGCACACACTTCAAGAGCATCGATGGCTGTTTTAAGGGAACACTTTCCAGAGCGCCTTATCTCAATTAGAGGCGATTTGGAATGGCCGGAACGCTCTCCCGATCTGTCCCCTTGTGATTTTTTTCTATGGGGTTTTTTGAAATCCCGTGTTTATGTGAACCGTCCAAGAACCCTACAAGATTTGAAGACTAACTTCCAAGAAGAAATTGCCAACATAACACCTGCTACGCTAACAAGAGCCATGACAAACGCCAGAAATCGGCTTACGCAATTAAAGTCAGTTCCTATTTAAATCAACAAAGAACAATTTTTTTAGTTAATTTTAGTTTTAAAATTACAAATAATATAAATATGTTAATACATATGTCACAATAACAATATTAAGTGGAAAAATAAAAAATTAATCTCTTTAAAATTTTCCATTTCCTTTGTATGGGTGGTGTTCGACTATATTTTCGTTTGTTACTATTTATAAGCTTTTTTTTCTCAGTTGGATTGTGTTGTATTTTCTTTTCACTTTCCTTTTACATTGTCCGTTGTGTTTGATACGGTTTGTATCGAGTTGGTTTGTTTATTTTATTCTTTCCTTTCATTTTTAATCCTGGAGCATTATTTATGATAATATGTGATAACCATGACAACAATTCAAGTTCGTACAAAGCAGGTTTTCATAAGATCTCTGAGAAGTAAAGGTATTGCTATGGAAAGTGAGAAAGCGCTAGACGTCAAACAAAAGGAAATTCAGTTCAAATCCGACCTAGACTCTCAATTTTTTATAATTTAGTTATTAAATAAATATTTGAAAAATAACGGTTTTACCATCAGGTATCATCAACTATAGGTTAAAAAAATTTATATGTTTTTGTTTGGTTGAATAAAAACGTATTTTATAAACGATTGAATATTTGTACAAGAAATGTATCAGGAGAGTGTGAGCTAACAGAATTAATTTAATAAAGGTCTAATTTTAGGATAGGCAGTAGAATAATGCTAATGCTATCTTCCAAGCAGATCCACATAGCATACGGTAGCCTCTTATGCGAGAACTCCTGTACACTGAGTTTATAAAACTTGGATCCAAATTAACATTAAAGGAACATGGTATATTTATAAATATGAAAATATATTTACAAATATTTATACAATTTTTATTATAAATACAAATATTATAAGTTGGAAAAAGTTAGAGTCAATTCCTACTCAAGTCAACAAAGCACAATTTCAATTGATTTCCTTTTAATATAACAGGTACCATAATTAATAATAAAGTGACATAACCACGTAGTGTATAACATAAATGAAGCTGTTTTACCCAAAAGGGACAAAATAACTATAATGCATATTTTGGGCTTTTTGTGAAAAGGTTTTCTCTCATATAACAAAATTAAATTATAAATGAAGTTATTTAATGAATTGATGTTTGGAAAAACTGTATTAAAATCGAGAGTCATTTACTACAAAATGTAATAAATATATTTTGAACCTAAAAAGATGAATCAAAGAATTTTATTAACGATTGCAAATTTGAACAAGATACACATATAAGGAGCCTGTAAACTTAGAAAATGAATTGAGTGAACTTTGACTGTGTATCAGACGTTATCTTTAAAGAAACAAAGTCCCATAAATGAAGCAATGTATTACTTAATTCTGTTAAAACCAGTCAAACAAAAGGACTAGCCTATGGAGTTAAACAGTTTTTACGTAGATGTTATAAAAGTGCTTTTATGCATCGATAGAAGCTGGTTTCCATTGTCTCTGTACGTAAAGCAAGCAAACTTATCTTCGATATTCTCTCCGAGTTGCCATAAAATTGTAAGGGTCCTAAAACTCTTGTATAGATTGGTAAAGGTGATTTGGCACCGTCGGTTTGTAGGGTTTACTGCTTAGCGGTCATCTACGGGTTTATTACATTTAAATGTCAAACGGCTTATGTTTATGGACATTTTATTCTTCGTATAGTATATAACAATCTGAACAAAAGATTGCGCGCACATGTGTGTGTGTCTCGCCAATACAAAAAAAATACGTATTGAAATCTTAGTATTTCTAAAATGTCAACTTTAAATAATTGGAAATAAAATACACATAAAAGCAGTAAATAATCAACAAAAGTAAATGAAATTAAAAATAACTAAATTTAAATGAATAAAACTGTGAAATTTGTCTTTAAAATATTCTAGTTAATGTGTAAAAACGTTTCTTCTAATAGCAGGACCTCCCATATATTTAACTCTCCAGTTTTATAAATACATGCCAAATGAAATTTTAATGCATATAATGTTTAAAATATAACAATGAATAAATTTGAAAAGGAGAATGATCACGCAATAGGCAATAATACAAGCTAATATGCATTACCAATTATTATATTTTTAAGAAGATACATTTTTTTCGAATGATATTATATGCATATTATATCTATCTATATATATATATATATATATATATATATATATATATATATATATATATATATGATTGTGTGTGTGTGTGTGTGTTTGTGTGTGTGTTTGTGTGTATGTCTGAGCGAGCTCGAGTGCATGTTCTTTGTTTGTTGTTCAATACAATCGTTAGAGCTTTGCATTAAAACCAAGGTATCGGAGCATTAGCTACTCTAATTATTTATAAACTAAATTAAAATTTAAAAAAATTATTAACAAACATACACATATAAATAAAGGTATCAAAATCTAAAACTAAATATGTTTTGTTTACTATCATTTTATGATATAATCTACTTACTGCACGTGTATCTGAAGATACAAAGGAGTAACTTTTATTTAGACGGTCTCACCAATAGGGAACCGTTGTTTAAAAAACTAATTGCAGTGGTGGCATTGCTAGCAAATACTTTAGTCTAATACTCTAAACCTTCGTCCAACCTAGTTTCAGAAGTCTGGCTAAAGCTTTTCGGTACATTTCATTTACTTCTAACAGCTGTTGCTCCCGCTATTTCCGATTCCTATAAAAGAAGATATCTTTCAAGCAGAATATGTCTCGATGCTGGTAGGAATTATTATAAATCGTAACTTACGTGTAAATATACCCACATAGTGATAGTTGGGGCTGCTTCAAATGACCAATGTGTTAACTAACCAAGGCACAACGTACATACGCAACGCTCAAATGAACAATGTGCGCGATGACCAACTAATCAAGGTGCACGACTTTCAATCGAACAAGTTACACGCATTTCAACTAATCAATGTGTCAACTAATCAGGGTCTGTTCCAACTTACGCGCATTTCAAATAATCAAGGTGCACGAAGACCAACTAAACAAGGTCTGTTGCGGGTTATCGTATTGCCGCTCCGCAGGCGTTCACTGCACAACTCCTTTAAATTCATAAACGGTAAGTAACCTTTCATTATTATTATTTCTGTAAATATTTAAAGAGTGTGTAGTTACAAAACTAATCTAGTATTAAGATGCAAGTAATATTCGTAGTTTTAAAACTAATTAATACATAATTAGTAAATCTAAAGTAATCTTAGTCTTTGAAAAGTAGTTTGTAATAATACTTTTAATTCTTCAAAATACTACGGTTTAAACTTAGTGTTATCTAAGTAATTGTAATGTAGCAATTTTTTTGGTTATAGCATAGCTCATGAAAGTGTCTTATTATGTCTCTAAATATTTAAACATCGTATTGAGTAACAGTGTAGTTAGTATTTACAAAACTTTAGTAATTTTAGAGTGTTAATTTGTAAAACATTTTTCAAAACTCTACTATATTTAACATCATATTGACGCATAATTAATAAATCAAAAGTAATCTTTCTCTTTGCAAAATAGTTATTTTTAAAACCTATATTTTTGTAATATACAAATAATGTCCATACTCATTTGTCAACTTATAAACGATATATAGTCAAATAAATACAATATTAGAAAAATAATAGTTGAAATATATTTGATTAATAACTTAAAATTTTAATTTGGTAGTTACATTTTACAATAAGATACAAAAAAACTACAAAAAGATAAATAATATGAAGCAAGTAATATGCCAAGTTTTGAAAATAAATAACACCTAATTAGTAAATCGGAAGTAATCTTTGTCTCTGCAAAGTAGTTTTTAATACTACATTTGATTAAATTTTCAAAAGTACTTCGGTTTTAATTTATCGTTAATCAAGAAACGGTAATATATAGCAATATATTTCGACCTGGTTATAGCACAAAACATAAAAGTATCTCATCAAGTGGTTATTTTTAAAAAGTTATTCTAGATGCAACAGCCTACTGATACTTTTTATTAAAGTAAACTAGTCAAAGCAAAATCATCAATGGATCAAGAAACTGAGCCCCTTATAGTAAGGTAAACTAGTCAATTTAAGAGCAATAATCCATCAAGAAACTATAAATTACAATTGAAAACAACTAACAATTCTATCCATATCAAAACCATAATTTAATTTTTCAATTATGATGATATAGGCCTACCTCTACTCAAGAAATTCCAGAGTAGAAGCTATGTATTAGTATTAGGGAAAGGGGCAAATTGGTAATCAGAAATAAAAAATGACTAAAATACCATTAAAGGCATAATAATAGTATGTCCTCATTTTTTTTTTTTTGCAAAGGTTATTTCAAAGTACAAATGTTATTGCTAGTGAGGTAACGAATTCGGTGACCAAAAGCACAGCAACAATCCTATATTTTCATCTATTACCAATTAACAAGACAAATAACATATGAATTTGTTCGACATACAAATAGGCCTACGTGTTTGTATATAGTCCGCAGAATTGTCCCAATATTATTTTTAAAAACTTCATATTTTATATGCTATTGTTCCTTGAAAACTAATTTGACAAAATATAATTCTGTTAGTAAAGAGAACCACTTTAACCCCCCCCTCGCTGCTCTTTATCTTAACTCGCAATAAAAATGTGGATCAACACACGGTGGAGGTTATAAAAGAAAAATGTATACTTGCTATTACCCGTTGTAAAAACATTTGCTAGCAATTATACACATTCTAGACGCTAACCTTATCGACCAAATAACGGCCAGATATCAAATTATTGGTTAGTAAATATTCACATTCTATTAATATACCTTTGATACAATGGATTTGTGCTATCATTGTTTCATCACAAGTACACCTTTCAAGATAAACTAGATTTTGATTTGACATTAGCTGTTTACACCCCCTCATTGTGGTGCAAAATATACTCACCTATGTAACCTCAGCTGGTTTCCAAATATTTAATTTTGCAGGTAAAACATCAAATCAGAAAATTTGCGACGATGTACTCAAAATACTTGGTAGGTTTTCGGTATAAACATATTCTGCGTCGATGCTTTTGCCATAACCTCAATCATTTATATACCCTTGACTAGTGTTATCATTGTCAAAACAAGTCCATCTCTTAAGATAAACCAGATTTTTTCAAACCTCTCAGCTTGTTTCACCTCTCGTGGTGATAAAAAAAATGCACTTACCTGTTATATAATTCATACCAAAATATTGCATCCAATTACACAAAAAACCCAATATAAACATGACCAAAATGGATTTATCTTCAGCTACACATAACGTTGAGGATGATGAATACAATATATTGGAGTTAAAAATAAAAATTACAACAGTCCTAATTGCGGACAAAAAATATTCATATTAGGAACAAAATTGGTTAGTTTATTATTTTGAAAGAAATGAAAACTGTCCTAATTATAGAGAAAAAATATATTGGGAATAGAAAACTGTCCTAATTATAGAGAAAAAATATATTGGGAATACCATAGGTTAGAATTATTAATTTTAAAATGCAACTGTCCTAATTGTACATAAAAAATATTCATATTAGGAACAAAATAGGTTATGTTATTATTCGGAAATAAATGAAAACTGTCCCAATTATGGTGAAAAATATATTGGGAATGCCATAGGTTAGATTATTAATTTGAAAAGGCAACTGTCCTAATTATGGACAAAAAATATACATATTAGGATTATAATAGGTTTAGGTTATTATTTTGAAATGAATGAAAACTGCCCTAATTATTGACAAAATATATTGGGAATACCATAGGTTGAGATTAATTTTAAATGAAAACTGTCCTAATTGTGGACAAAAAAATATATTAGGTTCACAATATGTTATTCCAAAATTAATGAAAACTGCCCTAATTATTGACAAAATATATTGGGAATACCATAGGTTGTGATTATTAATTTTAAATGAAAACTGTCCCAATTGTGGACAAAAAAATATATTAGGTTCACCATATGTTATTTTAAAATTAATGAAAACTGCCCTAATTATTGACAACTGTCCTCATTGTGGACAAAAAAAATATTCATATTAGGAACACAGTAAGTTAGGTTATTTTGAAATCATGAAAACTGTCCTAATTATGGAGCAAACTATATTGGGAATACCATAGGTTAGGATTATTAATTTAAAAAGGAAACTGTCCTAATTGTGGAAGAAAAAAATATTCATATTAGGTACACAATAGGTTAGGTTATTATTTTAAAATGAATGGAAACTGCCCTAATTATTGACAAAATATATTGGGAATACCATAGGTTGGCATTAATAATTTTAAATGACAACTGTCCTAATTGTGTAAAATTCAAGAACTCAACTTATACAAGTGTTAACGAATTGACATAACCTTTAAACCATCCACTCAACAATTGACAAAAATACAACTTTGTGGATGCGCTTACAAATCAATATGTAAATGTTCTTGAAAAAGCATCATGTTGTATCCTCAAATATATAGACATTGTATCCATACTTACTAGTAAAAAACACTTGTTCATGGCGATCCCGACCTTATACAAGTGTTAAAGAATTAACATAACCTTTAAACCATCCACTTAAAAAGCCCCAACAATTGACAAAATTACAATTTTGTGGATGCACTTACAAATCAATATGTGAATGTTCTTGAAAAGCATCTTGTTGTATCCTCCAATATATAGACTTTGTATCCATACTTACAAGAGTAACTTACCTGCAGTTGCTACTGGAAAAAAAAAGTTTTAAGTAACCTAAGCGTTCAAATTTATGCAAATCCCTTTTACATTAAATTCCACTTTAAATGTTGTGAAATGTTTGCTTTATAAAAGGTTGCTTTGAGGTAATTTCAAATGTGCCTTGAAATTGATTGTTCAGTCTTAATTTACATTTAAGATGTCCATGTTATAAACATTATTACGACAAATTGCATATTTTACTTATAGGTTATAACAATTTGTGGATAAAGCTTTGCAAGATATTACACAAAATTCAACTATAACTCAATGAAATATTTATTGTTGTTATTACTTTAATTTGTAGGTAAATTATACTGTCGCAAATATTGTGTTATAAATAATAATAACCAAACATACATTAAATTACAAGCATTTTCTGTTAATTTTTATTATGCACGAATAATATTTTAATTTAATATAGTCAATATAGTTGGATTATGCAAAAATTTTCAATACTGCAATAATATACATCTTATAATACACAAATATGTAATTACAAAGAGCACAGTGGAAGGGTCAGGAATCAAAACTTTTATTTGTATAAAATTTTCAAAAATTGTGTTTTTTATATGATGTGAGTAAATACTTTAAATATTTAAGAAGAAAGATACATACCTGTACAATAGTTCCTTAAAACTTGAACAACAGTTTATAAAATATCAACAGTCATAAACTATTGTTCAAGTGATTAATACTATTCACCGGACGTAATGTACAACAAAATTCAAGATTCCCTTGAGCACTTGTAAATATTTACAATTGCTTAGTGAAAACTAGTAGCTAACGTGAAGATGAAATCAACAAATATGAACATTTCCTTCTTAACTTACCATTATGGAAAATCAAACAGTCTGTCGAACTAGTATGTTGAACAGTACCCAGCAATCTTATACTTAAGACGAAGAGGTCACTAGGCTGTTGAACAGTACCCAGCAATCAGCTGATACTACTGTTTTCTAAATAATCATGTAAACTCTTCAACGTATGCATGACAGGTTAAACAATAATTCTCTTAAATCATAAATGATATTTATACTTAAGACGAAGAGGTCACTAGGCTGTTGAACAGTACCCAGCAATCAGCTGATACTACTGTTTTCTAAATAATCATGTAAACTCTTCAACGTATGCATGACAGGTTAAACAATAATTCTCTTAAATCATAAATGATATTTATACTTAAGACGAAGAGGTCACTAGGCTGTTGAACAGTACCCAGCAATCAGCTGATACTACTGTTTTCTAAATAATCATGTAAACTCTTCAACGTATGCATGACAGGTTAAACAATAATTCTCTTAAATCATAAATGATATTTATACTTAAGACGAACAGGACACTAGGCTGTTGAACAGTACCCAGCAATCAGCTGATACTACTGTTTTCTAAATAATCATGTAAACTCTTCAACGTATGCATGACAGGTTAAACAATAATTCTCTTAAATCATAAATGGTATTTATTCTTAAGACGAAGAGGTCACTAGGCTGTTGAACAGTACCCAGCAATCAGCTGATACTACTGTTTTCTAAATAATCATGTAAACTCTTCAACGTATGCATGACAGGTTAAACAATAATTCTCTTAAATCATAAATGATATTTATACTTAAGACGAACAGGTCACTAGGCTGTTGAATAGTACCCAGCAATCAGCTGATTCTACTGTTTTGTAATAATGTATTTATAAATTGTATGTAATAATTGTATTGTATAAATTTATAACCAAACCCATCCTAACTGGAGAAGTTGTTTTTAAAATATCTACACATGTAAGGTTGAGTTACGTACCGCTGTCGATGCGTACAACCTTATGCGCAGCACTGTGATACGTAAGTATCACTCCGTACCCATTCACAACTTCTACATCTGTGCTGAATTTATTACCCTACTTAAATTGAAAAAATGTAACTTTCCTACTTCAATAAAAAAAATTCTTTTGGATATCGTCCTATTTGATGGTTTCGAACAATTTCCCAAAATATCGAATGGTGCCGAGCTTATGCACAGTAACCATATATATATATATATATATATATATATATATATATATATATATATATATATATATATATATATATATATATCAACTTCATATATATATATTCACCTTATAATATGTATTCTTGTGTATTAATAAAGAAATAAAACAATTTACAAATACAAGAATAATTTATTGACTTTACAATTCAAAGCTTACTCGTTGGCAAACATTACCAACATCCTCAGGAATACTAGAAATTTTAAGTATCTCTGAGGATGTTGGTACTGTTTGCGAACGAAAAGCTTTGAATTGTAAATTCAATAAATTACCTTGTATTTTTTAATTGTTTTATGTCTATATATATATATATATATATATATATATATATATATATATATATATATATACAATGTGTCTGTTATACAAATCTGAATGTTTTTCATGGTCTGCATTCTGGAATTCATGATCTCAAATAAAGAATTATTGTAACTGTATAGATAATTAATATGTAACAGAAAAAAATACCACTTAACTATAAGCACCACATATTACTGCGCACACAAGCCTTACTGTATAATAGAACTTACAAAATCACTTTAGAGAACACTAAGCACAAAATTCCACACACAACACAAGAAATATTGCATTTAACATTTGCATATCCTTCATTTGTAACTGGCCTAAAAACCATTAAACTTAGTTCGCAATATAAGGTAATTGTTTACGTTCCTAAACCAGGCCTTTATTTGCAGGAAACATTCCGAAACATGTAAAAAGGCTATTTTGGTAAAAATTAAGAAGCTCGGCGCCATACGATATTTTGGGAAATGGTTTAACATCATTAAATAGGACGATATCTACAAGAATTTTTTAAAAATTGACCTCGGAAAGTTACTTTTTTTTCAATTTAAAGTAGCGTAAAAAATTCAGCGCGGATGTAGAAGTTGTGAATAGGCGCGGAGTGATACAAATGCTTCGTGATGTTACAACTGTATTTCAATGTATAAAATTAAAACCAAACCTAACCTGACTTTACACTTTTTCGGTATATTTTAATATAGGTATACAGTATTTTATAAATTTAAAACCAAATCTATCCTAACTGTAGAAGTTGTTTCTCAACTATCTACACACGTAAGGTTGCGTGACGTACCGCGGACAATGCGGACAACCTTATGCGCAGCACTGTGACGTAAGTATCACTCCGCGCCTATTCACAACTTCTACATCCGCGCTGAATTTAGTACCCTACTTTAAATTGAAAAAAGTAACTTTCCTACTTCAATTTTAAAAAAATTCTTGTGGATATCGTCCAATTTGATGGTTTTGAACAATTTCCCAAAATATCGTATAGTGCCGGAGTACTGCATTTCAACCCAATCAGCTGCTATTGTGCATTAATTACATCGTGGATTTAATAAATTTACTTATTTTAACAGTAGGAAGTACGACATTATCCAAAATATCGTAGGTGTCCTCGCTTGTAAACATTTACCAATAGAACTTGAGAAATCACTCATACACACACAATTCCACGCACAAAACAAGAAATATTGCATAGAACATGTGCACATCCTTCATTTGTAACTGGTCTGAAAACAATTAAACCTATCGCAATATTGATTTTAGTCATAAAATATCAAAACAGAAAGTATTGCACTGAACGTTAAAACAACAAGCATTTTACATCAGATATTAGTAACATAACTTCTTCCTGTAAATAGACAGCGTCGTGGTCAATTGAAAGTTCTGAAACAAAATAATAGCATACTGTAAAAGGTTATTAAAAACCTAATTATATATTAAAAACTAAGTTTTCTATTAAAAATATTAAATTATTTTAAACGAGTAAAATTCAAAAAAGTACACAGATACATAAATACATACATATACATAAACACACGACTATATATATATATATATATATATATATATATATATATATATATATATATATATATATATATGAAGTTATTATTATTACACAGTGGTGGAAAAAAGTATTTACAAGTGATAATAATAACTTCATAAAGTCAGTGCAACGGAAAAATAATGGACAATGTGAAAAAAAAAATATATATATATATATACACACACATGTGTGTGTATTTGTATAAATATATACATATTTATATGTATATAATATAAAATGTCAAGATTGTAATCAATTATATGAGGGAGAAACAAACAAGAAATTAAAAGAAAGATACAATGAACATCTAAACTAAACAAATACAAATCAAATTCGGTTACTCATTGAATAAATAATCGACAAAGATTATATATATATATATACAGAAGACATACTATACAGAAACCTCATACACACAGATCAAGAAATAGTGCGCGTAACTTCAACAAACACCGGCTTCACGGACGTAGCATCCACAGCAGAGAACAATCAGTGATTCGACAATGGTCAAAGACCGAAAGGTGCCTCATCACTCAAGGTAAAATTATTGCACTTAATGGTGGATAAAATTACTCAAAAATAGTAATATATTAACTTCATATATATATATATATATATATATATATATATATATAAATATCGCAATATGTATTCTTGTGTATTAATAAAGAACTAAGTCAAAATACAATTACAAGAATTATAATTGAATTTAAAATTCAAAGCTTTTCGTTGGCTAACAGTACCAACATCATCAGGAATATTAAACAATTAAAATTAACAAATGTGCAAATTAGATCAAATAAATAGCTATGCCAAATCAATTACAATGTTGTTAAACTTTTATTTTAACCTAACCTAACATTACAAACACTGAATATAAATCTAAATTAGATAATATAATCAATGTTTGTAATATTAGGGCAGCAAAATAAAAGTTCAACAACATTATAATTGATTTGGCATAGCTATTTATTTGATCTAATTTGCACATATGTTAATTTTAATTGTTTAATATTCCTGATGATGTTTGTACTGTTAGCCAACGAAAAGCTTTGAATTGTAAATTCAATTATAATTCTGGTATTTGTATTTTGACTTAGTTCTTTATATACATATATATAATATTTCTTATACTGTAATAATCTTACTTTTAACATCTAAAGCTTGTACAAAACGCTCCAAGAATCCATCAAAAGCAACATTTCAGCAACACTGTGAGATGCAGGTAGGACTCCAAATCATAGGTTCCCCCATCAAGCTAAGATTTTTAGAAAAAAAATAATGACATGTAAAAAAGGCCAGTAATAATTATATAAACTGTATATTGAATTAATACCAAAGTATACTGTTACAGTACTAGAAGTAAATCTGTTAATAGCAAATTGATAATTTATCAATTACTAATAAACATGGTATTTATCTCCTACTTACACGTAATCGATTTTTGAAACAAAAACTAAATTATAAAGGGGGATGTCATTAAGTGAAATTATGAAAACATTCGCAAGTCTAACAAAATCAGAATTTTGGAAAATAGAAACTCCCCCACCCCTTCACTGCATACCTCAAACATGACTAATTTAACATGTTGGCTTCATTTTTTGTAAGTAAAAGCTAGCAAAGTGCCTGTAAATATAATTCATTTGCTATTGTCTCCCAAAAATAAAAAATTTTAACACAAAATTTAACTTTAAGAAAGCACTATTAGCAACCATGGCACCATGTTTCATCCTGCACACACCTTATAGAATTACAAAACTATAGAATAGAACACAAAAATAAATACCATATATACAAAACACCCTTGCAAGAGAAAATGTGAGAATGAATTTTTGTAGCATAGTAACTTTTTACTGCTTCTAGTAATTACTTAACCCAACACACACACCGATTGAAATAACAATAGCAAATTCAATTTTTTTTGTGTTTGTAAATGGCAAGTTAATTTACTTTCCGAGGCATACTCCCTTAAACAATTACTCTGAAACATTGAACAAGTTATATAATGATAAAAACTATCACGTTCATCACAATTTCACTTTATCTATATACATTTTCAAAAGTATGCTAAAGTTATGTTTGTTACATACAAGTTCATCTATTATTTAATGTTCATCTACAAATAATTTAATTTAACAAAATTACATTAATCTCAAATACAAAGTCGTTTGCTTATTTATCTTTCTTTTTACGGTAATGTAAAACATCATTAGGAATAAAAAACTAGTCAATGTTAGTTGATACCCTTACTTTAGTTTATTAAAATAAAAAATTTAAAGCATCACATGAATATCACGAACATGAATAACTCTTAACTGGTAGGTTAGAAATATATTATTATATGATGATGATATATTTATATATAGATGATCTTACTTTGAACATCTAGTGCTTCAATAAATCCTTGAACAATCCCAAGCATCACATAAGCTGACACATTGTGAAAATCAAGCACAACATCCAAATCATGTTCATATCACATTGGTTTTTAGCACTAACTCCTGTACTTTCACTATCTAATCACAGATTTTGAAAAAAAAACAAAAATAAGACAAAATGTAAAAAAAAGACAAGAGGGCAACTTCATTTTGGATGTATACTTTAATATGGCCTACTGTGTTATTGTAAAAGAAATAAATTTGCTTATATTAAATTGATATTGTAATATTAATGTATCAATTATATATATTGATATATATATATTATGATTATATATATTCAATACTATATATATTGTTATTAAATATTTATAATTTGTTTGATTATAATATTATTAAATAATATAAATTATATTATATTATTAATAATTAAAATATATTAATATTTCAATATATTTAGTTTGATTTTTGAAATTAAATTTATATGTAATATCCTCGCAACATAACTGACAAAAATCAGTGGTTAAACACAAATGAACATAACATTCAATAAACTGTTAGAAACATTAACGATCTTGTACTTGCAAGGTTTTAAAAAATCATAACCAAAACCACATGTGAATTTTTTTAGGCCACATAATTCATACCTCCACATAAATGCTTCTGTAAAATGACAACCTATATAAGTTTGACCTATATAAGTTTCATTCCAGTTTTCTCATTTTAATTTATAAACACCATCTTATCCATGCATATTATTTGTTTTATTGTTGTTTTTTAATATGTTTATTATTTTGTTATTACTTCTGTATTCAAATTTTAGATTTGTATTTTTAAATAATTTGGTGAATTTTTTATTTCGAGTCCTATAGACAAAGATGAAGTCCATATTTAATTATTATTATTTTTTTAAATAAAATTATTATGTTTATTAAAAAAATTATAATTAAACAACATCATAATTAAATATATTATTTAATATTATAGTTTTAAAGTTTTATCTATGGTGAAGCGATGACTGCAAATATGACCGAGAATATAATTATTGTTTACAATCTTTTTATATTGCAGGCAATGTATAAAAGGGCTCGGCACCTTGGTTTGGCCAACCTCATTCTTACAAATGCCTCTGCTGCAAAGATTGTTAGAATGTGTTCTAGCCTTCCCCTGTTACCCAGCAACAGAATGAGGGAAGGATATGACGTCATTGTCCAGCAAGCAGAGGACATTGAAAATGGTGACTTGAGGCGTTTCCTCGATTACGTTCTCAGCACTTGGATAGAGGGTATAACTTTTTTGTGAATTTAAGAGATTTTAATAAATGCTTTCTTACTTATTTTAATTATTACAATTTTTTAATAGTGTTTATTCTCATTCACCATCACATTTTTAAATGTGTTTTTAATACTGGAGTGCTTGTGTGAAATTTTTAGAACACGAGTACTCGCGTGACTACTATTGTAGTCCATTTTGTGTTTTTTTTTTCTATAGATGTTGACTAGCTAATAACTTTATGTTATGTTGAATGGTTTTTAAAGAAGTATAAAACTTTTTTATATACAAAATAACATTTTATTTTATAAAGGATTATTAATAACATTTTTACTCTAAAAAATGAACACATTTTGGTAGTTACATGTATGTTGTGAAATAAATTTAAAAATATGTGTTATGATATAGAAATCTTTAATTTTATATTATAAAAATTATTCAAAAAATTGAAAAGAGATGAGAAAAAACATTACAATTATACTGAAATTTATTTAAACAACCAAAAACTTTAGAATATTAGTTGTCTCGGGAGTACTTGCGTGGTCAACAATAGTAAGCCACGCCACGCTAATATAAAAATTCGTTAATAATCAATAAGCTCATGTTGACTATTACCACTCCACTGACTGTGATCTAGTGATGGGGGGAGGGAAAGGTATAGAAACCCTCAAGTTTGTGCAATGTTGTCAACTGACTGAAACTTAAAAACCCAACACCTGTGGACTACAATAGTAGACCACGCGAGCACTCCAGTGTTAATAATTTGTTCTGTTAATTTGTGGCATTTGTAAAAGTTATTTTGATTTACTATGTGAATTTTTTGTTGGGTGTAAGAAAGATATTACAAATTTTTTTTTATCTGCAGGCGTCGGTGTACAGGCTTTGTCCGTATTTGGACAACAAAGACGGACAAACAATGACCAGGAGTCATTTCACCGAGCTCTTTTCCGAAAGTTGCGCCAAGCCCATCCTGATGTTTGGACTTTCACTGGTAAGTTCCCAGTATCCAATATCGAGAGAAAAGTGGTGCAGTATGTTATGTTAGAAATATTGCCAACATACCTCAATACCACAAACAATTCTAAACATTACTGATATTACATGTAACCGAAGATGGAACTGTCATGTGCATTATGATAATCATCTCGCCAACAGAGGGTCTGATTACAAAATTTCAATGCAATAATTTATAAAAATAGCCTTACCTTTTTCATTACTCTAGTGGTATTGGGTTTTTGCTAATATTTTTATACATCTTTGAGGAATGATTAGGCCACCGTTAATAAAGCAACAGATAATTTCATTTTTGTGTTTTTTTTTCTACCATGGTTTTTATTTACAATTTTGTATTACATTCTCATGCATTCCAATTTTCAATGAAGAATATATTATTTTCCCAATTTAAATTTTTGAAATAAATATTTTATATTTCCTCCTTTATGTAGTATTTATTTATTTATTTTTTGTGCTCACCTCACTACCATTCTATCGTGTTTAACATATTATATGTATTTAGGTTTATGTTTATCCTACATATGAAATATTTATGTAAATGAGCCTTACTAATAAGTATGTGTTACTATGTAGATGGTATGCGGAAAGTGGAGAACTCATTCCTCCAAAAATATTTTTCCCTGGAAAATGGTACGGCAGGGGCAAGAGTTAGAAAAACTTCTTATATTCTGAACGACAAGAATATTAAATTTGCCTCTGCTAAACTTCAGGATGGCCGCTATACCGTCAGCGAATTTTTGAAAGTTGTAAGCCATGCTCTGGAAAATCTCAACGCTGGGACTACAGATATTCCAGATGATACCAACGATGATGATATTTCAGCGGCCCCAGTATCAACACCAGCTTCTACTGTGGCTGTTGCTATCGGTGAACTGGAATATGTCAATGCTCCACCTCATATTCCAGATGGACCACAAATATCATCATTGGTGTCAAGTGTGGCAGACAACATCAACCAAACAGAAGGGACTGCTAGAGGAAGGGGTAGAAGGCGTCAGAGAAGGGCCGTAAGACGTGGAATAGGTAACTTACATTTAATTGCATTATAAATTTACTAGCACCTTCCGTAGCAACTTTGCCTTAATATGTTTGTTAAACTTTATATAAACATCACAATGATAGCAAAAAGTTTATAATGACTTATTTACAATTATATTTTTCATATATTGTTGAGTAAATGCTATCCATAAGTTGTAGTTTATTTTAAAAAAATATTTATCAAATCTCTTAACATTATTGATAAAATGCAGTAAAATGTTATTTGTATATGTTTTGCTTTTTTTAAGCATTTAGATGTAATTTATATATTTCTTTAAATTTCTTCTTTTTTTGTCCTGTGTACAAGAGTCTATGGGAAATATTTTACACTAATATGCTGCAAAATTTATTTTTCAATGGTTTAAATATTGAATTAAATAACATTGTATAATAATTATTAACTGGAAGCAAACATTATTTTTGTGTAACTGTTAGACAGGTATTAGAAAATATCGTAATATGTTGAGCATTTTTTTTACTTGTACTTTTATTACTAATTTTAGGCCAAGCCCCTTCTCGAAGAAGAACTAATAGAGGGAACAGACCCTATGAGGAGCAGACATCCCCTCAACCACAGGTAAATACAGTATAAATACATAAAAATTTCAGGTGCAACAGTGACAATAATCTGAGTAACATTATCTTATTTCCAAGAGAATGCAAGTTTAGCTTCGAAGTTTAAAAAATTATATAAGTATGAAAGGAGAACTTGGCAAAAAAGTATTTTATAATACAAACCAGGGATTTTAAACATCACAAAATTTTAATAGTCAATAGTTGCTTGACTATTATAAATACTATACATAAATCGTGGCTTTTCTTTCTATACGCGTGTATTTCTTTGTTTAAAGTATTTTACTGTTGTCTAATTACATTTGTATGTAAAAATTAAAATGTCTTTAGCTAGATAATGTTAAGTTTCTCTATCACAATTATTAATTTTTTGAAATTGTTGAAGACGATGTTAATGATTTATTTGTGCAGTGGCGAAATTATTTTACAAGACCTTTTACTTCTGTCATATAGTAAAGTACATATTATATATTGTATAAGGTGCTCTGTGCTCTTAACCACAATTGATTACTGTTACTATGCTCCATTTATTTGGATGTAGTACTAGGTGATAAATGTTATACTATATATGATTTTTGTTTAGATAAACCATCCACCAATAATGGCAGAGGCAAGTAGCACTGAAGCAATTGGGAATCAGCATGGAAATGGTAATGATTTTTTGGATACAGTAGTTGTAAGGACATTCTAGTGTTCATTAAATTTATATGTTCATGAAATTTATACAATATCATGAGTACAGGGGCACAATATTTTACAATTAAAATATTGGACAAACCCCCAATACCACCACATAACTACATTTTAATGACCATGTCAGCTTCATAAAAGGATGTTATAACAAAACTCTAATCTGGAATTGAATGAATTACATTGTCACTTGCCATTAGTCTTGCTCTGGTTTTAATCTATGTTATATGTTAAAAATATCAGTTAGTCTTGCTTTAAACTTTGTATACTAAAAACTTCAAAATGAAGCCCAAGTCTTTCTCTTGTCTGTCTTTCAATAGGTTAATTAAATGTGCTCTAGTTCTAAAGATCCTAAATTCTTTTGTAACATTTTGAAATTGCTGTAAACCAACCAACCTCTAATCTAAATCTTATTCAATGAAGTTCTTCATATTCTTATATTCAATCAAGTTTTTAATTTCAATTATTAAATCGGTCAGGACAGTAGTTCCTGAGGTATTTGTAAGTTCTATTACTAATTCGGGTGATATTGGAATTTATATGTCTCTCACGAGTGACCTGGGGTTATTGTCACATTAGTTTTAATTTCTGTAACAGAGAAATCAAGTTCCTATTCAATTTTGTGAAGATTGATTAATTAAGTTACTAAATATGTATATTTCCTATATCTAGACTATTTCAAGTTCCTATATTTATTATTTGTATTATATATATATATACATATATATATATATATATATATATATATATATATATATATATATATATATATAGATTTTTTGGACTAGGAGACTGACAAACTTACCTTGGTAAGAGACCACTCTGTAGTCTTGAAAGCACATGTTTAAGTGCTTCTATGTGTTTCTATTTCAAGACTACAGAGTGGACTCTTACCAAGGTAAGTCTGTCAGTCTCCTAGTCCAAAAAATTTAAATAATCTTTACCAACCAAAACTAACCTAAAAATATATATATATATATAAAACAGTGATTTCTACTAACAATGAACTACTTTCATTTCTATAGATCTACTTCGAAATGATTTTTTACCAAAATCTCAAATGCTTAGATCATTTAAGTAACTAAATACTAATTCAGGCTGAGTAAGTATATAAAAAAATGTAACGCACAGGATATATGCTGAATAAAAACATCATAAATTGGGGGAAAGCAACGAAAAGAAAATATTACAGATGACATGGTCATAATGGATGTATAGGTTTATGCTTAGGTTTGTATTATTAGGTATGTTTTGTATATTAAGTTTTTTCCTATATTTTCAATGATGAATTTTGTTAATTACTACAATCATTGAAATTGAAGTTGGTTAAATAACATGACATTAAACTTGATTGAGCAAAAGCACTTCTTTAAAAATTTTCAATTTAATGTGTTTCAGGTTAATGAGAGCTCTGACCATTTCATGCTACTACAAACAGACTCCACATTTCAATTTTTTATCCAAAAATATTTCTCAACAGTTTGAAGTGTTTCAGTGTAATAAACCATAATTTACGGATATTAAGATTCATCAATATTAACATATACAAGTCAAATTGCAAATACTACAAAAGTCATATTTTGATAGCAATTAATTCAAAATGCAATGAATAATAAGATTAATATTAAGAAAAATAATGAAAAATTTGATTTAAAATATTTTAGAAGAATTTTTTTAATGAATTTAAAAAACAGTAAATTGTGTCTAATTTTTTGTGTTGTACATCTTGTGGTTTTTCTATATTTTTTTAAATTATTGTTTTATTATATTTATAAACTCTTCTCTCTTTAAAAGGATTTTCGGATTGAAACTGTAAAACGTAGAATGTAGTTGGGAAAGCATGAATTGGTCTGAGATTTATCATAAACGTTAAACACATTAAATAGTTATTAACAAGAATTAATAAAGTTAAATAAAGTTTATTTCATTTCTTGTTTCAGATGGAAATCAACTCCCACTTGTATACAGGAATTACAGATTTAGTCCTGTACCATTCAGTGATGCTCACGTATGGCCAGTAGGTTGTATAGATATTCAAAGAGAGGAGCTGATGCATTGTTTGGCTTTAGGTAATGAGACCACTATGGAGTGGACGAACCATTCAAACAGCCCACCTTGCGTTGTTTGTTTGGTTAATGAAGCAACCAAGGTGTGCAGTCCATGTGGCCACAAGATCTGCTGCCGATCATGTGTCTCCTCTTTCTTGAATATTCCGAGATATCTAATGGTTACAAGTGGGAGTGGTGATATCATTACCACTGATATAAGGGTGCCACTACAGTGCGCAACATGTCGGGCCATTATTGGTAAATTAATAACGGTTTATTAAACGTATTGACCCCTACATTACAGAATATTTTGAAAACAAACTCATTTTTATATGTACAAAGACAACATGCTTTTATTTTGAAACTATTTTAAAATTTGGTTTCAGTTTTGTCAATGAACTAAATGTTAAATTTTTAATTATAAACCTATATCTCTGTTGATTTGGGATATATCAAAACGAAGATTTGAAAGCAAACTCTTCTTATGTGTACAAAGACAATTTGGTTTTATTTAACGACAAATTTTTAATTTGATGGACAAAGTTTGGTTTGAGTTTTGTCAAAGAACTAAGTGTTTAATTTTTAATTATAAACCACTATCTATGTTGATTGGGGTTACGTTAGAGAATATTTTGAAAACAAACTCATTTTTATATGTACAAAGACAACATGCTTTTATTTTGAAACTATTTTAAAATTTGGTTTCAGTTTTGTCAATGAACTAAATGTTAAATTTTTAATTATAAACCTATATCTCTGTTGATTTGGGATATATCAAAACGAAGATTTGAAAGCAAACTCATTCTTATGTGTACAAAGACAATTTGGTTTTATTTAACGACAAATTTTTAATTTGATGGACAAATTTTGGTTTGAGTTTTGTCAAAGAACTAAGTGTTTAATTTTTAATTATAAACCACTATCTATGTTGATTGGGGTTACGTTAGAGAATATTTTGAAAAAAAACTCATTTTTAAATGTACAAAGACAACATGCTTTTATTTTGAAACTATTTTAAAATTTGGTTTCAGTTTTGTCAATGAACTAAATGTTAAATTTTTAATTATAAACCTATATCTATGTTGATTGGGGTTACGTTAGAGAATATTTTGAAAACAAACTCATTTTTATATGTACAAAGACAACATGCTTTTATTTTGAAACTATTTTAAAATTTGGTTTCAGTTTTGTCAATGAACTAAATGTTAAATTTTTAATTATAAACCACTATCTATGTTGATTGGGGTTACGTTAGAGAATATTTTGAAAACAAACTCATTTTTATATGTACAAAGACAACATGCTTTTATTTTGAAACTATTTTAAAATTTGGTTTCAGTTTTGTCAATGAACTAAATGTTAAATTTTTAATTATAAACCTATATCTATGTTTATTGGGGTTACGTAAGAGGATATTTTGAAAAGAAACTCATTTTTATATGTACAAAGACAACATGCTTTTATTTTGAAACTTTTTATAATTTCTATTATAATAATCATTAATTTTAGTAATATTTATTTTTTGAGATAAATCATTTCATTTTGTTGTAGGTTTTTTGTGTGTGTAATGTATTAAAGTTGTAACTAATACTTTTAATCATTTATGTGCTTATTGTTAAGCCTGCATACAATTACATAGGCTAAAATATAACTAGAATCGTAGACAGTTTACAATGCAATTCTAGACTACGCATTGTATTAATATTTTTTTATTTCATTTTACTTCAGGGCAACGTGTGTTGGGATAAGGTTACAGTTGGCATGGGTTAACACATTTTAATATGTGTGAGGTTGTATTAATGTTTTTCAGAAAAAAAAAAATTTATAATTACTCACAAGAGAAAATTTACTAATTTTATGTCATAAAGATTAAAAATTATACTAATCATTAGGGAAACATCCAAGGTGATGCATTCTTGATAAAGTAATACCTTACCTCAAGCATCACATTTAAACTGTATTTTATAAGTGATCGATTAAATGTAATATTATATTATTACAATATTGTTTAGCTATTTATGAATTGTTTAGCAACTCCCACATATAAGTAATCCTTGTAAGCCTTGATGTGCTTTTGTATGGCCTGCGAACAATTACAACAGGTAAAATATAAGAAATTTATAGACAGTTTTTATGCAATTATCGACTTTGCAATGTGTTTAAATTTTTTAATTTTAGAGTTGTTCAGTGCAGTGTTGTGTTAAAGGGATTATAATGTTAACACATATTACTATGGGTGGGTTGTTTTTATGTTAGTTGGAAAAATTAAAAAAAAACAATTTCTTCAAGTTTCATGTTGTTAAGGAGAAATTGGAGAATATGCAATCTTGATCAAGTATTATCCCCACAATTACATTTAACATATGTTTTGTAAACAAGTGATCGATTTCATGTAATTTTGTATCAAGAAAATGTTGACTATTAGTAATTATTTAGCCACTGCCAAGGAATTTTAAAAGACAATTTATTAAAAAGTTTTCAAATTGGAAGTACTGTAGTTTCATTTACACTCTTCCCTAAGAACATGATCACCTATCCATTACTAATTACTATAATAATGTACAACATAAAGTAGATAGTTACCATAGCTGTCAACAATGACAACTAGACATAAAATTTATGAATATATTTGTAACTAAATCTTATTAAATTAATCACTTAAACAATGGTTTATGATTATTATTAAATTATTTTTTTAGTATGTAATACATTGACAATAAAGTGACAGGCTGTAGTAAGTTTTGAAACTTAAGTAAGGTACACTTATGAACTGTGGTTCAAACCAAAAATATTTGCTTCAAACTGTATGTAGGTTTAACAGCAGGTAAGTGTTAAAGATTACCAAGACATTTAAAAATTCCTATTGCAATACTTACCTAATTCATTCAACCTCTTAATATTTTCATAAGGAATTTATTTTGACGTATTATATTGTCACATTGGTTTCAACTACTTCTCATGTAATATTTCTTTTAATAATTTATTTTTTCCTAACATTTAATACATTTAACTAAACAATTTAAGTATTTATAAACTTTCCTAAAGTAGCACTTACTTATATTTGTTGAGGACGGTCGTTTCGGGACATGTGTCAACAAATATAATTATAAATACTTCTAATTGTTTGGTGAAAACTAGTAGCTCACATGATGATGGAATCAACTAAATATTTATTACATTTGTTCAGTGACCAGACAACTATTTCACATGCCATGCACAGATTATATGTAATGATTCATACTATTTATTAATCATAGAAGATTGACTAGTGTTTGGAAAAAAGAAAAATTATTGTATCATTTTATCTTTATATTAATGAGAATTGGATGTGATTAGTGAATTAGAGGAGATTCATTTCAAGTATTGAGTAGGCCATATTATGCTCTAAATGCGTTTTTAATGAATATGGAAATTATGGTAATAAAAGTAAAATTTTACCCTACTTGTGTGATTGTTGGACTGAAATATTACAAGAGGAATTTAATACTAGTACTGATATTTTACACTTCGAGTTCAAACGCAATGGTTTTAGATCACTTTAATAGAAAATACTTCGTTTTTTTTAATACTTTCACTGCCTACACAGTAACTACAAAAAAAAAAAAAATAACCTGATGCTCACAGATGTTTCAGCATAGACAACCAATTTACATGGTTAAATGAATGGTTTGAGTATGATTATGATAACCGATGTTTTTGGAACGGGTGTATCGTAAGAAATATCTCTTGGAAGTTTTTTTAAAATGAATAACTAATATTGTAATGAACATCTTTAAAATATCTTAAATATGCAACGTCTTAACATTAAACAGTAATTTTTTGTAATGTTTAATATTATTATCAATGCAAATATTTTGCCTGCCTTATTAAAGATTTGAACTCGCAACTAGTGATATGTGATCAAAAATTTAATTTCAATGTATCAGTGATGGTAATGTTTATTTAAATAATGTCATTTTACGTTTACACATTATCAGGTTGACTCAACAGTTAGAAATTAAATATCTGTGAATGAGTATTTTTCTTTTCATTGTAGACATCTGAGATTTACGAAATAGCAATATCAAACATGGAATATAATATTTCCTTTACTTGTCAATTTTTGAATTATGTGTTTTTGTGTGTAATTTGTTAGTTCCCTCGAAATAAAGATTTTTTTAATGGAAATAAACTTTTGAGATTAAATAAAAATTTCAACAGAAAATAGCTAAGTACATGCGGATAGAACTATGCTATAGCCCTCATATGAAACGAACGATTTCATATATAGAATATAGGGTGTGGGATTTTAGCAGAAACTTTAATTACATTTATGGAAAAACAATAATTACAGGACATAGTTTTTGAACAAGCCTTTTTGTAATTTGGAAACAGTATCAATATTTTATATATTTTATCACAACTTTAACTATTTGAGGCTTATTGTATTACTGAAAGACTTGTTAATTTTAATTGCTACATGGAATAATTGAACTAAAAAAATATGTAAACCGTTTATAATTACCTTTTTGGTCCGTTTCATGCTTTAGTAACTTAACACAATTAACGTTTTGTTTTTCAACTAATTTAAAGCAAACACAGTTAATACAACTGATAAAAGAAACTAAATGTAATAGTTTATACGCATGTAAACCGCTATTATAAACTTATTTCACAATTCCAATAAAACGTACCCCAAATAAGTTGGTATGGTCTGTAACAAACGCTTCTCAACACAACACTGAATTGGAAATACGAAAAACCTCTGCTGACAGATAGATATTTATGGGGTAAGTAAACAAACCTGATGACATTCATGCCCCTTTTTCTTTGGAGCCAGCTGTTACGCCCTTTGTTTCACGTTGACTGACAGGCCGTATAAACCATGCCTTTGAAAATACATTACAAAACAAAAAAATTCCATGGCTGAAAGTTAACAATAAACTTTACAGCCTGTAAGATAACGGAGAAGTGCTTTTTCCCCCACAACTTTAATAGGACGTTTCTCTAACACATTCAAGACATGGTCAGGGCATTAGTAACCAAAGGAATATCATAGTCTTTTTATAAGGTAGTGGATTTTATTAAACTGCTTTACAAATCTACACGTTTATGCAATTTTATCGATTCTTTTATTATAACATATTGCCAATGTAAGAAGTAATTAAGCCTACTTACTATCCTATTACATCACCTTAACTAAATTAAATGATTTTTTAAATTGAAAATTATCATATAATTTTACATATAATTACATTTCATTGTCTTAGGCATACAGTATATTAATGATAATGGAATCAATCTAATGACACACGGTATTTGAATATATTGTTTCTGTTTTTGAGAATTAATTCTTCAAATATTTACCTAATAAAATGTTTAACAAAGAAATATATTCCAATAGACACCAACAATATAGTTAGCAAAAAAATATATACATACATATTACAATAGTTATTTTTCTAATAATTACTTCCTATTATTTCACTCTTTGTATTTGTAAGTTGAAAAATTAATATGAACAATATAGGTATGTTACAAATGTAGAGAGTCTTAAAAACTATTTTGCAAAGAGAAAGATTACTTTAGATGTATTAATTAAGAGTCAATATAATGTTATATGTAGAAAAGTTTTAAGAAACGTTTGAAAAATAATAACTTGTATCATATTACTTATCGTTCTGTAATTACACTTTCCTTCAACACGATGTTTAAATATTTACAATTGTAATAACATACTTTATAAGTTATGCTATAACCAAGTCGAAAGTTATTGCTGTATTACTTACATTATCATAAATGTATACCGTAGTATTTTGAAACCTGTCTAATGACACACACTGTTTGATTATAGTGTTTCTATTTTTCAGAATTAGGTTTTAAAATATTTACCTAATTAAATTCTTAACAAATACATTTATTTTAAATGCCATCTAAAATATAATTAACGGATTTGACTCTTTATGTATTGTTTTTAAGTTGACAAATGAATATGGACAATATTTGTATATTACAAAAATATAGGTTACAAAAATAACTATTTTACAAAGAGAAAGATTACTTTTGATTTCTTAATTATGCGTCAATATGATGTTAAATATAGTAGAGTTTTGAATAATGAACACTAAAATTATTATCGTTTTGTAAATACTAACTACACTGTTACTCAACACGATGTTTAAATATTTAGAGACATAATAAGACACTTTCATGAGCTATGCTATAACCAAAAATTGCTACATTACAATTATTTAAATAACAATAAGTTTAAACCGTAGTATTTTGAAGAATTAAAAGTATTATTACAAACTACTTTTCAAAGACTAAGATTACTTTAGATTTACTAATTATGTATTAATTAGTTTTAAAACTACGAATATTACTTGCATCTTAATACTAGATTAGTTTTGTAACTACACACTCTTTAAATATTTACAGAAATAATAATAATGAAAGGTTACTTACCGTTTATGAATTTAAAGGAGTTGTGCAGTGAACGCCTGCGGAGCGGCAATACGATAACCCGCAACAGGCCTTGTTTAGTTGGTCTTCGTGCACCTTGATTATTTGAAATGCGCGTAAGTTGGAACAGACCCTGATTAGTTGACACATTGATTAGTTGAAATGCGCGTAACTTGGAACAGACCACGATTATTTGACACATTGATTAGTTGAAATGCGTGTAACTTGTTTAATTGAAAGTCGTGCACCTTGATTAGTTGGTCATCGCGCACATTGTTCATTTGAAATTTGCGTATACCTTGATTATTTGACACCTTGTTCATTTGAATGCGACCCGTGATAGTTTAATGTAAAATTTAGTTAAAACTGACGCTCTGCGCCTCCCTGCTGTAGTAGTCTGCTATCGCTGGACGTTGCGTGTGTGAGGATCCCCGACACACACACACACACACACACACACACACACACACACACACACACACACACACACACACACACATACACATACACACACACACACACACAAACACACACACACACATTCTCTCTCTCTCTCTCTCTCTCTCTCTCTCTCTCTCTCTCTCTCTCTCTTAAACCGACCATATATACAGGTCATAAGCATGACGTCATGACTAGGCGCAATCTACCTACTCGTGCTTAGGTTTGAGAGTAAAGCAATCACAGCACCCAACCTGTTCTTACTACAATAATGGTTTGAAAGATTTCCCAACCGAAACTGAAGCCTGTCAACGAGATGTGTATTGATGTTTTAGAATCCATACAACGAATTTCGACAGGAATCGTATGATACTGCTTGCGCTAGCGTATCCAATAGGATACCTCTTGTGTATGTGTATGTGCAAATAATTGTTACGGGATGTGCCGCCCTCTATTCTTTAGTTTTTAATGTGTTTCAACGGTTTCAAGGATATAGTCAAGAAAAATGATTAATTTTGAATACGCATGTTTAGACTAATGGTAGGGAAATAAAAACCTCTGGTAGGGCATGTAGGGAATGTAATAGCGTGAAGTGGTAGGAGATGTGTACCTGAGGCAGTGCAATGCTCAACCGAACTCGTAAAGATGTGTTTACCCTTTATAACACTTGTAAAATCGTACATGCAAAAGTTTATCTACCTCTCTATAAATCGGCCTCTTCAGTATTCCTGCGTTTCCTTCAAGGACGGAAGATGTAAAGCAAACAAGGTTTGTTTCACTACATCTCCATGTCAGTAGCTGAGTGACCTTCACGCCGCCCCATTTTAGTTGTGTAGCTCGTGACATACAAACTATTACTTTTTTTTCTTCATTTTTTAGTGGCAGTTTTAAAATATGCCAATAACCTAAAACACGAACTTAAATTACAAAATAAATACACCATTAAAACTCAATTAAATTAACCGAAATACTAAAAACAATAAACATAATGGAAAACACAAAATTTATATCATTTGATATCACAAATATGTACTCTAATATACCAATAAATGAAACCATTGAAATAATAAAACACAAATTAACTGACCTTAAAATCAACCCCAAATACATAAACTAAATCACAAAATTTCTAAAGACCATACGAAACTAAAACTATTTCATATTCGATAATAATATATATAATCAAATAGATGGCTTTTCAATTGGATCACCAATCTCAAGTATAATATGAGACATTTACCTCCAAAAGCTTGACGAATTAATCACACAGACCATAAAAACACCCGACCCCAACGGACTTGGATGCGATATGTTGACGATGGATTATACATCTCTCAAAATAAAGCAATAAATAATAATATCATCCTAAATGAAATCAACACCGTAACACAAAATCCACCATGGAGGTTGAAATAAACAATAACAAAAAACTATCTAGACCTAACAATAACCAGAATTACAAGTAACTTTGAATACTCAATTTACGGGAAACCCACACAAACCTAATATTAATACAATACCAAACCACTCTAACCATCCACCACAACATAAAATGGCTGCTTACAACTCACTCCTATTCAAAATGCTTAAACTGCCGCTAAAAAATGAAGAAATTGCCAAAGAAAAACAAATAATATATCAAATAGCAAAACAAAATGGATACAATATAAATACAATAGATAAATTAGAATTTAAAATAATAAATTTATTAAAACTTAAAATCAAACTACAAACAACAACAACATGGGCCACATTCACATATATAGGGTACAACATAAAATGAATAACTAAAACACTAAAAAATAATAATATTAACATAGCTTACAAAAACACAGGAAACATAATCAATAAAATAAACGAACCGGAAAAAATATGTCCCACACTTAATAACGGAATATACCAAATCAAATGTCCAGACTGTAATAAAATATACATAGGCAAAACAAAAAAGAAATTAAAAGCCAGATATCAAGAACCACTCAATGCAAACATCAAACCTGAAACTTATAACTCAAACTTAGCTACACACGCCATCAAAAACAAACACTCATTCCCCACACTAAAAAACTTACACCTAATAAAAAAAAAACAAAAGGGTCTCAAAATCACAGCCTGGGAACAACTACAAATTTATAAACAATAAAAAATATATCAATAACGAACAAATACAAATAAATTATTCAACCTAATAGACAAAATTAACCCAAAAAACAAACATAAAGACTCGCACAGTGCAGTAAATCCGAAAGTAGAACATAACGGTACACCTCATTTTGTGACAACGGGTATTTCACACAGCTCGCTGTCTACTACAATCCCCGGCCAGTGATGCCCGATGATGGAGATATGACCAATCTTTGAAAGTTAAATCGCATAAATAACAAGTGAGATTCTTGTTTAAGTACATATAGTTAAAGTGATATATATATATATATATATATATATATATATATATATATATATATATATATATATATGTGTGTGAGTGTGTGTGTTTGTGTGTATACGTGTGTTGTGTGTGTGTATGTGTTTGTGTGTGTGTGTGTGTGTGTGTGTGTGTGTGTGGTTTTCAGTGTCACTGTTGTTACTGCCTTGTGCGAATATCATGCACACGATTATCCTTAATGAGTAAAATACAAACTTTAATGACTCTCGGGGGGTTCTAAATGAGCAATATTAGTAAAAATTATCTACTGGTTTGCAAAAGTTGTTTAACCCTTTCGAGACCATCCATTTGTGTAAAATAGCATGTGAGATAGATGACGCATTGATCTAGGGTTTATAGTATTTTATTAGAAAATTGTACGTTAAGCGTAGGAGGTTAAAGGGAGTTATTCATTCTTTGTAAAAATCACAAACATACAATACATACCGATCGACGCTTGATGAAGGGGAAATTCAAAACATACAGCTGTACACGTTTTCCTAACGTTGGGTATAGAGTCAGACAGTAGAGTTTGAAGATGCGCCGGAGGGAGGGCAAGAGGCGTAGTAACCAGACTGGCTAGTAGTGGCTGTGCCAGAGCGGAGCTTGTAGTGCGCTAATAATAATTGTCAATCAATAATTTATACCATTTATTTGTAATAACAAATAATTAAATAGTTTAATTACTAATTACCAATGAATGATCTTTAGTATTAGATATAAGTTCGATATTTGAATGTACAGTATGTTAGGCTCTTTCATAGATACAAATTCAAATATCGCACAAAAAAACAATTAGGGCTTTCAATTTGTTAAATTACTACACATAAAGTATACCAAGAACACATTTAGTCAATCCCTATTGAGGTTAACAGACATATTTTATTTTAGTTACTTTTTACTAAGTAATTACAATTAATATGAATATATATATATATATATATATATATATATATATATATATATATATATATATATATATATATATATATGAGAAAAGCAAAATTTTATGTGGCCAAATGAGAAGCAAATTTAATTATAAAATTAATTGTTTAAATATAAATAACGGGTTATTATATGAAAAAACCTTACTAACAGCAAGTGTTGTCCTCTACATGTTTAAAAAATGTATTTGAACTTCAGTGAATGAATAAATAAAATTTGTGCTATATATATATATATATATATATATATATATAAGTATATATAGAGTAAGTGTGAAATAATATTAAGAGTTAAAAAAGCCGATTCTTAGCTGCCATGTTGTAACTAAACCGAAAAAGATGGAATACTAAAGAATCGTTCTAAAGAATCGTATGAGACTAGAATTGCTGTAATAATCCTATCTTGTGTAATTCGCTGAAAGGCTTCTTAAATTAGTCACATCGGATATTCCTTTGTCTAAGCCGGCAACATAACAGTGGTATAATGTGGTAAAAATATTCTCATAAAGAAAATCAAACTGCAAATTTTAATCACTAGCGACCCTTGAGTTCACGCGCCGCTGACTTGTGTAAATTAGGGCAGCATTTTTACATCCGCTCAACATTTATTCACAGTAAAAAAGGAGAGTGTACTCGTTATATGCGGCGCCAAGTTATGGAAATTTGAAGCTAGAGATATTTTGTTTTCTTTTTATTTTGCTACAATATCATTAGAGAAATACTTCAAAGTTCTGCATACACAAAAACAACAAACCTAAATGAAAAATACTACCCTTCTGGTATATTTCATATTCTACGTTAGGAAAATAATTCTATATTAGAAATTCTTATCATAGAGAAAAGCATAGGAAATGCTGGTTTTGTAAAATGATCGCTCTAAATATTATGTCGCTAGCAAGAAATGCGGCAAGAACGGTTCCTCTCTCTTAGCCCTTCTCTGGAACCAATCGGTAGTATGGAACCCTTAGGAAGGAGTTGTAGGTCTTTCAGGCTCCTGATTTAACATACGGTTGCTGGAATTCCTGTTTTGAAGGAAAACGCATTTATGGAATACAGACCAGGAATACGGTTCTTGAAGAAGAATAAAAAAGTGAAGACGTTATTAGAAGTTATATTCAAAATATAACAATTGTATACCATACATATAAGGTCGGATATGAATGTGATATAAAACATGTGAAGAAATATATCATTTAAGACGAAAGAAATGGGTGTACATAGCAACATATTACGAAACAGCGACTTATAATAATATGTAAGTTAATATATAAGGTAATCTAAAATGCATTACATCTACGTTGGTATTCTGTAGAATAATAAGAGATGCAATAGTAGATGGAAATATTTTCTTGAAGACTCATATGACTCGAGTATATATAAAAGGGCCATCTAAAGGAGAATTGCACGAAATGTCTTGAAGTCTAAAGGAATCTAGAATTGGCTTAATTATTCGTGATCCAGGTATTCGGAATCCAAAGACCAAAAGATGTGGAAACAGAGGAAAGGTACAATGAATCGTTCAAGGGACAAGAAGACGGTCTCGGTAGTTCGCTGATTAACAGGTCAGCTGCCTTAGATTTAAGTATTTTTGTCAACCTATTTTTGTTCCTGTTCTATTTTTCAAGAATTATTTCATTTTACAGATCTTTAAATAATATTAAAAACAGATTGCAGAAGAGAAGAGATAATAATTTAAATCCAAAGATGCAAATGAAGGTAGCAAAATCATTTAATCATTTACGGTATACGGGGAAACACAATATATCTTGTTCAAATTTTCAATTGTTGTTAAATTACTTTTTATTCATTCATTCAATTCCAAATAGATTTTTATGGACTTTAAATGGATGCTACCTGATTGTATACAGTTTTTCATTTATTAACCCAATAATTTAAATTTACATCAGAATATAGGGTGGAAATAATATTCCACAAGAGACGAGGTACGTAATACAGCTATTTCGCCCCCCATTTGGCTTAAACTAATTGATAACGTATAATTTCATAAAACATATGATTTTATTCTATAGAATAAGTGGTAGAAAATCTGTTTAACGCATAGCTTACGTTACCCTATTTATATTATATGTAATTATTGAATGAAATGTTACTAAAAGAAATGTTTTTTTGTTGACCTAAGAAAGAACTGACTTAAAAATGTTTTGTTTTATATTATTTGTATTAATTTATATACCGTTTAAAAATATTTTAACAACCTCAAGTGATGCATTTATTAATTCCGTTACGTGGATACAGTTTTTTAATTATTGTCTACGTCTCTCGTCAAATTTTCTAACCTCTTGAAGTAAGTATTACGATACTCGTAATATTAAGAAACTTCATTCAAACGTTTGCTCGGATCATTATAATAAAGCCTACGGTTGACTATAACTCAAAAATATCTCTCTTAAAATAAAGAGAAAGAGGGTTGAATGTTTAATTTGTCGGAGGGATGAAAGTGTTTAGGTTAACTCATTATGTCTCACAAGTTCCTTGTGTTCCCTTCGGCTGTTAGGGAGGCTTATTTCTAATCCTAAGGGCCCAATTAATCCACAACAACAGAGGACCAGGCTAAAATTTAATTTCTCTATATTAAAAATATTAATAAAAATTTCCATTACATACTTGTAGAACCGCCTTCTAAAAATATTGATCGCTAAAATTATAAGTATTTTGATTCACTAAATACCATCTCGCTATATTCGGAATAGCATTATTATTTTTATTTGTTTGGTATTTAAATACAAACGTGTTTTAGTATGATATGAAAATTTGTTCGGAATAACGAATAATGATATCGCTGGTTTTCTCAAAATATTAGTAATGGTTTTTTATGCGGTTTACTTCTGTGAACCTACTCCTTACGAACTGAGCGGCAATCAAATGAACTAAAGAACTAAAGCAAACTTACAATTTAGTGCTAGAAGCGTTAACTCAGGTCAAGTCAAGTATAAGGTCTGAAGAAATGGTGATAATTCACTCATTCATTGGGAGAAGCATTATCTGATCTCAAGTGAAATAAATGGACTAAATAAGTGATAACAAATCACTGTTCAGCAAAAGAAGCGATGTAACTGAGCTGAAATCAAGTACATCAACTAAAGATGTGATAAAAACTTAGTATTCAGTGCGAGAAGCGATATTTCAGACAAATTCAAGTAAATGAACTATAGAACTGATAAAAATTTGCTCTTCAGTAGGAAAGGCGATGTAACTGAGCTGAAGTCAAGTAAATGAGCTAAATAACAGATAAAAATTCACTATTCAGCAATTTAAACGATAAGTGAGATCAAGTAAATGAACTAAGGAACTGATAAAAACTCACTAAATAACTTAGTTCTGGGTAAGTAATACGCCTGCGTAGATGATAACTATCAAAATAATTTTCTTCCTACCTCACTAAGTAATTATCGTACACTTTAGAGTGAAACTCAAGTTTATTTTAAATATTTACTAGAGGTTTTTGCTCTTTTCATGATCCAGACTTTTGGCAATATACTACGCTTTTCCATTTTCGTGAAAACACACGTTATAGCGCAGTGGAAAAGTACAATTCCTCCACATTTATTACAAGGCTTTCAATCAAACCATACAAGTTTACTTAGATAGAACTGATTAGTTAGGGATGACCGTTCAAGTGAACGTGGTTGGACCGCCTTAAGTTACATCGTGACTTCTGTTAAAGTTATTGTAAGTCTCTAGTTTTAACCTAAACATGGGATTATTTTAAAGCCTACTTCAGTTAAAGACAAATTAAAGTCCGTAGGAAGAGTTCAGAAACAAGTCTTAGTTATAATCGATAAATATTATTTATGTCATCCTTATATAAACTTAACATTTTCGTCCACCATGAAAATGTTTTCGGAAAGTAGAAGTTGCTATTTTGTATTTTTTGCAATATTATTGCAAATTTTCATCAATATTTTATTTATCTCCTTTAAATTATTGTTCGGTCCTTTGAACTTGTTTTACATTTAAAAAGAATCGTAACTTTCATCTTATTGTCTATTTTTGGTATCGCATTCTGGTTCAAAGGGGTTTTTACCCCTAATTATAAATTCAAACGTCCTACGACTGAACGAGAAATATTCTTGGTACTAATTTTATGTATACAATGAGACCGTAGAAACAACAATCAGTGGAAAACCACAAGAGTTTCATTTGAAGTTTCATTTTCTTCACGTTCAAAATGCCAAGATATCCTGGACTTTGTGCCATGAATATTTCATGTTTTATGAAGATGAATTTATATGTAAAATATCGAGCCCACTGTCAAGGTACTGTCGGACAGTTTGCTAGGCTAATACGTACAGACGTGAGATAGTTTGTTTGCTTGTAAAAATCATTAGGAAGTTTTACACATTTAAAACCAACTATATATATATATATATATATATATATGTATATATATATGTATATATATATATATATATATATATATATATATATATGTATATATATATATATATATATATATATATATGTGTATATATATGTATATATATATATATATATATATATATATATATATATATATATATATATATATATATACATATACAGCTGCTCTACTACATAGGCTATAACAAAATCAGCCGTTTTATGTAATATTATGTTATCAATTATTTTTACCTAAATGAGTGAGTAACTATATTGCGTATTTTGCCTCTTTCGTGAAACGTTTACCTCCGATATATAAATATAATAAATTAATGAATGTACATTTGGAATAACTGTATTAACATCAAGTCCCATCAACAGAGTATACAAAATGTGTTTCAACATTAGGGTGTGATTAAAAAGTATTTATTAACGATTGAACATTTCTTATTATATATATATATATATATATAATAAAAATAGAACGGTTAGAAGGAATATAATTGCGATAGGAATATATTGCGATAAAATATTTTTGCTGAGCGTAAGTGGTTTAACTTTAGGTAAAAACATTTAGTTTAACTGTTAGAATAACGTATTTTAAACATAAATAAACGTCTATACCACAAACGACATTTTTCTTATATTTAAAAACCTTTGTACGTTTCGATTGCATAGCAATCAACTTGAGAGGTAATTTACAATAAAAATACGTTGAAGTGACATTTTTCATCAAATACATACACACCGGCTTTAAATATATATAACATTTTAATTAAAAGAAAAAATTAATTTGTGGTACATAGGTTACATTTATTTACGCTACAGTTGTTTTATTCAGTTATAAAGTATTTCGTTATGAGTTTATTTAAATAAATTTTATAATTGAAGACAGCAGATTAACATACATACTGAAGACAGGTTTGTAGTAAACATCTTTTAAATTATCTTAGGAATTACTTTCAATTTTGTTTACTCTTTCCAGGGAAATATTGTTGGAAACTTTTTTAATAATAATATTTGTTTTTTGATATCCTAAGCTCAATAGTGCAATGTTATGTGAGAACTAGAGTATACCATAAATATGGAAAACATTTTAACCCAGAAATATATAACCAGCATTACAATTTTATTACTTCTTGATTTTGTAACATCCACGTCTGCTCCAAGCATTAAATATAACGTAAAAGGTATAAAAGGAAAATTAGGATACCAACATACTAAAGTAGAAGTCGAGATGTATACTTGAAAATAAAAAAAAAGGTTAAATGAAAATGATTCTTTTACTGATACAGAGATACCTACCTAAGATTATAACATTCAATTGGTGTTTAGGATTTCCTATCAGTAAAGGCTTTGCTAAACATTATATTTTAAACATGATTTATTTCTACATCATAATAATAAGATCTAGGATCATAATACCCCTCCCTCCCCAGTCGTAATTGTTGCATACGATGTCAAACTTTCTTTACTTTATCAATGAAAATTCTAAAATACAACATCTTTGCAATAGCACTTTTGATTCGTCAATAATTGGCACTTGCTTTTCAGATCAAATCTACATAGTTACAAAACCCTACGCAAGGGTTCTATTTACTAAACTAGGTAATCTATATGAATTTTCTAAAGTTTTCTAGATCTACAAGAATATACAATACATTGAAACGTGGCCCACATGTTGGTCCTCAGCTGCACGCCAGTATTATGACCTTGATTTAATATTCTTATCATCCCCTATATATGAGAACAACAAGCAGAACACTTGAGTCAATATTTATTCAATGGTTTATAATAAGATACTTTATTTGCAGCTTATTAAAACTTGTAATACTTTATTGAAGTTATATAATCTCGCTCTTAGACTGCATAACATTAAACGTTCACCGATTCATATCTATATTATTCACCCAGATACGTTTATTTCGTGTACGCTCATTCCAAACGACCAAAATGCCAGAGTGTCTCCTTGTAGTTCTTGTATTTCCTCTGTAGTTTTTGGTTACAAATATTCTTTGATGTTAAATCCGTTCGCTTGAAAATAATAAACACAGCCTCCTTTTTAAGAACGTAACAAAGCGAGCATGTATATATATGAGGATTGAGAACTATTCTGCATTCAGCCATTATCTGCGATCAGGTGGCTTAGGTTCGCAGTAAGTTTATTATGTTACTAATGTATAAAGCAAATAAAAAGTTAATGATTTCAATGTCTATAACTATTTCAGATTGAGCTCAAAAACGTTATAAACTATTTCTTCCGTGTTTGTTTTTTCAAAATCAATAATCTTCAAAATAAGTAGAAATATACAAACGCTAAGGTCAGTCTATGACAACAGACCCCATTCCTGAGAGCATCAATGCACAACAAACATACAATCACTATAATTTACTCTAGGCCTTTTAATAGTGTAAAACATAACAATATCCTTTTAAAATATAAAAAAAACCTGTATAAATTGTTTGTTTAAAGGTTATACAAGATTTATGCCTTAGGTTATACAACTTTATGAATGTTTAGGTGCGAGTTTTGTTTCTTAAACGAATCAAACCCGAAAGAAATGACTAATAATATGAAATACGAGTTACAAAATAAAATTACCAAATACTTAAGAAAACCCCCTTACCCTGTTTTACGAAGATCGTGGGTATGCCTTTAAATTATGATCAATATCGTTGAGATTCAGAAATGAGAGGAGAATACTGAGCTAATGGCGGAGTCGTTTTCCTTGTATAAACTGGGTCAGATTTGGACGCCGTTGTTGCATTTGCTGAGTGAGTTTCTAAGTTAATTTCAGGATTATTTATCTAATAAGCTCTCATTTTAAAACAATCGAATTTTATGTTTGAATTTTATACAAATAAAAAACATACACAATATTCACAAATTAATCATTTATTGACTCATATGTGAGTTTTTTTTATCTGTAATAACATAACAACACAAACTAAGCTCAAATATTAGTTTAAATTTGAATTTTATGTTATTAGATATTATTTTCAAGGTTATTTTGAAATTAAGTTTAATGTACCTTTGTGTGTTTGTGAGTATGATAATGTGAGTGGCTTTATAGAATGAATTTGAGCTTGCGAGTTAAAGTGGTTATTAAATAACTATATTTATTTTCAGACTACAATGACACATGTCAACATCATCAGCAAGACAAACACACAATCAGAAGTACAACTTTGTCTTGTTGTAAGCTTCACTACTACAGTTCCATACGGTTTTTAGGCCTTGATGATAACATGTCGTTGAAACGCGTAAAAGAGTAGAGTGTTTACAATTACGAGTTTCTGCGAAGTAACTGAAAATTATTAGTTTTTATGTTAACATTTACTTGTTCAAACATATTTATATTTCTTTGCAATAATATGTCATGTATTTTTAACTTTCAATAAAAATTTATGATATAGAAGCAAATAATTTATAATAGTTTATATCTTTCGCTGTATAGTTTGAGCAAACTCGATTTAAACAACTTGGAAAATGTTTCTAAAATCACTAGGAATATTATGTAAAACATTTTATTAAAACGCAATTTTTAAAGAACGGTATTTAAATCACTTGCTATTTATTTTGAAATTAAACGTGAAAACAATATGACTCATTCCTAGAACCAGCAAAGTTGTGTTTAATCATATCTCTCACTGCCGTTAACAAAAATACTAATTATGCTGATGCACGAAGAGTTTTTTGCTTACAAGGGAGAAGAAGACTTCAATCACGTTTTACATATTGCTGACAGAAAACACTTGTTGTGTAGTACTTGTCGATGAGTCACGTGACAAGCTTCGTTCAATTGTTGCGAGCAAGGGTAACCTAGAAAATAGATTACATTACGGAGACACTGGTTAGCCTGTTTAACCGTACGTCATAACAGTGTCAATATCTTACAGTAAATGTTCAATGTCAATTTATACATTTAATAAAAAATAGGAATAATTATGTTAGTATAACATAGTGAGTGCTGTAATAAGATTTAATTTACGCTCTTAGTCAATGAAATTAATAATCCATTGGAATTAATAAGTATACCAAATAATGAAAACGCAGAAAAAAACGAGTTATTTCCAAAACTAGCAATAATTGGCAAAAATGGAATTTAATCCGCCGTTTTACGTCTTACATGTTCTTTATAAATACACTCTAAACAAGAAACATGTGATTTTAAGTTTCGCTAACAATAAGCAACGCTCAACACTTTATCATCGACTTGGAGGCGACCTTATTGTAACCCTACTAAATCATGACCTAACCCCAAACTTAAGGGGGGGGGGCTTGAAGACTAGTCGAGGGGGTGTGTTTTCCAGACCAGTTTGAAAGTAATAGGATAAACCAAATATATTTAATATTATAGATATTGGTTGTGCTAAAATACAACTACAAATTGAAATAATTTCAATAAATGGTACTTCTATACCACAAATTACTTTTTCTTTTATTTGAAATTTATCGAAATCTTGATGCTGTTCATGACGAGCTGGTTGTAAATTACAAACTGCACTTTTGCAAAAGTGCAAATGTTAAAATTTATGTAAAATATCGTAATATCAATTGCATAGCAATCATCCTCACATGTCCTATGAAAAAATAATTTTGGTATAGAGGTTTCATTTATTTAAATTAAACAATATGCCACAGTTGTTTTATGCAGTTATACAAACATAGATGCTAGTGTAATAAATGCAGCCTCAATCATCTCACTAACAGATATTTCTCTTATCAGTTAATATTTACTTTATGAATTACAACTTGATGCTATACCGTATTACGTGTGAAATTATTTGTAAATAAATTGTTTTTAATGTATATATATATATATATATAATATTAGATCTTTTTCAAATGCTCATACTATTTATTTAACTTTAGGGCGTCGTTGAAATAAAGGTTTTGTGAATTCCTGACCTATCAATTCTAACATATAGCTACATAATAGCCGTATACAGCTACACAATAATTAAATATAAGCCAAATAAAATATAATTTGAAAGTATCGAATATATTTAAGTTACACTTTTGGTATTACCTGTCCAAAACACCCACTACTTACCTATATTTTTCACACAGGCTTTTCGCACTAGTTCAGCGTATTGTTCAATGCTGTGAGTTATGGACAAGACTTGAGTCGATGACTCAATATGTAAGTGGATTTATAAGAAATACCTCTAGATGTACAACACACAAACTGCAAGTTAGGATAGACTTCGTTGTAGGAAGATTAAGTTTTATTGTAGCTCAGTCTTAATACGCATGTGAATATCTTATAGTTTGTAGTAAAACAAGGCACTAATTTAGTACTACGGAGCGCTGTCTTTTGTTGGGAAAGTTTGAGTTTATGCATTGCTGTACGTAAATGTACACTATGCAATGCTAGGTTCATTTTACAGAGTTTAGTGTTAGCCATAATAAGCTCTTATTATTTTTATATGCTGGGTTATCATAAACGGACTTAAAGGCATCGTATAAAATATTTACATTTTTTGCGAGAATATATAGCGTTAAGTTTTATAAAGAAAGATTCGGTATGGATTTTACGTGCGTTAGTACATTGAGGCAGTGGTACAATGTTTTGAAATTGCTAAATAGAGCCAACCGTTAAAATCACTTGCTTAGAATATATAAATCGAAAGTAAAACGTTGCTTTGTGAGATATCAAGAAAAACGTATAATGCAACAAACCTGTGAAAACTGTATTCATCTAGGCTAGCCACAATAGCGTAGAAGACGGATTCAGATCACGAATTAATGTAATAAAAACGCCATAAAACTATGTTAAATGCTCGATCCGTATTTTGTTAAATAAGTTTTAAGATAAAATTATTTTATAATATAATCCTACGATCACGCATTAAAAGTGTATGTTTTGAATAACTTGACTTCATTGTTACGGTTTAAAAACTCTTGACAAAGAAATTCGCTTTACTAAGCAATTATGATTGGTGTCCCATTTTGCCACCAGAAAGCAGTGTAGAACCGAGAGACATTAGGTCTACGTTTTAAATGATGAGGTTAATTTCTAGGTTGTGGTTAACGTCTGTGTAACTCTAAACTACTGTGTGCTGTTTCTGTTTACACCTTATAAACAAAGAAAAAGCGACCAAGGACCCATCTGTATGTAACCACCGACAGTCGCGACACGAACATACTAGTGCAATGTTCAATTAACAGCAATATGAAAAAAATTAAAAACTTAGTGTTTTTAAACACCACACATATATATATATATATATATATATATATATATATATATATATATATATATATACACCTAAAAATATATGTACATATACACATAAATATATGATATATATATTTATAATATGGTGATAAGTTTTCTTGTAAAATAGCTATTTATAAAATATTTTAAACACAAGAATAGTTTCATTGTAATTCATTTTGTAAACAATACGCTAATAACATATGTGCTAGAATTTTCAGGTCAAAAATGATGAAACAAAATGTTTTTCAAAAAAAAAAATGATATGTCCAACAATTCAACTATATCTTTATTGATAATTATACTTTCTTATTTCACAAAATATATGCTCGTTATTAATACAATTAGTAGCCAAATTTGATTTGTCTAAGTTTGGTTTTATATAGGTTTTAAATGTTCTATATATATATATATATATATATATATATATATATATATATATATATATATATATATATCTTTTAATTTCTTATTTGTTTGACCAACATCTATGAAGATAAACAGTATTATTAGATAAATTAGTAAATTCATCTAGCGAAGAACTTTGCAAAGTATAAACATTAAATCAACTCTTGGATTTCAAATATTTAAACTTATTATTTTATATATATATATATATATATATATATATATATATATAGAGAGAGAGAGAGAGAGAGAGAGAGATTTATATTTATTTACATAAATGTATATATATAGATGTGTTATGTGTGTGTGTGCGTGTGTGTGTGTTGTGTGTGTGTGTGTGTTGTGTGTGTGTGTGTGTGTGTGTGTGTGTGTGTGTGTGTGTGCGTGTGTGTGTGTGTGTGTGTGTGTTTGCGTGTGTGTGTGTATGGGTGTGTGTTGCAACGTCCCCCCTCATGCGCTCCGCTTCCTTTTCGCTGTTTGGTTGTTGCAGAAATTATTCATTTATCATTTATTATGCATTTACTGCTCACACCGTTTTGTGTACCGTGTTAAGATCCCTAAATTTGTCTTGTGTTCCCGCGTAATTTACCACGTAATTCAAGCATATTCCCGCTGACTTCTACCTTAACGTTTGTATGACCTTCCCTAAGTTGGTTGGCAGGTTTGTTGGGTCTGTATTTAGTCACACATGTCAGTAAAATAGTCAGCTGGAAAGAAACAACATTTATATAAACACACAAAATTTTCAAAGAATCTTACCACTTCATAAGTTCATCAAGCACAGCAAGGGGACGTAAAAAATATGATCATGTTTAAGATATCTTTTTTAAAAGGCTCCTGTGTTCTTTAAACATGATCTGCTAGTAGACATTATGGTTGGGCTTCAATACAAAAAAAAAACACTTTCTTTTACAATAGCACAATAAAATTGTTCTCAGGAAAGAACTCGTTTGAAGAAACATTAGGTTCTGAATTTAATATCTATATTTATTAATTAATGAAATTTAATGAAAACTGTACTTTGATTTTATAATCATTATTTATCAGTTTGAAAAACTAAAAGTTTTTATTGGTTGTTTAACACAGGATAAATTCAAATACTGTAAGCTTTTATAATGCCTTTAATTACTGATTTTAAACTAAAATAATTATCTTTTCAAATAAAATACATTTAACTCTATCTTCATCTTCACAAATTATTAATTAAAAGTTGGTTATTTTTCACATATTTAAATCCTACTTTTCATATATAATTCATTAATGACATTTACACATTTTTAAAAAAAACTATTTGCAAATTTGACATAATAAAAAAATTGTATCTTCTCATTTCAAGATTGAATTTGTAAATTCACATTTTAATATAAATAATTTTAAAATTTATATGATTCAATAAATCTGGTCTTCTTGAAAATGATTTTCTTATGGCCAAAACCACTTTGTAAATTTAATATTTATTATTCGTATTATTCAACATTTTTGTTATACTAATTAATTTTATTACTTTTAGGATTTATTTAATTTTTCAACATAGAATGAAGGCATTGTTTATGTTAGATTGGTAATTTGAATTTAATAGATTTATCTGACTAAATTTGACGTTAATTTGTATATAATTAAGTCCTGTATATAAGTTAGGTCCTAGAGTCCTCTCGTCTGGATTCCCTGGTCCCTGGACATCGGAAGTTGCCATCCCTGGTCAGTCGATGGAAGTCTTCCTCCATTTCCGCGTCCTGGATGCTCAGTCTGGAGCCTTCGTCCATGGATGGAAGTAGACGTCAGAAACGTGGCTCTTTTGGTCCTATCTGGCCTGATGATGGTTGTCCTAGGCGGTGACCGACATTATGACCATTAGCACCTCGTATTAAAAATTTTTACAGACTGCCTTACAGGTCCCTAAGTTCTTGTATTTATTGCGGCTATGTAACCCTTCCCCTCTGCTCTAAGCTCGTCGCTAACTCCGTGCTTGTTTCTTGTACGGGCGGGTTGGCCAACGTATTAATTTAACCTGCATAATTGTGTTATCTCTTTTAGAACAATGAAAAATGTCTATTATTTTTAAAATTGCTGTAACTTTTTTGTTATTTGAGTTTTTTAAATTCTGTTTTCACTATTGATTAATATGGATTTTTCTGGCCATTTCAAAATGTCGATGATACTTCTACGTGACCTAGTTCTCAAGTTAGCATTTTTAGGCACTTAGAAAATTTTCACTTCACTCACGTTTGTCAAATGTAGTTAGTTATTACAGTTGCATGCTATTATAAATTTTAATTTGTCTTAATAATACTTATTCAAAATTTTACTGACTTCTTTACTCTCTACTATATTTATTATACCATAAATTAAAACCTCATTATTTAAATATTAAAATTGTTATTTAAAAAGTAGGAAATTATTAATTTATTAATTGAAACGTTGATTCAGACCGTTTCGGTGTGTGTGGTGTGTGAGTGTGTGGGTGGTGTCTGTCGAGTCTATTACATTGTAGGCAGTTATGAACAATCAGAGCTTTGATGAAATTATAAACAAAAGAATGGACTAACTAACTAATTGTATATTTCAATGTTTGTTTAAAACACCTTCTAATCAAAATAGCATGTAATCATCCTCTAAGCTTAATAATATTTTATAAACATAAAATATTGAATCTTTTTTTTGTGTGTGTTTATGGGTTTTGATGTTTTACTATTATTGATAATAGTATTGTTGCAGTTGGACGGACATCATCTTTATAAACCTATGAACCTAATTTATTTTTCACTATTCATTTAGTTAAATTTCAATATTCTTAGTCTTTATAATATCGGAAAGTAAAATTCAAACGAACTGAATTGTCGTCTGCAATAATAAAACAACAAAAGAATATCACTGTTGGGTATGAAACCCAAATTTAACAATATGTTTCCTCCCTGTACGAAAACTAACTCACTGTGAGCGACTAACTCAGCTCACTTGTGAATAAATAAAACTTCTTAGTCTACAAAAACCTTTTATTTTTGTCCTGAAGCAGTCATCTTCAGGAGAAATAACTTCATCTCATAAGACGTTTTATTTATGTATGATTAAATATTACACCAGTTTTTCTCCAAGAGTATATAACTCAGTTCACCATTATTGGCACCATGTGCTATTGACAACAACTCAAACACACCAATGTGCCCCAATTCTGAGACTATGCTAATTGTATAAGGAGCTAATTGGAGCACCCTAGCAGTAAGGACGTAAATAATGTTGCGAATTACTATAACAACTTACAGTGGCGATATTATTTCAAAAATTACTGAGCTATTGCTTGGTATTACTAAATAAAAATTTTTAAAATGTAGTCAATTTGTAAAATAATATGTTTTTATAAAAAACACTTGATTAGCTTCTATAATTACAGAAAAAAATTATTATCTATTTATAATAATATTTGTAGAAGTTTTGAAAGCTGTATGTTTCGATGTAAAATTAATAGATTGGAAACCTTTAAACATATTGCATACATATTTCGCATTTTGTTACAGGGAAAGGCGTGTAGGACCCCGTAAGCATAAACAAACATTGGGAAAAAACTACGAATAAATCTGCCTAAGGCCAGGCATAACCAAAGTTTGACAGACTCGACTGCAAGTCCTCTCAATCCGCAAGCTCAATGTATTCTTCCGTCAGGTTTTATTGCTTTGTAAAACCGCAGTAAGATGTCAACACTTCTTCAACGTAATACGTAAGTAAAGCATTGAATGTTAGAGTCGTGTCGTCATTCTTTATGATGATATCGCTGGTTTGTGATACTTGTTCTAGCAGTGAAGGTCTGTGACTCTTTATCAGGTTGTCCCTGGTTTGTGATACTTGTTTTAGCAGTCTAGGTCTGTGACTCTTTATAAGGGTATCCCTGGTTTTTGATAATTGTTCAGGTTCTCTTAGTCAAGTAACGCTGTAGAATCCTACCTTGTCCCTTATTATGACCACATATAATTTAAAATTTCTCAAGAGAATTCTAGATAGATTCCTACCAAATACAATTTCTTTAAATGCTTTCTTCTACATAATAAACAAATTTTGTTCATTCCTTTAAGGTGAAAAACTTCCGTCACTTCCAGGGTGGTTTCAAGCTTTAAATTAATATTTTAAGATATTTGGCATTAGAATTATCTACAAAAATTCAATTAATTCCATTTGCTATAATTGAAGGGTAGATCTAGCCCTGTCAAAATACTAGATCTAATAACTTTTAAAGAGCTGGTACCAAATTAGTGTTTTAATGACGTTCTTACCCATCGCTTACTCACTTTACCATATGTTAATACCTATAAACATTGCAAATAGTGGTACTTTTATGTGGTGTAAGGGGACTTTCGTGATGGGAGAAGTGGTATATTGCTGGGAGGTGACGATAATGTGACACATTCACGGAGCCACTGTCCACATTTAGACTAAAAGTAAGTGTTGTTATAGGGAAATTTTTAGATTTAAATATATCTAACGTGAATGAAACTAAGCTAGTAACTCAAGTTGATATTGGAATCAAGTAATAATAAATAAATTTATAAATTATGTGACCAACATTTATCCCAAACATGTAGCATTAGCAACACAAAACTCCATCCTTACTATGCATCATGTCGACTCAACTTTTCCGAATGCTCAGGCGTCTGCATAATTAGTATTACCGAGGTACCTTGAAGTGCGGACATGCTGGGGCTGTAATGTGAGAGGTACATTAGGGACAACCTTAATGTCAACAACATGTGTTCTGTACGTCCTACTTTAAACTTCAAATATACTTTACCATCCTATAATCATAGAATAATAAACACAAGCTATATTTTTATTTAAATAATAAAATCCTTATTTTAGAAACAAATATTTAACATTTATAGTTTGGTTTTGTTTGAAAAATACCTTCACGGAATATTAATGTAAACACATCGCAAGTATATCAAGCACAGGCTGTTATACTCTATTTACGCATAGGCTGATTCAAGCATAGGGTGATATATTTACTTTATCAAGCATAGGCCTATTTTTTTTTAAATTTATAGACACCCTACTCAATAAACATTAACAAGGTAAAAGGTTCTGAGAAAACAGTTATTCGTAGCAGTTATTATTGTTTGGATAGTTCATCTTGTATTCCCCATTGAGCAAGTACTGCCCATTCGATAGCGGCAGGCAGCATAGAGTATATCGCTGATATAAATCCCAATAAATGTATTATCACCTATGCCTGTAGAGAAATACCAATCCTCACATTATCTATATCCTTTTATTACCTAGTGATTTGTTTATAGAATGGGAAGCGCGTTACCGTTGAACTAATAGCGGGCCAGACCCTGTCCTCCAACGGGATTTTGATATCAGTTTTAAGTTGAATTCTCCTATCCGTCAGTTAATGCGACTGTGTAGCTGTAGGAATTGAGGGATTTCTTAGTACTGTAGTACCTTTTTTTATATAATAACATATTCAATATTTTTAACCACCCATAAACATTCTCTATCAGGAAAAACTGGCTCGTTCATATCGAATTTGGCTACTCATTGAATCAATAATGAAGACAGATTTCCTGAGAGAGGAAATATGAAATTAATTAAGGAAATCAACAAAGGATTAAATACGAATATACACAAAATATTAGAAATCTATAAATAGTTGAAAGTAATTTAATTATTGAACAAAAATAAGTGAAACCCAAACACCAACCTATTTACAAAGCCAAACTACATCAATATGCAAGAGCAAAAATTACATGCAAGTATAGTTACCAATAAACCTGTGTTTGAATTGTAGTACATATGATTTAATTTTTGTAAACATTTTGTTATTCTTAAAGATTCTACCACTTAATTAATTGGCGAAAAGCTTTGACAAATATATAAATTAAAACATTTCTTGTATTTCAAATATTTTTTCCATTAACTGTATTACATTAAAACGTATCACTATATACAAGTAAATATATAAGGAAAGTATGAAATATAAGTTTAATTTATTATTGACAAGGTTTTAAAAACACTTGTTTGTTAAAAAACCATTGAATATCCAGAAGGTTGTTACTAATCAAATTGACTTATTGAATTAATTAATTGTGGAATACCTAGTGTCTGTTAGTGACACGTGCACCAACGGGAAGCGTATCCTCCCCCTCCCCCACAGCCTCAATCCTATTCTAGTCTTAATCAGGATATAACGAATCACGAAATGGCATAGTTTTTTTTTAACTTTTAACTGATATACTTCTTAAACTTCTAAGTTACTCCTCATATAATAATTTAAGATATGACAAAATATAATAAAATATTTATTTTTAAATATATATTTAAAAATATATTTAGATTTTTAACTGAGGTGTCAAACACCATTGCGATTAAATTCGTTGATCTCTGCATTGTTTTACACTTTCGCCTGAAAGCCAAAGGGATGACGTCACATTTTACCGATTATCCCCTATTTAACATTTATCTATACTCCATTCCATAGTGAGTATCAAAAGACTCATCCACAATAAACACAGCGTACATTACTAATAAAGGTCGGGACCGTATTCGTAGATACCAACCCTTCAGTCTACTTCAAACCGGTATCTTTATGCATTAAGGCAATTATTTTCTCCCTAAATAGGGTACAACAGTATCGAATTTCAATTTTCTGTTTATTCCAATAATGTTGTTGACTATTAGATGAATTCCAAAGTTTCTTCTTAAAAAATTGAATTATAAACATCTAACCTAATGTACGACATTTTAACCAAATAGCTTGTGAATGTCAAATTCCCTCATGCAGATTTAACACATGGTGAAGCCGCCAAAACACTGAGATCACCATGGACCACCCGTCTACCACAAATTGCCCTACCTGTCGTAACGTGACTCTATGCAGACACAAAACATTTGGTGTAAAGACATACAAATCTATACAGCATTCCAACAAGATAAAAAGTCCTAAGCCAACTAACAAAATCTGTTCCTACGTTTATAAACATTTTTTTTCATAATTAGGTTATCTAATATAAATTGAATTATTTAGCATGCAACAATTTCATGAAACTGTGCAAAATATATATATTAAATTAAAATAAATACCCCTTTACTGACAAGTACGAGCTATCTAACTGTTTTTCTACCCAACATGTTCCTTACAGTATACTAACACAAAGAACATTTACCGCACTATGCAACTTGTTAAGCCAACTCACAAGTTCCAACACTCAAACAAACTTTATGAACATGTCACGTCCACAAGGCATAACTCTACAAACACATCATCCGACTTGCAATTACTAAATATATAAACACAATAGAACATCAAACTTAGATTAACATAACACACATGCAGCCCGCAACACCCAACTAGAGTAAACAAAATTGTGAACGCGTCATTTCCGGTTTGACATAATTATGTCTTAAGTTCGTATTTATATCATCTTAAATTACCCCAACAACCCCCTGTACCAATAAAATCGATTGAAATTACAGCTGACATCAGTTTTTCCATCTCCCTCAAAAACTATTCATTAGGTCTCGCCTTTGCTGAACCCCTCGATGGTTACTAAGTAGTGAATAACAATAGTTAACGTTTTGGTGGTTACTAAGTAGTGAATGCCACTGGTGAACGCCTATTAGGCTACTAAGTATTGAATAATATTAGATAATGCCTTAATGGCTAATAAGTAGTGAATAAAATTCGTTTACGCCTTATAAGTTACTAATAATTGAATGCCATTAAGGAACGCCTATTAGGCTACTAAGTAATGAATAATATTATAATGCTTTAATTGCTAATAAGTAGTAAATACAAATGGTTTACGCCTTATAAGCTACTAATTAATGAATGCCATTAAGTAACGCCTATTAGGCAACTAAATATTGAATAATATTAGATAATGTCTTAATGGCTAATAAGTAGTAAATACAATTGGTTTACGCCTTATAAGTTACTAATTATAGAATGCCATTAAGGAACGCCTATAAGGCTACTAAGTATTGAACAATATTAGATATTGCCTTAATGGCTAATAAGTAGTAAATACAATTGGTTCTCGCCTTATAAGTTACTAATTAATGAATGCCATTAAGGAACGCCTATTAGGCTACTAAGTAGTGAATAATATTATAATGCCTCAATTGGCTAATAAGTAGTAAATACAATTGGTTTACGCCTTATAAATTACTAATTAATGAATGTCATTGGGGAACGCCTATTAGGCTACTAAGTAGTGAATAATATTAGAATGCCTTAATTGCTAATAAGTAGTAAATACAATTGGTTTACGCCTTATAAGTTACTAATTAATGAATGTCATTAAGGAACGCCTATTAGGCTACTAAGTATTGAATAATATTAGATAATGCCTTAATGGCTAATAAGTAGTCAATACAATTGGTTTACGCCTTATAAGTTACTAATTCATGAATGCCATTGGGGAACGCCTATTAGGCTACTAAGTAGTGAATAATATTAGATAATGCCTTAATGGCTAATAAGTAGTAAATACAATTGGTTTACGCCTTATATATTTCTAATTAATGAATGCCATTGGGGAACGCCTATTAGGCTACTAAGTAGTGAATAATATTAGATAATGCCTTAATGGCTAATAAGTAGTAAATACAATTGGTTTACGCCTAATAAGTTACTAATTATTGAATGCCAATGGGGAACGCCTATTAGGCTACTAAGTAGTGAATAATATTAGATAATGCCTTAATGGCTAATAAATAGTAAATACAATTGGTTTACGACTTATAAGTTACTAATTAGTGAATGCCATTGGGGAACGCCTTGTACGCTACTAAGTGCTGAATAACTTTAGTTCCTTGATAGTTACCAAGTGGTAAATCCCATTAGTGTAATCCTTGATAGATATTAAAGAATGCGTTGTACGTTCCTATGTAGTTAATGCCATTGGTGAACATCTTGATAGTTACTTAGTAGTGAATGCTACGGTGTAAATCTCGTAGGTTACTAAGAAGTGAATGTCATTGATGAAAGAATTGATATTTACTAGGTAGTAATGCCATTATTGAACGTCCAGATAGTTACTTAGTAGTGAGTGCCATGGTGTAAGTTTCGTAAGTTACTTAGTAGTAGTGCTGAACTTATAGTGCTGAAAATCTTTATATTTACTAAGTAGTGAGTGCTATTGTTGAACGTCCAGATAATTATCAAGTATTGAATGTCACTGGTGATCGCGTTGATTACCACTAAGTATTTAATGCAACTGGTGAACGTCTTATAGGTTATTAAGTAGTGAATGTCATTAGTGGCCTTGATGGTTACTAAGTAGTGAATGGAATTGGTGAACATCTTGAAAGTTACTTAGTAGAGAATGTCATTGGTTAGGTCACGTAGATTACTAACTAATAAATGAAATTCGTGAACGTCTTGATATTTACTAAGTACTGAATGCCAATGGTGAACGTCTTGTAGGTTAAGTAGTGAATGCCATTAGCGGAATCCTTGATAATTACTAAGTAATAGGGGCATTTGTGAAGGTCTCGTAAGATACTAAGTAATGAATGTTTTGATACAAATTTCCAATACACATAACTACATTTGTAAATGAAGAGATGAAGTTTCGTCCAAGTTTTGTATCTAACTATGATAATATTGATGTTTGTGGAATTGGAACAATGTGACAATACTAAAGGCTTTAAGCTTTAACTTTTAATTCAAAGCTTAACATAAAGAGATGAAGAGCTTGGTAAGGATTTATCTAACTTGGTTGGTAATTGCGATAATTAAACTCGGTAAATGCAAATTTTACTCCGGCATGCGCACACTTTACACTGGTTGGTTTTAGACTCATTGCAACTCTTGAAAACAAAAATAAAAGAGTAACCGCTTCCGATTTCTACTATTCGTAAACACTTGGCATCGAGTAAAGTTGGCAACACTGTCTTGTGTCTTTCGCGGGACGCAAATTAGAGTACTCAGTCGGGTCTATTGAAAGTCCTGATAGTGAATTCTGCATCACCACACATACACACAGACGCATATATATATATATATATATATATATATATATATATAGGAGTATAAATATATATATATATATATATATATATATATATATATATATATATATATATATATATATATATATATATATATATATAATGAGAGTGTAAGCTCCTTGTAAAGGTGTTGAAATGTAACATTTGCCAGTCGAGGGAAAGCGACTTAAGTGTGACTTTGAATGATTGTGATTTATAAAATTAATTTATGTGTCATTATATACTTGATAGAATGATTTATTAGTGTTCTTTTTAAATTAACGTAATATAAACTTGTTTAATATTATAATTTCACATTTTCCGATTGATCGTATTTATAATTTTGTCTGTTAAATGTTATAATTAATTTATAAAGTAGGTTCTAGTGAATAAAGCTGTGTTTGTAACTAATTATTCAAGATCGTAGTAAGTAAATACTAATAAATAAATCAGTATATTAGACAACTATATTTATTGTTTTTCAGGTAAATGACAGATTACAGACCATTTGTGGTCAAAATTTGGCTTGTCTAGTAGTGCAATTTGATTTATAAATGTTAATATTTATTAAGAATAATGACATATTTGATTGTAATTGTGTTGAAAGTAGTGTTTATGAATGTTATAATTTGTAAATTATGGTTCAATATTAGAATAATAAACTTATATCTCTTGAAAAGGATTTGGATAGAAAATCGAGTCGTAGAGTGGATTTGTAAAATCATGAACAATAATAACCTTAATCACAGTAAATAGTTATTAATTGACATTAAATAATGTTTGAGGAAAAATATTTACCGTTATCATATTGGGAATTAATTTAATTATCTCCCATAGTCATACATCAGTACGAGCCAGAAAGTAAGTTGTACTGCGAGTAATGAAAACATCCTTTTTAATATATAACACGTTAAAAGATAATACAATGGAAACAAGTTTATTTCTGAATACTTATAATAACCTAGTGATTTAAACAAATATAAAAAAGTCAATGTTCTCATGAGATATTGTTTATGTTAGTACTATTTAACACTATACGTAGTACTAAATTAGTGCCTTGTTTTACTACAAACTATAAGATATTCACATGCGTATTAAGACTGAGCTACAATAAAACTTAATCTTCCTACAACGAAGTCTATCCTAACTTGCAGTTTGTGTGTTGTACATCTAGAGGTATTTCTTATAAATCCACTTACATATTGAGTCATAGACTCAAGTCTTGTCCATAACTCACAGCATTGAACAATACGCTGAACTAGTGCGAAAAGCCTGTGTGAAAAATATAGGTAAGTAGTGGGTGTTTTGGACAGGTAATACCAAAAGTGTAACTTAAATATATTCGATACTTTCAAATTATATTTTATTTGGCTTATATTTAATTATTGTGTAGCTGTATACGGCTATTATGTAGCTATATGTTAGAATTGATAGGTCAGGAATTCACAAAACCTTTATTTCAACGACGCCCTAAAGTTAAATAAATAGTATGAGCATTTGAAAAAGATCTAATATTATATATATATATATATATATACATTAAAAACAATTTATTTACAAATAATTTCACACGTAATACGGTATAGCATCAAGTTGTAATTCATAAAGTAAATATTAACTGATAAGAGAAATATCTGTTAGTGAGATGATTGAGGCTGCATTTATTACACTAGCATCTATGTTTGTATAACTGCATAAAACAACTGTGGCATATTGTTTAATTTAAATAAATGAAACCTCTATACCAAAATTATTTTTTCATAGGACATGTGAGGATGATTGCTATGCAATTGATATTACGATATTTTACATAAATTTTAACATTTGCACTTTTGCAAAAGTGCAGTTTGTAATTTACAACCAGCTCGTCATGAACAGCATCAAGATTTCGATAAATTTCAAATAAAAGAAAAAGTAATTTGTGGTATAGAAGTACCATTTATTGAAATTATTTCAATTTGTAGTTGTATTTTAGCACAACCAATATCTATAATATTAAATATATTTGGTTTATCCTATTACTTTCAAACTGGTCTGGAAAACACACCCCCTCGACTAGTCTTCAAGCCCCCCCCCCTTAAGTTTGGGGTTAGGTCATGATTTAGTAGGGTTACAATAAGGTCGCCTCCAAGTCGATGATAAAGTGTTGAGCGTTGCTTATTGTTAGCGAAACTTAAAATCACATGTTTCTTGTTTAGAGTGTATTTATAAAGAACATGTAAGACGTAAAACGGCGGATTAAATTCCATTTTTGCCAATTATTGCTAGTTTTGGAAATAACTCGTTTTTTTCTGCGTTTTCATTATTTGGTATGCTTATTAATTCCAATGGATTATTAATTTCATTGACTAAGAGCGTAAATTAAATCTTATTACAGCATTCACTATGTTATACTAACATAATTATTCCTATTTTTTATTAAATGTATAAATTGACATTGAACATTTACTGTAAGATATTGACACTGTTATGACGTACGGTTAAACAGGCTAACCAGTGTCTCCGTAATGTAATCTATTTTCTAGGTTACTCCTGCTCGCAACAATTGAACGAAGCTTGTCACGTGACTCATCGACAAGTACTACACAACAAGTGTTTTCTGTCAGCAATATGTAAAACGTGATTGAAGTCTTCTTCTCCCTTGTAAGCAAAAAACTCTTCGTGCATCAGCATAATTAGTATTTTTGTTAACGGCAGTGAGAGATATGATTAAACACAACTTTGCTGGTTCTAGGAATGAGTCATATTGTTTTCACGTTTAATTTCAAAATAAATAGCAAGTGATTTAAATACCGTTCTTTAAAAATTGCGTTTTAATAAAATGTTTTACATAATATTCCTAGTGATTTTAGAAACATTTTCCAAGTTGTTTAAATCGAGTTTGCTCAAACTATACAGCGAAAGATATAAACTATTATAAATTATTTGCTTCTATATCATAAATTTTTATTGAAAGTTAAAAATACATGACATATTATTGCAAAGAAATATAAATATGTTTGAACAAGTAAATGTTAACATAAAAGCTAATAATTTTCAGTTACTTCGCAGAAACTCGTAATTGTAAACACTCTACTCTTTTACGCGTTTCAACGACATGTTATCATCAAGGCCTAAAAACCGTATGGAACTGTAGTAGTGAAGCTTACAACAAAACAAAGTTGTACTTCTGATTGTGTGTTTGTCTTGCTGATGATGTTGACATGTGTCATTGTAGTCTGAAAATAAATATAGTTATTTAATAACCACTTTAACTCGCAAGCTCAAATTCATTCTATAAAGCCACTCACATTATCATACTCACAAACACACAAAGGTACATTAAACTTAATTTCAAAATAACCTTGAAAATAATATCTAATAACATAAAATTCAAATTTAAACTAATATTTGAGCTTAGTTTGTGTTGTTATGTTATTACAGATAAAAAAAAACATTACTATCCTTATGGCTTTGCAAGTGTCAAGTTAGCTTAGTAACCTATCACTTTATTTATAGCTGTGCTATTGCCATGTTAGCTCAGTAAAACATTACTATCCTTATGGCTTTGCAAGTGTCAAGTTAGGTTAGTTACCTATCACTTTATTTATAGCTGTGCTATTGTCATGTTAGCTTTGTAACATATTACTTTATTTATAGCTGTGCTATGGTCATGTTAGCTTTGTAAATTATTACTTTCTTTATAGCTTTCATAGTGTTATGTTAGCTTTGTAACATATTACTTTATTTGTAGCTTTGCTATTGTCATGTTAGCTTTGTAACATATTACTCTCTTTATAGCTTTGATAGTGTTATGTTAGCTGTGTAACATATTACTTTCTTTATAGCTGTGCTATTGTCATGTTAGCTTTGTAACATATTACTTTATTTATATCTGTGCTATTTTAATGTTAACTTTGTAACATATTACTTTATTTATAGCTGTGCTATTGTCATGTTAGTTTTGTAACATATTACTTTATTTATAGCTGTGCTATGGTCATGTTAGCTTTGTAAAATATTACTTTCTTTATAGCTTTGATAGTGTTATGTTAGCTTTGTAACATATTACTTTATTTGTAGCTGTGCTATTGTCATGTTAGCTTTGTAACATATTACTCTCTTTATAGCTTTGATAGTGTTATGTTAGCTGTGTAACATATTACTTTCTTTATAGCTGTGCTATTGTCATGTTAGCTTTGTAACATATTACTTTATTTATATCTCTGCTATTTTATGTTAGCTTTGTAACATATTACTTTATTTATAGCTGTGCTATTGCCATGTTAGCTTTGTAACATATTACTTTCTTTATAGCTTTGATAGTGTTTTGTTAGCTTTGTAACATATTACTTTATTTATAGCTGTACTATTGTCATGTTAGCTTTGTAACATATTATTTTATTTATAGCTTTGATAGTGTTTTGTTAGCTTTGTAACATATTACTTTCTTTATAGCTGTGCTATTGTCATGTTAGGTTAGTAAAACATTACTATCGTTATGACATTACAAGTGTCAAGTTAGCTTAGTAACGTATAATTTTCTTTATGGTTTTATAAGTGTCATGCCAGCTTAGTATCGTATAACTTTATTTATGCCTTTTTTACTTTCAAGTTAGCTTAGTAGAATCGGTGAGTGGGAAAAGGGAATAAGTACATTAAAAAAATTTTTTTTAAACTAACATAGCCAGTTTGTTCAAATTCTGTCTACTCATATTCTGAGAGCAAAAAGGAAAAATCTGCACAGCCAATTTAGTGTATAAAAACTAGTTCAAAACATTCATGATTAGAAGAAGGAATTATCTACAATAGTTGTTTCCTTTTCCCTCACAGTTCAGACCTGGTCGTGAAGACAGGTTAGGTACAAGACGTGGTCGAGCGCTTATTTTGTGTATTGTTCATGAAGTGCATAACATGTGAATTATTTAATAAAGTTAATAAGGTTTTACCTTATTTATAGTGATGTGCTTTAATTACAAGCCGTGTAACATATTGACAGTAGTTCATATGTGATTGTTTTAGATGTACTAACTTGTCGTTTTAGGCTGAAAGGAGAAATTTTGAGGTTTGCCATTATTAAGTCTGCTAGAACTCATGGAAAGGAAAATATATAAACAGTAAAGGGTTTTTAACTGCCGTGATGCATGTACCTTAAAATATTTTGTTGAAGACAATTATAAACTGATTATGTCTTTATATGGCAATAGAACAAAAACGAACATATCCTATAGGTAAAATAGAGAGGCATGACATAGGAAGAAAAATTGCAAAAGACGTTAGTTCCAACGCAAAGTAGTCTTCGTTGCATACTTTCCCAATAAAGGCATTGAACTCATAAGAATTTGCCGGAACATTTTTTGGCCTTATAATCTGTGTTTATTAAAACAGTGTTTTGCCTGAGCACATTGGTTGCCAACAATGAAACCCACGTAGATAAAAGAGGAAAACATGAAAACAGACGGTCTCATTACCTCCTAAGGTTTTTAAAGAAATTGGTATGCATATAGAGGATTCCTAATCAAACTGCTCATTACACATCAGAGTCAGTCATATATCTTTACAGTACTCTACTGTACGTAAAATGCTTGAGTTGTTTTTAGAAAAAAATACATAATTAAAAGATACTGTAATATATGAGTATTACCTCAATCATTTTAAAACCCACTGTGGATAACGTTTCAGGCGGCCCCAAGTCGACGCCTGTTTGACATGTGAGATACTGAACACTAAGATGAAATCTATTTTTTTGAATGAAAATGCAGACATGAAGTTGCAGAACGTATATTTCACAAAAGACTAGCGAACAAGTTTTATAACAAGTTGAAAGAGATCAGAAATGTTTGTAGAAATAGTGGAAACGTAGTTGGTATACTCTTTGACTTTATGCAAAACCTGTCATTGTTCATTCCAGCAAATGTTTTATCTGCGGAAGATTTGGCAATATGTGTTTTTTTACACAACCTTTCTAAAAACAAATCAGTGTTTTACACATATCTTGAAGGTTTAGGTGGCAACGGCCGAGAATAAATTTGTAACTTCTTTTCACACTACATAGAGAACTACATCCTACAGCCATTACCCGTGTTTAATGATGCCTGCGAAAGCCAAAATCGCAACTACACTCTCACAAGTTTGTTGATGGTACAAACTATTTTTGGTCGATTTAAAGGAATAGAGCAGTATTACCCAATAAGGGGACATAGTTTTATACCTTGTGATAGAAACTTTTCTAATATAAAAAGAGTGGTCCGAAGACGTGATAGATTATCCTACCAGAACCGTACAACGATGGTATATCAACAGCTAGGAAAACTGGTGAAGCCTTCCTTGTGTATCAAGTTGCCAATGGAGACATCATGAACTTTGGAAAGTGGGGATCTATATTTTTCAAAAAAATCCACATCCAGTGTTCATAAGTAAATATAGACATCTTAAATACAAACCTAATACTAAAGTGTATGTCGAAGTTTGTCATTTTATTGATGGTTTCTGTTCAGATACATTAAAATTTCTAAAGGTAAAAGCTAGCACGCCTTTACTTTCAGCAGGAAAGTCTGATGACGGACAAGTATTTATTATCCTCAAAAAAATTATTAATGTGCAGAAGATTATTCAGTACATCCCAGATGAGTTCAAGCTCTTTGGCAATAACATTTGCGAACGGAAGACGACTAAGAACGACACGAACAGTGACGGATACCACTACTAAAAAGGAATTCATGATTTTCAAGAGAATTATTTACGATATTTTATTACTATTGTTTATTTACTCTGTGTTATATACAAGATACATATAGTATTCACATGCTCAATGTCTATTATTAAATCGATTGGAAATTATGTAGACAATACTAATCATGAAATTTGGCAAAATAAATTTTCGCAATTAATGAGTAGGAAATAACTTTGTAGATTTATAATTACTATATTATACACAAGAATGATACGATAGTAGGAGTTACCCTGTATTTGTATCAAGAAAAATGTTCTTAACAAATTACTAATGATTCATTTGGCTGTAAGGTCATAAATAAACACTACAAAACATTTTTCCAATTTATGAGAATTTAAGGGAGATGCACTTATTCCCTTTTTCCACTCACTGATTCTAACTGTTAACATATTACTTTCTTTTTGGCTTTATTAGTGTAATGTTGGCTTCTCAACATATTACTTTTTTATTGCTTTGTTAGTGTCATGTTAGATTAGAATCATGTTACTTTCTTAATGACGTTTTTAGTGTCATGTTGGCTTGTCAACATATTACTTTCTTTATTGCTTTGTTAGTGTGATGTTAGATTAGAATCATGTTACTTTCTTAATGACGTTTTTAGTGTCGTGTTGGCTTGTCAAAATATTACTTTCTTTATTGCTTTGTTAGTGTGATGTTAGATTAGAATCATGTTACTTTCTTAATGACGTTTTTAGTGTCATGTTGGCTTGTCAACATATTACTTTCTTTATTGCTTTGTTAGTGTGATGTTAGATTAGAATCATGTTACTTTCTTAATGACGTTTTTAGTGTCGTGTTGGCTTGTCATTATATTACTTTCTTTATTGCTTTGTTAGTGTGGTGTGAGATTAGAATCATGTTACTTTATTAATGACGTTTTTAGTGTCATTTTGGCTTGTCAACATATTACTTTCTTTATTGCTTTGTAGTGTGATGTTAGATTAGAATCATGTTACATTCTTAATGACGTTTTTAGTGTCATGTTTCCTTGTCAACATATTACTTTCGTTATTGCTTTGTTAGTGTGATGTTAGATTATGTCATGTTACATTCTTAATGACGTTTTTAGTGTCATGTTGGCTTGTCAACATATTACTTTCTTTATAGCTTTGTTAGTGTCATGTTAGATTAGTATCACGTTACTTTCTTAATGACGTTTTTAGTGTCATGTTGGCTTGTCAACATATTACTTTTATTTATGACTTTGTAAGTGATGTGTTAGTTTAGTAACATATTACTTTATTTATGGTATTGTGTCTTGTTAGATTAGTATCATAATACTTTCTTTATGGCTTTGTTACTGTCATATTAGATTAGTTGACATATAACTTTCTTTATGTCTTTATTAGTGCCATGGTAGCTTAGTAAAATATTACTTTTTTATAGCTTTGATACTGTCATGGTGGATTAGTAATACATTACGTTCTTTATAGCTTAGATATTGTCATGTTAGCTTTGTATCATATTACTTTCTTTATAGCTTTGCTACTGTCATGTTAGCTTACTAAAATATTACTTTCTTTGTAGCTTTGCTAGTGTCATTTCACTGTTCGTTGCTTGGCCAGAGGTTTAACCCCCCGGAGACTATCTTGGTTTTTGTCAGGAAAGTCGGACCTAAATCCTGATTTACTTCACCTCATTACAATATATATATCATCCATGAAGCCAATTGATCTTATTTAAAATTAACCCTGATTTCTAAAAACAAAATATTTCCTATAAGGCTTTCAAACATATCAATATATTAAGACAAATGGAAAATGTCCATTTCTTCAATTTTCATACTTTACAAAAGCTATTGCTTCTTTGTAATGCAAATTCCAATATTTCAAAGAATCTCTGGTTATGACATGAAATAAACGAGACAAACCACTTAAATATGAGTAGACAGAATTTGAACAAACTGGCTATGTTAGTTTAAAAAAAAATTTTTTAATGTACTTATTCCCTTTTCCCACTCACCGATTCTACTAAGCTAACTTGAAAGTAAAAAAGGCATAAATAAAGTTATACGATACTAAGCTGGCATGACACTTATAAAACCATAAAGAAAATTATACGTTACTAAGCTAACTTGACACTTGTAATGTCATAACGATAGTAATGTTTTACTAACCTAACATGACAATAGCACAGCTATAAAGAAAGTAATATGTTACAAAGCTAACAAAACACTATCAAAGCTATAAATAAAATAATATGTTACAAAGCTAACATGACAATAGTACAGCTATAAAGAAAGTAATATGTTACAAAGCTAACAAAACACTATCAAAGCTATAAAGAAAGTAATATGTTACAAAGCTAACATGGCAATAGCACAGCTATAAATAAAGTAATATGTTACAAAGCTAACATAAAATAGCAGAGATATAAATAAAGTAATATGTTACAAAGCTAACATGACAATAGCACAGCTATAAAGAAAGTAATATGTTACACAGCTAACATAACACTATCAAAGCTATAAAGAGAGTAATATGTTACAAAGCTAACATGACAATAGCACAGCTACAAATAAAGTAATATGTTACAAAGCTAACATAACACTATCAAAGCTATAAAGAAAGTAATATTTTACAAAGCTAACATGACCATAGCACAGCTATAAATAAAGTAATATGTTACAAAACTAACATGACAATAGCACAGCTATAAATAAAGTAATATGTTACAAAGTTAACATTAAAATAGCACAGATATAAATAAAGTAATATGTTACAAAGCTAACATGACAATAGCACAGCTACAAATAAAGTAATATGTTACAAAGCTAACATAACACTATCAAAGCTATAAAGAAAGTAATAATTTACAAAGCTAAAATGACCATAGCACAGCTATAAATAATGTGATAGGTAACTAACCTAACTTGACACTTGCAAAGCCATAAGGATAGTAATGTTTTACTGAGCTAACATGACAATAGCACAGCTATAAATAAAGTAATAGGTTGCTAAGCTATCTTGACGCTTGCAAAGCCATAAGGATAGTAATGTTTTACTAAGCTAACATGACAATAGCACAGCTATAAATAAAGTAATAGGTTACCAAGCTAACTTGACACTTGCAAAGCCATAAGGATAGTAACGTTTTACTGAGCTAACATGACAATAGCACAGCTATAAATAAAGTAATAGGTTGCTAAGCTATCTTGACGCTTGCAAAGCATTAAGGATAGTAATGTATTACAGTGCTAACATGAAAAATAGCACAGCTATAAATAAAGTAATATGTTACACAGCTAACATAACACTATCAAAGCTATAAAGAGAGTAATATGTTACAAAGCTAACATGACAATAGCACAGCTACAAATAAAGTAATATGTTACACAGCTAACATAACACTAACAAAGTTATAAATAAACTAATATGTTACAAAGCTAACAAAACACTATCAAAGCTATAAAGAAAGTAATAGGTTACTAAGCTAACTTGACACTTGCAAAGCCATAAGGATAGTAATGTTTTACTGAGCTAACATGACAATAGCACAGCTATAAATAAAGTGATAGGTTACTAAGCTAACTTGACACTTGCAAAGCCAAAAGGATAGTAATGTTTTACTAAGCTAACTTGACAATAGCACAACTATAAATTAAGTAATAGGATGCTAAGCTAACTTGACACGTGCAAAGCCATAAGGATAGTAATGTTTTACTGAGGTAACATGACAGTAACACAGCTATAAATAAAGTAATATGTTGCTAAGCTAACTTGACACCGGCAGGGCCATAGGGATAGTAATGTTTTACTGAGCTAACATGACAGTAACACAGCTATAAATAAAGTAATAAGTTGCTATGCTAACTTGACACTTGCTAGCCATAAGGATAGTAATGTTTTACCGAGCTAACATGACAAAAGCACAGCTATAAATAAAGTAATAGGTGACTTTGCTATCTTGACACTTGCAAAGCCATAAGGATAGTAATGTTTTACCGAGCTAACATGACACTATCAATGCTATAGAGAAAGTACTATGTTCGTAATCCACCATGACAGTATCAAAGCTATGTAGAAAGTAATATGTTTAAAAGCTAAAATGACACTGTCAATGCTATATTGAGAGTAGTATGTTACTAATCTACCTTGACACTCTCAAACCTATAAAGGAAGTAATATTTTACCACGATAACATGCCACTACCTAAGCTGTAAAGAACGAAATATTTTACTAATCTACCATGACACTATCGATGCTATAAAACCAGTAATATTTTATTAGGATAGAATGCCACTACAAACGCTGTAAAGAACGAAATATTTAACCTTGACAATAGCACAGCTATAAATAAAGTAGTAGGTAACTAAGCTAACTTGACATTGCAAAGCCATAAGGATAGTAATTTTTTACTAAGCTACCATGACAATAGCACAGCTATAAATAAAGTAATAGGTTTCTAAGCTAACTTGACACATGCAAAGCCGTAAGGTTAGTAATGATTTACTAAGCTAACATTACAATAGCACAGCTATAAATAAAGTAATACGTTGCTAAGCTAACTTGACACTTGCAAAGCCATAAGGTTAGTAATGATTTACTAAACTAACATTACAAAAGCACCGCTATAAATAAAGTAATAGGTTACTAAGCTAACTTGACACATGCAAAGTCATAAGGTTAGTAATGATTTACTACGCTAACATGACAATAGTACAGCTATAAATAAAGTAATAGGTTACTAAGCTAATTTGACACTTGCAAAGCCAAAAGGATAGTAAAGTTTTACTGAGTTAACATGACAAAAGCACAGCTTTAAATAAAGTAATAGGTTGCTAAGCTAACTTGACACTTGCAAAGCCAAAAGGATAGTAATGTTTTACTGAGCTAACATGACAAAAGCACAGCTATAAATAAAGTAATAGGTTACTAAGCTAACTTGACACTTGCAAAGCCATAAGGATAGTAAGGTTTTACTAAGCTAACATGACAATAGCACAGCTATAAATAAAGTAATAGGTTACTTTGCTATCTTGACACTTGCAAAGCCATAAGGATAGTAATGTATTACTAGGCTAACATGACACTATCAATGCTATAGAGAAAGTAATATGTTCATAATCCACCATGACAGTATCAAAGCTATATAGAAAGTAATATGTTTAAAAGCTAACATGACACTATCAAAGCTATAAAGAAAGTAGTATGTTACCACGATAACATGCCACTACGAAAGCTGTAAAGAACGAAATATCTTACTAATCTACCATGATACTATTGAAGCTTTAAAGGAAGTAATATTTTACTAAGCTATCATGACACTATCAATAATATACAAAACGTCATATTTTACCACGATAACATGCCACTACGAAAGCTTTAAAGAACGAAATATTTTACTAATCTACCATGATACTATTGAAGCTTTAAAGGAAGTAATATTTTACTAAGCTATCATGACACTATCAATAATATACAAAACGTCATATTTTACCACGATAACATGCCACTACGAAAGCTGTAAAGAACGAAATATTTTACTAATCTACCATGATACTATTGAAGCTTTAAAGGAAGTAATATTTTACTAAGCTATCATGACACTATCAATAATATACAAAACGTCATATTTTACCACGATAACATGCCACTACGAAAGCTGTAAAGAACGAAATATTTTACTAATCTACCATGATACTATTGAAACTTTAAAGGAAGTAATATTTTACTAAGCTATCATGACACTATCAATAATATACAAAACGTCATATTTTACCACGATAACATGCCACTACGAAAGCTGTAAAGAACGAAATATTTTACTAATCTACCATGATACTATTGAAGCTTTAAAGGAAGTAATATTTTACTAAGCTATCATGACACTATCAATAATATAGAAAACGTCATATTTTACCACGATAACATGCCACTACGAAAGCTGTAAGAACGAAATATTTTACTAAGCTAACTTGACAATATCAATGCTGTAAAAACGTTATATTTTACCAGGATAACATACCACTACGAAAGCTGTAAGGAAAGAAATATTTTACTAAGCTAACCTGACACTATCAATGCTATAAAAAACGTTATATTTTACCAGGATAACATACCACTACGAAAGCTGTAAAGAACAAAATATTTTACTAATCTACCATGACACTACTAAAGCTATAAAGGAAGTCATATTTTACTAATCTACCATGACACTATCAATAATATACAAAACGTCTTATTTTACCACGATAACATGCCACTACGAAAGCTGTAAAGAACGAAATATTTTACTAATCTACCATGATACTATTGAAGCTTTAAAGGAAGTAATATTTTACTAAGCTATCATGACACTATCAATAATATACAAAACGTCATATTTTACCACGATAACATGCCACTACGAAAGCTGTAAAGAACGAAATATTTTACTAAGCTAACTTGACAATATCAATGCTATAAAAACGTTATAATTTACCAAGATAACATACCACTACGAAAGCTGTAAGGAAAGAAATATTTTACTAAGCTAACCTGACACTATCAATGCTATAAAAAACGTTATATTTTACCAGGATAACATACCACTACGAAAGCTGTAAAGAGCAAAATATTTTACTAATCTACCATGACACTACTAAAGCTATAAAGGAAGTAATATTTGACTAAGCTATCATGACACTATCAATAATATACAAAACGTCATATTTTACCACGATAACATGCCACTACGAAAGCTGTAAAGAACGAAATATTTTACTAAGCTAACTTGACAATATCAATGCTATAAAAACGTTATATTTTACCAGGATAACATACCACTACGAAAGCTGTAAGGAAAGAAATATTTTACTAAGCTAACCTGACACTATCAATGCTATAAAAAACGTTATATTTTACCAGGATAACATGCCTCTACGAAAGCTGTAAAGAACAAAATATTTTACTAATCTACCATGACACTACTAAAGCTATAAAGGAAGTCATATTTTACTAATCTACCATGACACTATCACTGCTATAAAATCGTAATATTTTATTAGGATAACACGCTACGACAAAAGCTGTAAAGAACGAAATAATTTACTAATCTGCCATGAAACTATCGAAGCTATAAAGAAAGTAGTATTTTACTAGGCTAACATGACGCTTTGAAATCTAACATGACACTAGCAAAGGTATAAAGAAAGTAATATTTTAGTAAGCTAAAATGACGCTTTGAAAAATAACATGACAGTATCAAAGGTATAAAGAAATTATAGTGTTACTTATATAACATGACACTAGCTATGCTGTGAAGAATGTAATATGAAACTAAGCTAACATAATATTAAAGTAGGACAACACTGGTCTTACGAAAACATTAATTATAGCAAAGTACAGTCCCTACATTTGGATTAGGACGTCTTTGGTGTAAGTATATGTCATGATCCTATGGGTCTAAGCTGGATATAACCAGGGAGAATTTTAATCCTTTGTAGAATATATAGTTATAACTAATGGGATTTTCTCTTATTTAGAAATTAATTATTAGTTTAAATTCTTTAATATTGTTCAATGTTATTAGCACATCGAATAGTAGAACTGCTAGTATGACTTATATTCAAGGTTGCATGATAGATTCTTTATTTTTTATGTTTTTGTTTTAATGTTTGCTTTATTGTTTTTGTATCAATATTACAAATATTTGTATAAATTTAAATAAATACATACATACACACAAACACACACACACACACAGAAATATATATATATATATATATATATATATATATATATATATATATATATATTTAAAACAACATAGGTTATTCAAATACAAGAATATTTATTAATTTATATTCAAAGCTTTTCGTTGGTAAACAGTACCAACATCGTCAGGAATGAAACTTACATTGTAATTTTCATTCCTGATGATGTTGGTACTGTTTACCAACGAAAAGCTTTGAATATAAACTAATAAATATTCTTGTATTTAAATAACCTATGTTGTTTTAAATTATTAAACAAGAAAACTTATAATATATATAAATATATATATATATATATATATATATATATATATATATATATATATATATATATATATATATATATAAATATATATATATATATTTACGGAAAGAAGAGTATAATGAATAGTAAATATAAGGAGTGAATCCATTTCACTTATATTTTGTTGGGCAAATCTTTAAAATTTCAAATACCATTGACGAGGCGAACCAACCATTGTAGCCCATATATCTATTTTTATTTGTGAGTTTACTCTTGTGCGCGCACGTGTTTGTGTGTAGGGGTGTATCTATGTATTGTAGCAGCACTCTCACCTTGTATTCACTTATCATTTGCACTTTAATGTACTCAAGCAAATTTATTACTTGATATATTTTGTAACCCAACTTCCAAAAACTGTGCTATGGTGCTTTCATTTTCTAGCATTAGGAGAATGTTTTTTATTTCCTGAAAATGAGCAACTTAAGGAAATAGCACAGCTCTCGTGAGTCGACTAACAAGAAATAGCTTAAAGTGCATTAGAGTGTTTTATTAAACATTAAAGTACATTCTTTTGTTTTGTACATTAAAGTGTAAGTGGTAATGGTAATACAATATAAAATTATTGCTATAGCATAAAATGTAATTACAATTACGAATAAATAAAACAATCAAATACTTACATAACATGTTCCTTACCTACAAATTGTAATATTTACTTATTATAAACCATTTCCATAACAAATATCTTGATCAAGTACAACGTTGAAAGCATTTCGATGATTATACTATCAGATTCTGTAAGAATATCAATGCACAACTACTCCTCATAAGTATACCAAAGATTTATGTATAATCCTTATAGAGTAGCCGTTTTTGAAATATCTCCCTGCGTAGTGATTTGTAATATAACATTAAACAGGAAGGGCTTATGTAATACTGTAGATTTGCTTAGATCCTTTTTGGAATATGCATTCATCCCCATAAACACACACACACACACACACAAACACACACACACACACATACATACACACAACACACACACACTCACACACATACATACACACAACACACACACACTCACACACACACACACATATATATATATATATATATATATATATATATATATATATATATATATATATATATATATACCATTAAGACAAATCAAATAATACCTAATTAATCAAATCATCCATATTACCAAAAAAATGGCAGTACTGTATAATTTACTAAATAGAATGAACAAAATACCAATGAACTGAAATGATCAAATAAAAGAGAAAAATATAATATATCAAATTGATTTAGAAAATGGATATAAAAGAAAAACTATAGATAAATTCAATATTAACATAATACAAAAACAGAAAATTGAAAATAACTTTGCTCATAATAAAAGAGAACAAATTGGACAACTTTTACATTCACTGGTAACGAAATAAATAAAATTACAAGATTATTTAAAGGAACAATTTACAAATAACATGCAAATCTGATAATAAAATTTTAATAAATAATAACAATAATCAAAATAATATGCACGAAAGGAATGGAGTATATAATATAAAATGGCAAGCTTGTAATAAATTATATGTAGGACAAACAAATAAAGAAATTAAAATAAAGATACAAAGAACATTTAAAAGCTTATATCAAACTAAACATATACAAATTAAATTAGCTTCTCATTGCATTAATAATTAACACGAATTTCCTAAAATAGAAAATATGAATTTAATAAAAGAATTAAATAGGGGATTAAAGATGAATATATGTGAAACATTGGAAATTTATAAGCATAAAGTTAAAGACAAATTATTTGATGAACAAATTCAAGTGAGATCAAGGCAACTAACTATTTATAAGGCCTTCGATGTTATAGAAAAAATTACGTAAAGTGCAATAGTTATAAACATATGGTCCTTTGTAGTACATATTATTCATTTTTGTAAAAATATTTTAAATAATTATTTTCCTGAACATGCTGGTACTATTTTATCGGCGAAAAGCTTTCAATAATATATGCATTAAAAGTATTGTGGTTTTTGAAATGTTTTTAATTATATATACACTTTAATGATTTTTGGTGTTATCCTTTAAAAAGAGAATTAGTTTTAAATAGTCTATTTAACAGATTATGTATCATAGAATGTCGTGGTGCGCACAGATTTTATCTATCGTTTTCACTAAAGGAGCTATGCACGTTTAATGTTTTAATGTTTACAAGATAGACCTACTTATTGCCTAAACAGTACAATTTATCTGTCTCACTATGTTACATCCGTTCTCCTAAACCTGAATGTAATAGTGTACGCAGGAATGTTATTTGGTATTTTCGGTAAGTATTGTTTGCATTTACCTAAGCAAAATATCATGAAACTAATTGTGTATATGAGGTAAGAGTGGGATATGTATACGTTTGATAACTCTCTCCTGAACCGTGTTAATCGAGATAGTTACTATTAGTGTAACTCAGTGTTTCGTTGCAAAGGGTCCCTTTATTATTCAGGACCTGCAGGCAAGGAACCGTGCCATCCACTGCAATTATTTCTGATTGCAGATGTTGCATAACTATGGCGCATAGAGTTACATAAAGAACCTGTAATGAAGGTATCCGGAGCTTTTGTAAGCACTTAGGCTGAATCTATTATCATACCGGTGTATACGTTTTTATAACATTAAACTTAAGGTAAAGGCCCAGTTTTAATATGTTGTACAACATATAGAAGTGTTTTAAAGACTTCGTCAAAAAATAATTATGTATCGAAGCATTTCATATGTAAGGAATGTTCTATAAATCTTTAATTAAACGTGTAAATTTAAAAGAAAAGTTCAGAATACTGTTAAAGAACTATTAATTAAAATAAACCTATAAGATCCTCCGTTAGGCTTTCTCTATACAACCTAATCAACGTTAAAACTTCAGAGAATAATACCAAGCAAATTTTAAAGTAATTAAAATAATCCCTTGAGTTTCATAATTTTGGGCAACTAGTTACAAGCTAGCAATTTAATCAAACGTATTTGTGAAGTCCAGCTTGTGTCCACAAAGAAAATATTTATCTTTGTCATTTTGTATTACTAACTACAAATAATATGATTTAAGTATTAGGACCTATGAGTTAAAACAGTTGTTCTATCATATAACCTACTGTATATTATTATATCAGATGTTTTATAAAGTCATATGTTATCCCTTATTTTATGCTAAAAGCGTCGAATAACTACGAGTATATTGCATACATTCACCCTTTTGTTAAATGTTTTTTTTTTCATTTAAAACTAAAATAATTAAATTAAATTAAAGAAACAGTATTTAAAAACAATGTATTACATCAAGTGTCGTCCAATAAAGTTTAAAATATACGTTTGAACTTCTGTGACTATATAATATGCATTTCAATAAAAATTGATAATTAGAACGTAAAGAGAGTGGGAACTAACAGAAGGAATAGGAAAAACCAATTATAATGACACTTTATGATGTTCATATTTAGGTGATACATTTTTTTTATCTTTTAAGTCCTAATTTTCCTTTTTTAAATATTAATACTTAATAAATAGAACGGTTTAGTTTTACAGATATTTATTCACCACGTGTAAGCGCAGAGGTATAGCTTTACACTATTCCCGTTTTTGACTCAAAATCATAAGAAAATGCTTTGCATAGAAAATGTTGCTATAGAGGTTCTATTAGAAACTAGCTATTGTAGTAACAGTTTCCCGTAATAAAACGTAAATAAAGTACAATAAGTAAATTAACATATCTTATTTGTTAAAATAGCGGTCCATTGTTGTTTAAATGTTAATGGTATAAGAGGCTACTGACAATATCAATATATTACATTAATGAGAACATCGAACGTGTAGTTTTAAAAATATTCTTCTTGAAATAGATCTTCGTTATTATATGCCTATATAGTATTAGTGGGCATCTTGAAAAGTCTATTATTCTTTCCTTTAATTCACTTATAACATACATGTGATAGCTTTTATTATAATGTACATGTACCTCCCCTCTACACGTGAATAAGTAACATAACAATTTATACGCTTTAACGCAAAATATACAACATAAATAACGAAGGATATTTAACTGAAGCTCATAAATATAAAATAATAAGATGTAAGCAAGATGTTGTTATAGACTTTTTACAAGGTTTTACAGTTTTGCTTTGACGAACGTAAAGTATATTGGACAGCAGATAGGCTAAATAAAACAAAGGCAACCAGCTCCCCTGAGAGATCACACCACCTACCCTTCAAACTGACAGTTGTTTTTTATTGACACAACAACACGATGTCGTATAAAATCTTGTAAAAACGTGACAGTGTGCTCGTTTTAATTGAAAATATATCCACAGTGAATTTTTTGAAGACAAGGCTTTTCTGCTGAACAACAGAATAAATTATGTAAATCCTTTTGTAGTTAAGCTTTTAGTAAATATAATTAATAAATATATTATGCTAATTGATAGATACTGGTAAAACTAAGATATAAGCCCGACTTTAGTTGAATTTTTTTTCGATTTGAATAGGTCGAAGTGTTAAACAACATTTGGAGATTTGAAAACCATCTTTATAGGGAAAACGATATTAGATTGTGGCACTCGCGGACTACCGGCAGAGGTGGAAACAATTACAGTCACGTCTACAACAATTTTAAATTGAGAAAAACCTTACAACTTACGTGTTGAAAAATTGCTTAAACATTTGTTATATTATAAGGAACAATAATACAAGGTTTCTAAATTTAACACTAGAAATTGAACTACAAATAACAAATTAGGGCTAATGGCTTTGTAATACTTTCAACGAGAGAAATGAAAAATAAGAATATACAAATTAATTTTATATTACACAATAATACTGATTTTTCATATTTAACACCAAAGTTTGACGTACAACAAAATTAGAACTAATAGTTTTACAAAAACATATTAATTTATAACTTATTTTGTTAAATATTTTTCACTTTAATTTGAGGTTATGTATTTAATAAATACTAATATATACTGTAATGAATAATATAATATTATAGGTAGGCCTAACAAAAAAGGATTATTTACAGGTTTACTGAATACAAACCGTTTTAAAAATTTCATTTGAAATTTGGGTAATTGTGAGATTTAGCGGCCACCAACAATATTGTGAAAAAATATTCGAAACTACTAAATAGGATGATATCCACAAGATTTGTTTTTATTGACCTAGGAAAAGTTAGTTTCTCAATTTTAATGTAGGGTAGAAAATTCAGTGCGGAAGCATAGGTTGTGAATGATCCGCGGAGTGACACAAATGTTTTGTGACGTCACAACTGTTGTTATTAAGTTGTGCATCGGGCGCGGAGTGATACAGTGTTGTCACAACTGTAGTTTGTGTTTTAGAAACTTAAACTTTATAAATCAAAAGCATTTCTTGAAGCTATATTGATAAAAATTAATTTTGTTATTGCTAAGGAAGGTGGATTTTATATATCTATGCTGAAATATACCTTTGAAGTATCCAGTCAGGATAGATTTTGTTCTAATTTTATACATTTAACCATTTATTTGATGTATAAAATTACCACCAAATGTATCCTAATTGGACACGTTTTAGGTATATTTTAATATTGGGTTATAATAATATATAAATTTAAAACCAAATCTATCCTAACTGGAGACTTTAGGCTATAATTATATTTAAATATACCTGTGCAAAAACCATAACAATTATGCTAAAACGCTGTTTCTCAAATATCTACACAAGTCAATAAAAAAACGTCTTGTGGATATCGTCCTATTATATGATTCTGAACAATTTCCACAAATATCGTAGGTGGCCGCTAAATCTCACAACTACCGAAATATATTCTTAAAAAGCACCATTCCTGCCTAAGACTATATTTATTTACAAAATTGGAAAAAAGTATTAATATCTTATTGTTATCTTTTTATAGAAAGATTTGTATTGTAATTTATTAAAATTTAAACTAATTATGTAATTTGTTAACTTATAAAAGCTATTTAAAACCTTTCTACTTAACAATGCTCAAAAAATAATGTAACATAACCTACGTGTAAAACAGCACTTCTACAACATAACCTACAACACAAAATCAGCTGTTGCATTAAATCATATGTTATAATTTAATTCACTTTGAGGCGACTCGTAACGTAACGTGATGGAAATTATACTGCACCGAAATTGTATCATTATGTCCATCCAATAGGTATTATAGGCGTCGATATAAAAGTATATACTTCAAAAACTTGATATTAATTAACTTAATTTATTGTTATATAAAAAGTGAAAAGTATACGTTAGAGTAAAATCATTTACTTTAAAGTAACATTATACATTTAAAACAATCAGTTAGCTTAAAGAATGATTAGGTGAGACGAATTTAAATTTACGAATACTTGACAGAATAGGAAATGGGTAAAGATGATCATAGTAGTTTATTAAGGGATGCAGACAAATTCAAAATTCGCAAAATGTCCCTATCTCAACTGGCGGAAGCCCTCGTTTTAGCCTGCATGCCTTTTAACTCTGATTTTGTAACAAGGTATAGAAATGGCTTTAAAATGTCGTTCACTTCTGTGTTGTATTTCTAAAATACATTCACCGAGGTTTAAGATAGATTTATTGACTTACACTGACAGAGGTTTTTACACACTTGTACTTGGTAATTTGTGTGCTTTTATTTTTGAGTTTTGCAAAGGAGATTACGTCTCTGTGTAGCTCATTTAACCTGTTTCTAACACCTGTTTTCTATAACATAAGATTTCAGCTTCTCTTTTGCTTATAGCATTATCTCCACGCTACAAGCAAAATGTTTCGTCATAGAATTTGTATGGAGTTAGGAAATTCATTGAGAGGGAATACTTTACTACCACAAAATGGCGTTTATATAACAATAAACCGGTCGCTTGTTATCAACTTTCCCAAATTCGAGCTTCCTAGTTAGGAAATTCATTGAGAGGGAATCCTTTACTACCACAAAATGGCGTTTATATAACAATAAACCTGTCGCTTGTTATCAACTTTCCCAAATTCGAGCTTCCAAAGGACTCAACACTCCTATATATATCAAGTATATAATGACACATAAATTAATTTTATAAATCACAATCATTCAAAGTCACACTTAAGTCGCTTTCCCTCGACTGGCAAATGTTACATTTCAACACCTTTACAAGGAGCTTACACTCTCATTATATATATATATATATATATATATATATATATATATATATATATATATATATATATATATATGTCTTGTTCAAATTTTCAATCTTTAATAAAATACTTTTTATTAATCCACTTGAGTTCAAATACAATTTTTTTAACTTTTAGTGGATGACACTTGGTGTTAATACAGTTGTTTTTCAAAAATTAATTTATTAATTGAATTTAATGATTTAATTTTAGTTTTATATGGGAGAGAACCTTTTCACAAAAGGGGAACGGTATGGAATATAGTTATTTCATTCCATTTCGTTTAAAATAAATGACTATGATTTCATAAACAGCTGAATTTATGTTATAGGTTGTGTGGAAGAACAGTTGTTTTAACGCATAGGCTATGTCCCTTTGTTTATAATAATTGTAATTATTTAATTATCAATACAATTCGTCTTTGTTGATCTAAGTAGGAATCGACTTTAAACATTTGTTGTTTATATAACTTGTTAATGAGAAACATCTACACAAGTTAAATTCCGTACTTCATATAAAATTCAGATTTATATTGTTTTTATATTTAAAACTATAAAATAGTTTATTTCATTTCTTTGTTCATAATCTATAGGAAGTTTGTGACTTGACAATTTGAAGGATGTCTTAAATTTGTTTATAGGTACAGATCCTTGTAGGTACTTGATTTCAAAATATTTATATTCTATTGTTTATACAGTGAGTAATGTTAGTTGGCAAGTTTACATACCTTAATCGATTACAGAAGACCAGTATTACTGGGAACTTTACCCTTATACTTTGAACCGGTTAAAACTTGTTCATATTATATTAAGGTTTAGTTTGGCTTGGAATCAATATTAAAAACCTTGCTTTTAGGAAGATTAGATATTTTATTGCGTGTAATTATTGCGTACAGATATGTTGTTAGTTTTTATTCTATTTGTATCTTTGCGATGTTTAAGCTCTTTCGCCTTGATGATAATAGAATAGTTCATTAGAATCAATAAATTGTATGTCGAACTAGTTATTTAAACGAAGGATATGAATGTATTCTTGTAATTAATTTGTTTTTATAATGAACTCTCTAGTTACCGATATTGCAATATAAAATTATTGCTATAAAATTTCCTCAAACGCGCAGAACAAATAATAAAACCGGGAAATGATTCTTCAAAAACTGAAATATACTAATAAAAGAAGATACTACCTTTACGTTACAACATGTTAGTCTAACAAAACTAGGTAGGAGTTCTTTATAATAGAGAGTTCATTGCTACAGCCTAACTTAACCTAATTTAAACAAATCTATATTATGTTATCAGACAACATTATATCTACAATTTATCGATTTAGTGGCGGTTTGTAGATTTTTTTTTACGAAATTAAGTTTACTAACGTGAGCTAACCAGCGTATGCGTAAAGTGAATGACGTCGTGGGCTGTATTGCAATAATGTATGTTAAGTCCAGTGCACTTTTCAACTACAAATATTGTTTTTATAACAGAGTGTAACTTTATTCCTATTTTGTAATGCAACATAACAATATGCTGAAGTTCTCTACCTTTTAAAGAGAAGTTGTGTTGTTTCTGCGTGTTTTAAAGAGAAGTTTTTTATATGACTAGATATTATTTTTTGTTATTGTGAATCACACAAATTTCTAAATCATCAGATATAATTTTTTCAGTATCTGGTGTCGTGCATACCGATACCACAAATTGACAAACACTCAAAATAAACACATTTTTGCGTCAATTAGGAAATTCTACTTGATTTAAGTATATGAAAAAATAACTTTCATACAGATTTGTAGTATAATGCGGAAAATGGTGTTGTCCAGGAGATTTGTGTGCCATTACTTGACAGAGGGAGGCAAGATCGCTCGAGACATGAACTACTGGATCAAATGCGTATATTTTATTAGAAAACTCATGAATACAACAAATATGGGGGGGATGCAAATAAAGAGAAGCTACTGAGATTGGTATCGAACACACTTTGTACTTTATGTTATGCTAAACATTACGTTAGACTGAACCTATTCACATGATGGAGGTGTAAAATGTAACGTTTTTTTATATTACCGCCGAGCTAGGTTACTTTCTTTCACATTATTACCAAACCAGTAATTAGCTCCGAGAGTAAACTGTTCTAATTGTCGCTACGAAGAACTCGCACTTATCGATGGGCGAACCTATGCAGCTGATTTCAGGGAAGCATGTATGGTCCGGTCCTTTATTTAAAATTTTACACCTAGCAAGCTAGGAGAAAAGTCTTATAGAGAGAGTAGTAGATAGAGAATCTTCCAGCGTTCCGGTTGACCGAGGAAGAACATTAATGGGCATGCCATCTTCCCGAGGGAGCCAGTAAGCAGCCAAAGTTAAATTGTAATCCTAAGGACGACTCACAAAAGGTAATTGATTAGCATATTTCCTTCATATTTATTGAAATAAAATTTATATGAACGCACTGTCCTCGATCCGTAGAGTATTATTTGTTGATTAGTTGTTCTACACGCTATTTTGAATTGAAAATGAAAGATTTCTCGTTCTCTTTTTTTATTTAAGCCCGACGACGTCAGTGATATTTCAAAAATAAAATATAAAAGGTAGTTTTTAGCTGAACCGGTTTAGGTAATAGTAGTTTAACAGTGTTGTACTTATGCACAAACTGAATACGTCAACAAGTGAAATGAAGTGAAAGCGCTTTCTGATGGCAAAGTTTAACTTAGCTAAGAAGTTTTAGTCTCAGTTCCGAGCTACAGCAACGTTGTAAATTATTCTCAGATTTAATTTTGTTTGTAAGACTCGAGTTACGATTGTAAGCGAAACGTTTGCATATCCGCGAAATTTACAGCTCTCGCCGGCGTTAATTATTCAAATCTCTTGCAGACGTTACCGTTTGTTTTCGGAGTGTTGAGTCCTTTGGAAGCTCGAATTTGGGAAAGTTGATAACAAGCGACAGGTTTATTGTTATATAAACGCCATTTTGTGGTAGTAAAGGATTCCCTCTCAATGAATTTCCTAACTAGGAAGCTCGAATTTGGGAAAGTTGATAACAAGCGACCGGTTTATTGTTATATAAACGCCATTTTGTGGTAGCAAAGTATTCCCTCTCAATGAATTTCCTAACTCCATACAAATTCTATGACGAAACATTTTGCTTGTAGCGTGGAGATAATGCTATAAGCAAAAGAGAAGCTGAAATCTTATGTTATAGAAAACAGGTGTTAGAAACAGGTTAAATGAGCTACACAGAGACGTAATCTCCTTTGCAAAACTCAAAAATAAAAGCACACAAATTACCAAGTACAAGTGTGTAAAAACCTCTGTCAGTGTAAGTCAATAAATCTATCTTAAACCTCGGTGAATGTATTTTAGAAATACAACACAGAAGTGAACGACATTTTAAAGCCATTTCTATACCTTGTTACAAAATCAGAGTTAAAAGGCATGCAGGCTAAAACGAGGGCTTCCGCCAGTTGAGATAGGGACATTTTGCGAATTTTGAATTTGTCTGCATCCCTTAATAAACTACTATGATCATCTTTACCCATTTCCTATTCTGTCAAGTATTCGTAAATTTAAATTCGTCTCACCTAATCATTCTTTAAGCTAACTGATTGTTTTAAATGTATAATGTTACTTTAAAGTAAATGATTTTACTCTAACGTATACTTTTCACTTTTTATATAACAATAAATTAAGTTAATTAATATCAAGTTTTTGAAGTATATACTTTTATATCGACGCCTATAATACCTATTGGATGGACATAATGATACAATTTCGGTGCAGTATAATTTCCATCACGTTACGTTACGAGTCGCCTCAAAGTGAATTAAATTATAACATATGATTTAATGCAACAGCTGATTTTGTGTTGTAGGTTATGTTGTAGAAGTGCTGTTTTACACGTAGGTTATGTTACATTATTTTTTGAGCATTGTTAAGTAGAAAGGTTTTAAATAGCTTTTATAAGTTAACAAATTACATAATTAGTTTAAATTTTAATAAATTACAATACAAATCTTTCTATAAAAAGATAACAATAAGATATTAATACTTTTTCCAATTTTGTAAATAAATATAGTCTTAGGCAGGAATGGTGCTTTTTAAGAATATATTTCGGTAGTTGTGAGATTTAGCGGCCACCTACGATATTTGTGGAAATTGTTCAGAATCATATAATAGGACGATATCCACAAGACGTTTTTTTATTGACTTGTGTAGATATTTGAGAAACAGCGTTTTAGCATAATTGTTATGGTTTTTGCACAGGTATATTTAAATATAATTATAGCCTAAAGTCTCCAGTTAGGATAGATTTGGTTTTAAATTTATATATTATTATAACCCAATATTAAAATATACCTAAAACGTGTCCAATTAGGATACATTTGGTGGTAATTTTATACATCAAATAAATGGTTAAATGTATAAAATTAGAACAAAATCTATCCTGACTGGATACTTCAAAGGTATATTTCAGCATAGATATATAAAATCCACCTTCCTTAGCAATAACAAAATTAATTTTTATCAATATAGCTTCAAGAAATGCTTTTGATTTATAAAGTTTAAGTTTCTAAAACACAAACTACAGTTGTGACAACACTGTATCACTCCGCGCCCGATGCACAACTTAATAACAACAGTTGTGACGTCACAAAACATTTGTGTCACTCCGCGGATCATTCACAACCTATGCTTCTGCACTGAATTTTCTACCCTACATTAAAATTGAGAAACTAACTTTTCCTAGGTCAATAAAAACAAATCTTGTGGATATCATCCTATTTAGTAGTTTCGAATATTTTTTCACAATATTGTTGGTGGCCGCTAAATCTCACAATTACCCAAATTTCAAATGAAATTTTTAAAACGGTTTGTATTCAGTAAACCTGTAAATAATCCTTTTTTGTTAGGCCTACCTATAATATTATATTATTCATTACAGTATATATTAGTATTTATTAAATACATAACCTCAAATTAAAGTGAAAAATATTTAACAAAATAAGTTATAAATTAATATGTTTTTGTAAAACTATTAGTTCTAATTTTGTTGTACGTCAAACTTTGGTGTTAAATATGAAAAATCAGTATTATTGTGTAATATAAAATTAATTTGTATATTCTTATTTTTCATTTCTCTCGTTGAAAGTATTACAAAGCCATTAGCCCTAATTTGTTATTTGTAGTTCAATTTCTAGTGTTAAATTTAGAAACCTTGTATTATTGTTCCTTATAATATAACAAATGTTTAAGCAATTTTTCAACACGTAAGTTGTAAGGTTTTTCTCAATTTAAAATTGTTGTAGACGTGACTGTAATTGTTTCCACCTCTGCCGGTAGTCCGCGAGTGCCACAATCTAATATCGTTTTCCCTATAAAGATGGTTTTCAAATCTCCAAATGTTGTTTAACACTTCGACCTATTCAAATCGAAAAAAAATTCAACCAAAGTCGGGCTTATATCTTAGTTTTACCAGTATCTATCAATTAGCATAATATATTTATTAATTATATTTACTAAAAGTTTAACTACAAAAGGATTTGCATAATTTATTCTGTTGTTCAGCAGAAAAGCCTTGTCTTCAAAAAATTCACTGTGGATATATTTTCAATTAAAACGAGCACACTGTCACGTTTTTACAAGATTTTATACGACATCGTGTTGTTGTGTCAATAAAAAACAACTGTCAGTTTGAAGGGTAGGTGGTATGATCTCTCAGGGGAGCTGGTTGCCTTTGTTTTATTTAGCCTATCTGCTGTCCAATATACTTTACGTTCGTCAAAGCAAAACTGTAAAACCTTGTAAAAAGTCTATAACAACATCTTGCTTACATCTTATTATTTTATATTTATGAGCTTCAGTTAAATATCCTTCGTTATTTATGTTGTATATTTTGCGTTAAAGCGTATAAATTGTTATTTTACTTATTCACGTGTAGAGGGGAGGTACATGTACATTATAATAAAAGCTATCACATGTATGTTATAAGTGAATTAAAGGAAAGAATAATAGACTTTTCAAGATGCCCACTAATACTATATAGGCATATAATAACGAAGATCTATTTCAAGAAGAATATTTTTAAAACTACACGTTCGATGTTCTCATTAATGTAATATATTGATATTGTCAGTAGCCTCTTATACCATTAACATTTAAACAACAATGGACCGCTATTTTAACAAATAAGATATGTTAATTTACTTATTGTACTTTATTTACGTTTTATTACGGGAAACTGTTACTACAATAGCTAGTTTCTAATAGAACCTCTATAGCAACATTTTCTATGCAAAGCATTTTCTTATGATTTTGAGTCAAAAACGGGAATAGTGTAAAGCTATACCTCTGCGCTTACACGTGGTGAATAAATATCTGTAAAACTAAACCGTTCTATTTATTAAGTATTAATATTTAAAAAAGGAAAATTAGGACTTAAAAGATAAAAAAAATGTATCACCTAAATATGAACATCATAAAGTGTCATTATAATTGGTTTTTCCTATTCCTTCTGTTAGTTCCCACTCTCTTTACGTTCTAATTATCAATTTTTATTGAAATGCATATTATATAGTCACAGAAGTTCAAACGTATATTTTAAACTTTATTGGACGACACTTGATGTAATACATTGTTTTTAAATACTGTTTCTTTAATTTAATTTAATTATTTTAGTTTTAAATGAAAAAAAAAACATTTAACAAAAGGGTGAATGTATGCAATATACTCGTAGTTATTCGACGCTTTTAGCATAAAATAAGGGATAACATATGACTTTATAAAACATCTGATATAATAATATACAGTAGGTTATATGATAGAACAACTGTTTTAACTCATAGGTCCTAATACTTAAATCATATTATTTGTAGTTAGTAATACAAAATGACAAAGATAAATATTTTCTTTGTGGACACAAGCTGGACTTCACAAATACGTTTGATTAAATTGCTAGCTTGTAACTAGTTGCCCAAAATTATGAAACTCAAGGGATTATTTTAATTACTTTAAAATTTGCTTGGTATTATTCTCTGAAGTTTTAACGTTGATTAGGTTGTATAGAGAAAGCCTAACGGAGGATCTTATAGGTTTATTTTAATTAATAGTTCTTTAACAGTATTCTGAACTTTTCTTTTAAATTTACACGTTTAATTAAAGATTTATAGAACATTCCTTACATATGAAATGCTTCGATACATAATTATTTTTTGACGAAGTCTTTAAAACACTTCTATATGTTGTACAACATATTAAAACTGGGCCTTTACCTTAAGTTTAATGTTATAAAAACGTATACACCGGTATGATAATAGATTCAGCCTAAGTGCTTACAAAAGCTCCGGATACCTTCATTACAGGTTCTTTATGTAACTCTATGCGCCATAGTTATGCAACATCTGCAATCAGAAATAATTGCAGTGGATGGCACGGTTCCTTGCCTGCAGGTCCTGAATAATAAAGGGACCCTTTGCAACGAAACACTGAGTTACACTAATAGTAACTATCTCGATTAACACGGTTCAGGAGAGAGTTATCAAACGTATACATATCCCACTCTTACCTCATATACACAATTAGTTTCATGATATTTTGCTTAGGTAAATGCAAACAATACTTACCGAAAATACCAAATAACATTCCTGCGTACACTATTACATTCAGGTTTAGGAGAACGGATGTAACATAGTGAGACAGATAAATTGTACTGTTTAGGCAATAAGTAGGTCTATCTTGTAAACATTAAAACATTAAACGTGCATAGCTCCTTTAGTGAAAACGATAGATAAAATCTGTGCGCACCACGACATTCTATGATACATAATCTGTTAAATAGACTATTTAAAACTAATTCTCTTTTTAAAGGATAACACCAAAAATCATTAAAGTGTATATATAATTAAAAACATTTCAAAAACCACAATACTTTTAATGCATATATTATTGAAAGCTTTTCGCCGATAAAATAGTACCAGCATGTTCAGGAAAATAATTATTTAAAATATTTTTACAAAAATGAATAATATGTACTACAAAGGACCATATGTTTATAACTATTGCACTTTACGTAATTTTTTCTATAACATCGAAGACCTTATAAATAGTTAGTTGCCTTGATCTCACTTGAATTTGTTCATCAAATAATTTGTCTTTAACTTTATGCTTATAAATTTCCAATGTTTCACATATATTCATCTTTAATCCCCTATTTAATTCTTTTATTAAATTCATATTTTCTATTTTAGGAAATTCGTGTTAATTATTAATGCAATGAGAAGCTAATTTAATTTGTATATGTTTAGTTTGATATAAGCTTTTAAATGTTCTTTGTATCTTTATTTTAATTTCTTTATTTGTTTGTCCTACATATAATTTATTACAAGCTTGCCATTTTATATTATATACTCCATTCCTTTCGTGCATATTATTTTGATTATTGTTATTATTTATTAAAATTTTATTATCAGATTTGCATGTTATTTGTAAATTTGTTCCTTTAAATAATCTTGTAATTTTATTTATTTCGTTACCAGTGAATGTAAAAGTTGTCCAATTTGTTCTCTTTTATTATGAGCAAAGTTATTTTCAATTTTCTGTTTTTGTATTATGTTAATATTGAATTTATCTATAGTTTTTCTTTTATATCCATTTTCTAAATCAATTTGATATATTATATTTTTCTCTTTTATTTGATCATTTCAGTTCATTGGTATTTTGTTCATTCTATTTAGTAAATTATACAGTACTGCCATTTTTTTGGTAATATGGATGATTTGATTAATTAGGTATTATTTGATTTGTCTTAATGGTATATATATATATATATATATATATATATATATATATATATATATATATATATATGTGTGTGTGTGAGTGTGTGTGTGTTGTGTGTATGTATGTGTGTGAGTGTGTGTGTGTTGTGTGTATGTATGTGTGTGTGTGTGTGTTTGTGTGTGTGTGTGTGTGTGTGTTTATGGGGATGAATGCATATTCCAAAAAGGATCTAAGCAAATCTACAGTATTACATAAGCCCTTCCTGTTTAATGTTATATTACAAATCACTACGCAGGGAGATATTTCAAAAACGGCTACTCTGAAGAAGGATTATACATAAATCTTTGGTATACTTATGAGGAGTAGTTGTGCATTGATATTCTTACAGAATCTGATAGTATAATCATCGAAATGCTTTCAACGTTGTACTTGATCAAGATATTTGTTATGGAAATGGTTTATAATAAGTAAATATTACAATTTGTAGGTAAGGAACATGTTATGTAAGTATTTGATTGTTTTATTTATTCGTAATTGTAATTACATTTTATGCTATAGCAATAATTTTATATTGTATTACCATTACCACTTACACTTTAATGTACAAAACAAAAGAATGTACTTTAATGTTTAATAAAACACTCTAATGCACTTTAAGCTATTTCTTGTTAGTCGACTCACGAGAGCTGTGCTATTTCCTTAAGTTGCTCATTTTCAGGAAATAAAAAACATTCTCCTAATGCTAGAAAATGAAAGCACCATAGCACAGTTTTTGGAAGTTGGGTTACAAAATATATCAAGTAATAAATTTGCTTGAGTACATTAAAGTGCAAATGATAAGTGAATACAAGGTGAGAGTGCTGCTACAATACATAGATACACCCCTACACACAAACACGTGCGCGCACAAGAGTAAACTCACAAATAAAAATAGATATATGGGCTACAATGGTTGGTTCGCCTCGTCAATGGTATTTGAAATTTTAAAGATTTGCCCAACAAAATATAAGTGAAATGGATTCACTCCTTATATTTACTATTCATTATACTCTTCTTTCCGTAAATATATATATATATATATTTATATATATATATATATATATATATATATATATATATATATTTATATATATTATAAGTTTTCTTGTTTAATAATTTAAAACAACATAGGTTATTTAAATACAAGAATATTTATTAGTTTATATTCAAAGCTTTTCGTTGGTAAACAGTACCAACATCATCAGGAATGAAAATTACAATGTAAGTTTCATTCCTGACGATGTTGGTACTGTTTACCAACGAAAAGCTTTGAATATAAATTAATAAATATTCTTGTATTTGAATAACCTATGTTGTTTTAAATATATATATATATATATATATATATATATATATATATATATATTTCTGTGTGTGTGTGTGTGTTTGTGTGTATGTATGTATTTATTTAAATTTATACAAATATTTGTAATATTGATACAAAAACAATAAAGCAAACATTAAAACAAAAACATAAAAAATAAAGAATCTATCATGCAACCTTGAATATAAGTCATACTAGCAGTTCTACTATTCGATGTGCTAATAACATTGAACAATATTAAAGAATTTAAACTAATAATTAATTTCTAAATAAGAGAAAATCCCATTAGTTATAACTATATATTCTACAAAGGATTAAAATTCTCCCTGGTTATATCCAGCTTAGACCCATAGGATCATGACATATACTTACACCAAAGACGTCCTAATCCAAATGTAGGGACTGTACTTTGCTATAATTAATGTTTTCGTAAGACCAGTGTTGTCCTACTTTAATATTATGTTAGCTTAGTTTCATATTACATTCTTCACAGCATAGCTAGTGTCATGTTATATAAGTAACACTATAATTTCTTTATACCTTTGATACTGTCATGTTATTTTTCAAAGCGTCATTTTAGCTTACTAAAATATTACTTTCTTTATACCTTTGCTAGTGTCATGTTAGATTTCAAAGCGTCATGTTAGCCTAGTAAAATACTACTTTCTTTATAGCTTCGATAGTTTCATGGCAGATTAGTAAATTATTTCGTTCTTTACAGCTTTTGTCGTAGCGTGTTATCCTAATAAAATATTACGATTTTATAGCAGTGATAGTGTCATGGTAGATTAGTAAAATATGACTTCCTTTATAGCTTTAGTAGTGTCATGGTAGATTAGTAAAATATTTTGTTCTTTACAGCTTTCGTAGAGGCATGTTATCCTGGTAAAATATAACGTTTTTTATAGCATTGATAGTGTCAGGTTAGCTTAGTAAAATATTTCTTTCCTTACAGCTTTCGTAGTGGTATGTTATCCTGGTAAAATATAACGTTTTTATAGCATTGATATTGTCAAGTTAGCTTAGTAAAATATTTCGTTCTTTACAGCTTTCGTAGTGGCATGTTATCGTGGTAAAATATGACGTTTTGTATATTATTGATAGTGTCATGATAGCTTAGTCAAATATTACTTCCTTTATAGCTTTAGTAGTGTCATGGTAGATTAGTAAAATATTTTGCTCTTTACAGCTTTCGTAGTGGTATGTTATCCTGGTAAAATATAACGTTTTTTATAGCATTGATAGTGTCAGGTTAGCTTAGTAAAATATTTCTTTCCTTACAGCTTTCGTAGTGGTATGTTATCTTGGTAAATTATAACGTTTTTATAGCATTGATATTGTCAAGTTAGCTTAGTAAAATATTTCGTTCTTTACAGCTTTCGTAGTGGCATGTTATCGTGGTAAAATATGACGTTTTGTATATTATTGATAGTGTCATGATAGCTTAGTAAAATATTACTTCCTTTAAAGCTTCAATAGTATCATGGTAGATTAGTAAAATATTTCGTTCTTTACAGCTTTCGTAGTGGCATGTTATCGTGGTAAAATAAGACGTTTTGTATATTATTGATAGTGTCATGGTAGATTAGTAAAATATGACTTCCTTTATAGCTTTAGTAGTGTCATGGTAGATTAGTAAAATATTTTGTTCTTTACAGCTTTCGTAGTGGTATGTTATCCTGGTAAAATATAACGTTTTTTATAGCATTGATAGTGTCAGGTTAGCTTAGTAAAATATTTCTTTCCTTACAGCTTTCGTAGTGGTATGTTATCCTGGTAAAATATAACGTTTTTACAGCATTGATATTGTCAAGTTAGCTTAGTAAAATATGTCGTTCTTACAGCTTTCGTAGTGGCATGTTATCGTGGTAAAATATGACGTTTTCTATATTATTGATAGTGTCATGATAGCTTAGTAAAATATTACTTCCTTTAAAGCTTCAATAGTATCATGGTAGATTAGTAAAATATTTCGTTCTTTACAGCTTTCGTAGTGGCATGTTATCGTGGTAAAATATGACGTTTTGTATATTATTGATAGTGTCATGATAGCTTAGTAAAATATTACTTCCTTTAAAGTTTCAATAGTATCATGGTAGATTAGTAAAATATTTCGTTCTTTACAGCTTTCGTAGTGGCATGTTATCGTGGTAAAATATGACGTTTTGTATATTATTGATAGTGTCATGATAGCTTAGTAAAATATTACTTCCTTTAAAGCTTCAATAGTATCATGGTAGATTAGTAAAATATTTCGTTCTTTACAGCTTTCGTAGTGGCATGTTATCGTGGTAAAATATGACGTTTTGTATATTATTGATAGTGTCATGATAGCTTAGTAAAATATTACTTCCTTTAAAGCTTCAATAGTATCATGGTAGATTAGTAAAATATTTCGTTTAGATTAGTAAAATATTTCGTTCTTTACAGCTTTCGTAGTGGCATGTTATCGTGGTAACATACTACTTTCTTTGTAGCTTTGATAGTGTCATGTTAGCTTTTAAACATATTACTTTCTATATAGCTTTGATACTGTCATGGTGGATTATGAACATAGTACTTTCTCTATAGCATTGATAGTGTCATGTTAGCTTAGTAATACATTACTATCCTTATGGCTTTGCAAGTGTCAAGATAGCAAAGTAACCTATTACTTTATTTATAGCTGTGCTATTGTCATGTTAGCTTAGTAAAACCTTACTATCCTTATGGCTTTGCAAGTGTCAAGTTAGCTTAGTAACCTATTACTTTATTTATAGCTGTGCTTTTGTCATGTTAGCTCAGTAAAACATTACTATCCTTTTGGCTTTGCAAGTGTCAAGTTAGCTTAGCAACCTATTACTTTATTTAAATCTGTGCTTTTGTCATGTTAACTCAGTAAAACTTTACTATCCTTTTGGCTTTGCAAGTGTCAAATTAGCTTAGTAACCTATTACTTTATTTATAGCTGTGCTTTTGTCATGTTAGCTCAGTAAAACATTACTATCCTTTTGGCTGTGGATGTGTCAAGTTAGCTTAGCAACCTATTACTTTATTTATAGCTGTGCTATTGTCATGTTAGCGTAGTAAATCATTACTAACCTTATGACTTTGCATGTGTCAAGTTAGCTTAGTAACCTATTACTTTATTTATAGCGGTGCTTTTGTCATGTTAGCTCAGTAAAACATTACTATCCTTTTGGCTTTGGATGTGTCAAGTTAGCTTAGCAACCTATTACTTTATTTATAGCTGTGCTATTGTAATGTGAGCTTAGTAAATCATTACTAACCTTACGGCTTTGCATGTGTCAAGTTAGCTTAGAAACCTATTACTTTATTTATAGCTGTGCTATTGTCATGGTAGCTTAGTAAAAAATTACTATCCTTATGGCTTTGCAATGTCAAGTTAGCTTAGTTACCTACTACTTTATTTATAGCTGTGCTATTGTCAAGGTTAAATATTTCGTTCTTTACAGCGTTTGTAGTGGCATTCTATCCTAATAAAATATTACTGGTTTTATAGCATCGATAGTGTCATGGTAGATTAGTAAAATATTTCGTTCTTTACAGCTTAGGTAGTGGCATGTTATCGTGGTAAAATATTACTTCCTTTATAGGTTTGAGAGTGTCAAGGTAGATTAGTAACATACTACTCTCATTATAGCATTGACAGTGTCATTTTAGCTTTTAAACATATTACTTTCTACATAGCTTTGATACTGTCATGGTGGATTACGAACATAGTACTTTCTCTATAGCATTGATAGTGTCATGTTAGCTCGGTAAAACATTACTATCCTTATGGCTTTGCAAGTGTCAAGATAGCAAAGTCACCTATCACTTTATTTATAGCTGTGCTTTTGTCATGTTAGCTCGGTAAAACATTACTATCCTTATGGCTAGCAAGTGTCAAGTTAGCATAGCAACTTATTACTTTATTTATAGCTGTGTTACTGTCATGTTAGCTCAGTAAAACATTACTATCCCTATGGCCCTGCCGGTGTCAAGTTAGCTTAGCAACATATTACTTTATTTATAGCTGTGTTACTGTCATGTTACCTCAGTAAAACATTACTATCCTTATGGCTTTGCACGTGTCAAGTTAGCTTAGCATCCTATTACTTAATTTATAGCTGTGCTATTGTCAAGTTAGCTTAGTAAAACATTACTATCCTTTTGGCTTTGCAAGTGTCAAGTTAGCTTAGTAACCTATCACTTTATTTATAGCTGTGCTATTGTCATGTTAGCTCAGTAAAACATTACTATCCTTATGGCTTTGCAAGTGTCAAGTTAGCTTAGTAACCTATTACTTTCTTTATAGCTTTGATAGTGTTTTGTTAGCTTTGTAACATATTAGTTTATTTATAACTTTGTTAGTGTTATGTTAGCTGTGTAACATATTACTTTATTTGTAGCTGTGCTATTGTCATGTTAGCTTTGTAACATATTACTCTCTTTATAGCTTTGATAGTGTTATGTTAGCTGTGTAACATATTACTTTATTTATAGCTGTGCTATTTTTCATGTTAGCACAGTAATACATTACTATCCTCAATGCTTTGCAAGCGTCAAGATAGCTTAGCAACCTATTACTTTATTTATAGCTGTGCTATTGTCATGTTAGCTTAGTAAAACGTTACTATCCTTATGGCTTTGCAAGTGTCAAGTTAGCTTGGTAACCTATTACTTTATTTATAGCTGTGCTATTGTCATGTTAGCTTAGTAAAACATTACTATCCTTATGGCTTTGCAAGTGTCAAGTTAGCTTAGTAACCTATCACTCTATTTATAGCTGTGCTATTGCCATGTTAGCTCAGTAAAACATTACTATCCTTATGGCTTTGCAAGTGTCAAGTTAGGTTAGTTACCTATCACTTTATTTATAGCTGTGCTATTGTCATGTTAGCTTTGTAACATATTACTTTATTTATAGCTGTGCTATGGTCATGTTAGCTTTGTAAATTATTACTTTCTTTATAGCTTTGATAGTGTTATGTTAGCTTTGTAACATATTACTTTATTTGTAGCTTTGCTATTGTCATGTTAGCTTTGTAACATATTACTCTCTTTATAGCTTTGATAGTGTTATGTTAGCTGTGTAACATATTACTTTGTTTATAGCTGTGCTATTGTCATGTTAGCTTTGTAACATATTACTTTATTTATATCTGTGCTATTTTAATGTTAACTTTGTAACATATTACTTTATTTATAGCTGTGCTATTGTCATGTTAGTTTTGTAACATATTACTTTATTTATAGCTGTGCTATGGTCATGTTAGCTTTGTAAAATATTACTTTCTTTATAGCTTTGGTAGTGTTATGTTAGCTGTGTAACATATTACTTTGTTTATAGCTGTGCTATTGTCATGTTAGCTTTGTAACATATTACTTTATTTATATCTGTGCTATTTTATGTTAGCTTTGTAACATATTACTTTATTTATAGCTGTGCTATTGCCATGTTAGCTTTGTAACATATTACTTTCTTTATAGCTTTGATAGTGTTTTGTTAGCTTTGTAACATATTACTTTCTTTATAGCTGTACTATTGTCATGTTAGCTTTGTAACATATTATTTTATTTATAGCTTTGATAGTGTTTTGTTAGCTTTGTAACATATTACTTTCTTTATAGCTGTGCTATTGTCATGTTAGGTTAGTAAAACATTACTATCGTTATGACATTACAAGTGTCAAGTTAGCTTAGTAACGTATAATTTTCTTCATGGTTTTATAAGTGTCATGCCAGCTTAGTATCGTATAACTTTATTTATGCCTTTTTTTACTTTCAAGTTAGCTTAGTAGAATCGGTGAGTGGGAAAAGGGAATAAGTACATTAAAAAATTTTTTTTTAAACTAACATAGCCAGTTTGTTCAAATTCTGTCTACTCATATTCTGAGAGCAAAAAGGAAAAATCTGCACAGCCAATTTCGTGTATAAAAACTAGTTCAAAACATTCATGATTAGAAGAAGGAATTATCTACAATAGTTGTTTCCTTTTCCCTCACAGTTCAGACCTGGTCGTGAAGACAGGTTAGGTACAAGACGTGGTCGAGCGCTTATTTTGTGTATTGTTCATGAAGTGCATAACATGTGAATTATTTCCTAAAGTTAATAAGGTTTTACCTTATTTATAGTGATGTGCTTTAATTACAAGCCGTGTAACATTTAGACAGTAGTTCATATGTGATTGTTTTAGATGTACTAACTTGTCGTTTTAGGCTGAAAGGAGAAATTTTGAGGTTTGCCATTATTAAGTCTGCTAGAACTCATGGAAAGGAAAATATATAAACAGTAAAGGGTTTTTAACTGCCGTGATGCATGTACCTTAAAATATTTTGTTGAAGACAATTATAAACTGATTATGTCTTTATATGGCAATAGAACAAAAACGAACATATCCTATAGGTAAAATAGAGAGGCATGACATAGGAAGAAAAATTGCAAAAGACGTTAGTTCCAACGCAAAGTAGTCTTCGTTGCATACTTTCCCAATAAAGGCATTGAACTCATAAGAATTTGCCGGAACATTTTTTGGCCTTATAATCTGTGTCTATTAAAACAGTGTTTTGCCTGAGCACATTGGTTGCCAACAATGAAACCCACGTAGATAAAAGAGGAAAACATGAAAACAGACGGTCTCATTACCTCCTAAGGTTTTTAAAGAAATTGGTATGCATATAGAGGATTCCTAATCAAACTGCTCATTACACATCAGAGTCAGTCATATATCTTTACAGTACTCTACTGTACGTAAAATGCTTGAGTTGTTTTTAGAAAAAAATACATAATTAAAAGATACTGTAATATATGAGTATTACCTCAATCATTTTAAAACCCACTGTGGATAACGTTTCAGGCGGCCCCAAGTCGACGCCTGTTTGACATGTGAGATACTGAACACTAAGATGAAATCTATTTTTTTGAATGAAAATGCAGACATGAAGTTGCAGAACGTATATTTCACAAAAGACTAGCGAACAAGTTTTATAACAAGTTGAAAGAGATCAGAAATGTTTGTAGAAATAGTGGAAACGTAGTTGGTATACTCTTTGACTTTATGCAAAACCTGTCATTGTTCATTCCAGCAAATGTTTTATCTGCGGAAGATTTGGCAATATGTGTTTTTTTACACAACCTTTCTAAAAACAAATCGGTGTTTTACACATATCTTGAAGGTTTAGGTGGCAACGGCCGAGAATAAATTTGTAACTTCTTTTCACACTACATAGAGAACTACATCCTACAGCCATTACCCGTGTTTAATGATGCCTGCGAAAGCCAAAATCGCAACTACACTCTCACAAGTTTGTTGATGGTACAAACTATTTTTGGTCGATTTAAAGGAATAGAGCAGTATTACCCAATAAGGGGACATAGTTTTATACCTTGTGATAGAAACTTTTCTAATATAAAAAGAGTGGTCCGAAGACGTGATAGATTATCCTACCAGAACCGTACAACGATGGTATATCAACAGGTAGGAAAACTGGTGAAGCCTTCCTTGTGTATCAAGTTGCCAATGGAGACATCATGAACTTTGGAAAGTGGGGATCTATATTTTTCAAAAAAATCCACATCCAGTGTTCATAAGTAAATATAGACATCTTAAATACAAACCTAATACTAAAGTGTATGTCGAAGTTTGTCATTTTATTGATGGTTTCTGTTCAGATACATTAAAATTTCTAAAGGTAAAAGCTAGCACGCCTTTACTTTCAGCAGGAAAGTCTGATGACGGACAAGTATTTATTATCCTCAAAAAAATTATTAATGTGCAGAAGATTATTCAGTACATCCCAGATGAGTTCAAGCTCTTTGGCAATAACATTTGCGAACGGAAGACGACTAAGAACGACACGAACAGTGACGGATACCACTACTAAAAAGGAATTCATGATTTTCAAGAGAATTATTTACGATATTTTATTACTATTGTTTATTTACTCTGTGTTATATACAAGATACATATAGTACTCACATGCTCAATGTCTATTATTAAATCGATTGGAAATTATGTAGACAATACTAATCATGAAATTTGGCAAAATAAATTTTCGCAATTAATGAGTAGGAAATAACTTTGTAGATTTATAATTACTATATTATACACAAGAATGGTAGAATAGTAGGAGTTACCCTGTATTTGTATCAAGAAAAATGTTCTTAACAAATTACTAATGATTCATTTGGCTGTAAGGTCATAAATAAACACTACAAAACATTTTTCCAATTTATGAGAATTTAAGGGAGATGCACTTATTCCCTTTTTCCACTCACTGATTCTAACTGTTAACATATTACTTTCTTTTTGGCTTTATTAGTGTAATGTTGGCTTCTCAACATATTACTTATTTATTGCTTTGTTAGTGTCATGTTAGATTAGAATCATGTTACTTTCTTAATGACGTTTTTAGTGTCATGTTGGCTTGTCAACATATTACTTTCTTTATTGCTTTGTTAGTGTGATGTTAGATTAGAATCATGTTACTTTCTTAATGACGTTTTTAGTGTCGTGTTGGCTTGTCAAAATATTACTTTCTTTATTGCTTTGTTAGTGTGATGTTAGATTAGAATCATGTTACTTTCTTAATGACGTTTTTAGTGTCATGTTGGCTTATCAACATATTACTTTCTTTATTGCTTTGTTAGTGTGATGTTAGATTAGAATCATGTTACTTTCTTAATGACGTTTTTAGTGTCGTGTTGGCTTGTCAACATATTACTTTCTTTATTGCTTTGTTAGTGTGATGTTAGATTAGAATCATGTTACTTTCTTAATGACGTTTTTAGTGTCATGTTGGCTTGTCAACATATTACTTTCTTTATTGCTTTGTTAGTGTGATGTTAGATTAGAATCATGTTACATTCTTAATGACGTTTTTAGTGTCATGTTGGCTTGTCAACATATTACTTTCTTTATTGCTTTGTTAGTGTGATGTGAGATTAGAATCATGTTACTTTATTAATGACGTTTTCAGTGTCATTTTGGCTTGTCAACATATTACTTTCTTTATTGCTTTGTAGTGTGATGTTAGATTAGAATCATGTTACATTCTTAATGACGTTTTTAGTGTCATGTTGGCTTGTCAACATATTACTTTCGTTATTGCTTTGTTAGTGTGATGTTAGATTAGAATCATGTTACATTCTTAATGACGTTTTTAGTGTCATGTTGGCTTGTCAACATATTACTTTCTTTATAGCTTTGTTAGTGTCATGTTAGATTAGTATCACGTTATTTTCTTAATGACGTTTTTAGTGTCATGTTGGCTTGTCAACATATTACTTTTATTTATGACTTTGTAAGTGATGTGTTAGTTTAGTAACATATTACTTTATTTATGGTATTGTGTCTTGTTAGATTAGTATCATAATACTTTCTTTATGGCTTTGTTACTGTCATATTAGATTAGTTGACATATAACTTTCTTTATGTCTTTATTAGTGCCATGGTAGCTTAGTAAAATATTACTTTTTTATAGCTTTGATACTGTCATGGTGGATTAGTAATACATTACGTTCTTTATAGCTTAGATATTGTCATGTTAGCTTTGTATCATATTACTTTCTTTATAGCTTTGCTACTGTCATGTTAGCTTACTAAAATATTACTTTCTTTGTAGCTTTGCTAGTGTCATTTCACTGTTCGTTGCTTGGCCAGAGGTTTAACCCCCCGGAGACTATCTTGGTTTTTGTCACGAAAGTCGGACCTAAATCCTGATTTACTTCACCTCATTACAATATATATATCATCCATGAAGCCAATTGATCTTATTTAAAATTACCCCTGATTTCTAAAAACAAAATATTTCCTATAAGGCTTTCAAACATATCAATATATTAAGACAAATGGAAAATGTCCATTTCTTCAATTTTCATACTTTACAAGAGCTATTGCTTCTTTGTAATGCAAATTCCAATATTTCAAAGAATCTCTGGTTATGACATGAAATAAACGAGACAAACCACTTAAAATGTAAAGGTCTCTTTAATTATATACTTTAAAGATTTAATTCCAGGAATAATATTTAACATCTCCTTAAAGGATAAAAGAATCCTTTAACTAACTTCTCTTTTGAAAAAGCTTCAGTATTTTGTTGTTATATTAAATACACTAAGTTGAAACGTTCCTTGTTTGTTGAAAATAGTTGTTAAGAAGACTAAATAAAAATACAAATAAATCACTTAAAAAGCGAATTATTTTTAAATTGTAAATAATTTGATGTCTAGAATATTTATTTTCCTACACAAAATAAAACCATGCACATTTTCTTCATGTCTTCTAATGAATAGGTAAACTATAAAATTATAGACTACATGACATTATAAACTATATTTTTTCATTGCCTTTAAATATTTAATTGTCTGTTGTACATTTAGCGCCACACAATTGTTTTAGTTGTTTCCCATAAAAAAGTTCTCCTCTTACGCTTAGCCTATAGGACAGACATTCATCGTGTAAAATTTTTAATTTATGGACTCTCTTTAACTTGATCCGTATTTTAAAGGCACAACTGAATCTAATCGTTTATTTTTGAAAGGCTTCTTGTACACTTTTTGTGGTTTTTCAGGAGACGCAAACAACTGATCTAATAATTACAACGATCTTGTTTCTTTTAAGTTATACTTATATGTGAAATCCAATCAGTCATTCTACACAAACGTCAACCATCAAAGTTTGTTGGACGTGTGCCCTTTAAAAATAATTTCGGGTAACGGTACAAAAAATACAATGATGTTTTAAAAAAACATATATATTTAATCCAAAAATGTTTCAAATATATTTCCTAATGTAGGAAATGGTCCAATTTTGCTGAAGAGGAAGTTTACAAAACCTATGTGTGTTTTTCTTCCTCTTACAATAGATATTGTTATTGATAATTATGTTTGCAGTGGTTTTCGTCTTGAGACATACCAGGCTATTGAGTAGAGGTCCCATGCCCTTTCTACATTAAATGAGAAACCTATTACGGAAAAAATTGACAAAAGCGTTTTTAATATTAAACAATTCAGTTATTGGCTACACTATTTTGCTAAGATTTATAAACACTACTTTCCTAAATTCAAACTTCAAGACATACATGCCTTGTTTAGTTATTGCAAGATGTATTAAGTCTTTTGTAGGCAAAGTTTTATATCGTAAGTATGTGGTTTTAAAGACCAGAGCTCCATCTTCAGAGACTAAGAAGTTTCCTCATTCAAAAGGGACTCTGTAACTAAGCAACAATAGCACATAATAAATACACAAAAACCTCTTAACCACAAACTTTCTTTAATTTACCCTAATGTACATTTCAGTTACAAAGTAACCATCCTCAGAGGGATAACATACAAATACTGATTAACGCTAGAAAAATACCTTATTTATAATCTACAGAACTAGTCACTCCCACTCCGACCGCCGCGGCCCCAACTGTTAAACAAGGCGTAGCCACGCCCATCGAGTGAAAGCAAGATATCTAACGTCAACTGACTAAAATATAAATTAAAAATACAATAAAAACATAATTAAAATTCTTTTTTGAAATTATAACCAACACAAAATTTAATATAAAAATCATAATCCTATTTAACAAATGAATATAAAATAGAATTAGGAATAGGACCTCTATCAGAATTTAATAAATTCTCAGGTTTATGTTTACTAATTTTTAAACTTTCAAAACTATTTAATAACTTATTAGTTCTAACATTCTTAATTAACTTGACATTATTAACATCTAGATTGTGATTGGTCTCTAAAATATGGGCAGCAATACTAGACTTATCAGATCTTTGGTATTTAATATCCCTAATATGTTCCTTAAATCTAGTTATTACTTTTCGTCTTGTCTGCCCAATATACATTTTATCACAATCCTTACAATTAACTTGGTAAATCCCTGATTTATCAAGTGTTTCTACTTTATCTTTTGCATTACCTAATAAATTTTTAAGGTTATTATGATTTTTATACGCAACTCTCAATTTAACATTCTTAAAAATTCCCTCCAGCCCTTTGGTTAAAACTTTGTCAAAAGGTAAACTAATAAAACGGCTTTCTTCTTTAGTTTCCAAAGGTAATGTTGTTAATTTCTTCCGAAAAATCCTAATCTTTTGCTTCCTAAGGATATTATCAATAATTTTACGTTCATAACCATTAAATCCAGCTATACTTTTAATATGTTCTAATTCAATATCAAAACGTCTTTTACTCAAAGGAATATTAATCAACCTATTAACTAAAGAATTGAAAGCTGCAAATTTGTGCTGGTTACAATGGTTAGATTCGTTTGGAATAAATCTATCATTGGATGTTGGCTTTCTATAAATATCAAGAACTATTTTATCTCTATTTCTAATGCAATAAACATCAAGAAACGGTAAACGTTTATCTCTTTCAATTTCATAAGTAAATATAATATTAGGATGTTGATCATTGATGATCCTTAGAAATGGATCTATTTGAAATTCTTTAATATTAAATATAGCGAAAATATCATCAACGTATCTTATCCAGACACGAGGAAAATATTTAAGTTTCTTTTTCAATCCTAATTCAAAATGACTCATAAAGAGCTCTGCTAAAAATGGTGATAGGCTGTTTCCCATTGTTGTACCATCTTTTTGTTTATAAAAATTATTATTAAATTGAAAATAGTTACTATTCATACAACAATTAGTTAATTTTACATATTGGTCAACTCTCTCAATATCGACATCATTCTCAATTAAAAACTCTTTTAATAAATTTAAAGTTTCTGTTACCGGAATACTTGAAAACAGAGAACAAACATCAAAAGAAACTAAAATTTCTTCATCTGTTAATCTAATATTCTTAACCTTCTCTACAAAATCAAGTGTATTCTTAACCGAAAATGATGCCAACTTACATTTTAAAAAACTGAAATGGTTAGTTAAAGAATTCAGTTTTTTAAAATGTAAGTTGGCATCATTTTCGGTTAAGAATACACTTGATTTTGTAGAGAAGGTTAAGAATATTAGATTAACAGATGAAGAAATTTTAGTTTCTTTTGATGTTTGTTCTCTGTTTCCAAGTATTCCGGTAACGGAAACTTTAAATTTATTAAAAGAGTTTTTAATTGAGAATGATGTCGATATTGAGAGAGTTGACCAATATGTAAAATTAACTAATTGTTGTATGAATAATAACTATTTTCAATTTAATAATAATTTTTATAAACAAAAAGATGGTACAAAAATGGGAAACAACCTATCACCATTTTTAGCAGAGCTCTTTATGAGTCATTTTGAATTAGGATTGAAAAAGAAACTTAAATATTTTCCTCGTGTCTGGATAAGATACGTTGATGATATTTTCGCTATATTTAATATTAAAGAATTTCAAATAGATCCATTTCTAAGGATCATCAATGATCAACATCCTAATATTATATTTACTTATGAAATTGAAAGAGATAAACGTTTACCGTTTTTTGATGTTTATTGCATTAGAAATAGAGATAAAATAGTTCTTGATATTTATAGAAAGCCAACATCCAATGATAGATTTATTCCAAACGAATCTAACCATTGTAACCAGCACAAATTTGCAGCTTTCAATTCTTTAGTTAATAGGTTGATTAATATTCCTTTGAGTAAAAGACGTTTTGATATTGAATTAGAACATATTAAAAGTATAGCTGGATTTAATGGTTATGAACGTAAAATTATTGATAATATCCTTAGGAAGCAAAAGATTAGGATTTTTCGGAAGAAATTAACAACATTACCTTTGGAAACTAAAGAAGAAAGCCGTTTTATTAGTTTACCTTTTGACAAAGTTTTAACCAAAGGGCTGGAGGGAATTTTTAAGAATGTTAAATTGAGAGTTGCGTATAAAAATCATAATAACCTTAAAAATTTATTAGGTAATGCAAAAGATAAAGTAGAAACACTTGATAAATCAGGGATTTACCAAGTTAATTGTAAGGATTGTGATAAAATGTATATTGGGCAGACAAGACGAAAAGTAATAACTAGATTTAAGGAACATATTAGGGATATTAAATACCAAAGATCTGATAAGTCTAGTATTGCTGCCCATATTTTAGAGACCAATCACAATCTAGATGTTAATAATGTCAAGTTAATTAAGAATGTTAGAACTAATAAGTTATTAAATAGTTTTGAAAGTTTAAAAATTAGTAAACATAAACCTGAGAATTTATTAAATTCTGATAGAGGTCCTATTCCTAATTCTATTTTATATTCATTTGTTAAATAGGATTATGATTTTTATATTAAATTTTGTGTTGGTTATAATTTCAAAAAAGAATTTTAATTATGTTTTTATTGTATTTTTAATTTATATTTTAGTAAGTTGACGTTAGATATCTTGCTTTCACTCGATGGGCGTGGCTACGCCTTGTTTAACAGTTGGGGCCGCGGCGGTCGGAGTGGGAGTGACTAGTTCTGTAGATTATAAATAAGGTATTTTTCTAGCGTTAGTCAGTATTTGTATGTTATCCCTCTGAGGATGGTTACTTTGTAACTGAAATGTACATTAGGGTAAATTAAAGGAAGTTTGTGGTTAAGAGGTTTTTGTGTATTTATTATTAAATTCAACCACAGTATATTCCTAATAAATAGTAACAATAGCACTCAAGCCTTTGTAAGAGACATGTTTCCAAGATTGTTTAGTGAAAACGCCGATCAGACAATTACACTAATTTAATTGGTGATTTTAAAATCAGAGGTTTATTGTAATCAAAGATCTAAAGATGCAAATAGAACTGCTCTGAATGACGTGACGCGAAAATATCCTCTCGTATACTTGATATAGGTTGCTTATTGCTAAGTAGCAATGCATATTTAATAATACTCCATTTCAGTCTAATACCATCTCAAGTGGTATTAATTACGAAATTTATTAAAACGCCATTTCCTTCGTAGTTGGCAGAGAATATAACTTAGTTATAAATGTTCACCTTTGCTGAAGCTCTTAATATACTTATCTTCCTTTCTGTTAGAATTATGTGTATATATATATATATATATATATATATATATATATATATATATATAAGTTATATGAACGATTTATGATTTATGTGAACATTTCATAATTAAATGCGTGCTAGGAAAATTCCTGCTTACGCAGCTTTTGTATTATATAGGTGGTGAGAACAGAGCCACGGCAGTGTGTAAGTCGCCTCTGTATCGCACAGACGTTTTCCGCTCCAGCTGAATGTACATCAGTTGAATTTATTTTTATGTTAAGCAAAATTAATGTTACAGTCAAAATTATTGTTTCTTGATTTTTTAAGGTTTGTAAAAAATAAACGTTTTTTAAAAACCTTTCGAGCTTAATAAAACACGTAACTGACGCAGTCGGTAGGACATCTCGGGAAAATTAATGAACATAATTTTTTCGATTTCAATCGTTAATCGAGATAGTGCAAAAACTCGATTCATTACAGAGCGCATATCAGTAACGACATCATGAAAACTTTAGTAGAGTGAATATCTACAACAACTTAATAGAGCGCATATCTATTAAGAGCACGAGTGAATATTGTGTAAGTGAAAAGTGAAAAGGTGTTCAAATGAGCAAAGTATTTTGGATCCACTTGTAAGTAGATCGTAAGAAATAGAATTAAGAAAAGTAGAGTAAATACTTTTAATTTTATATAATTGATTTTTAATTTTATTATTTTAAAGAAAATAATATTTTAAAATGGCAACGCCAACATTAAAGAAGGAATATCTTGATATGATTTCTGAGTATAGTCGAGAGCCCACTATGCTCCACAGATTTATTTCCATATGCGATAAGGTAGTAAATAAGTTTTATGTAAACGAAAATCCAGAGGATTTTCAAAATGAATATCTGTTCTCCTCTATTCTTTCTAAATTAAAAGGCCAAGCACTAGAAATGGTCGTAAACTCTAACTCTTACAATTGGCACGAAATTAGAAAAGTATTATTAATTAGTTACTCGGACAAAAGAGTTTGTTTCACATTAAACTTAGAGATGTCAGAATTAAAACAGGAAAGTAACGAATCACCATTTCAATTCTATGAGAAAAATTCAAAAGTTACTAAATTTACAAATTTCATTTTTTATAAATAAAGAGCCTCAAAGGCAGATGGCTAAAGACGTTTTAATAGAATACGTTCAGAAACTAGCTTTAAGAGTTCTCCTTAGGGGTTTGCATGAACCCATCGGGTCACTAATGCGTACCAAGAACCCTAACACTCTTAGTGAAGCACTTAATATGCTCACAAACGACTTTCAATTTAAGAATAATAAAATGTTTACTCAGCCAAGCAAACAACCAGTCTTTCAGAAAAGCCAAACTCATAACGTAAGAAGAACAATACATACTGAATTTAAATACCCCCAAATACCTAAACAACCTTATCAACACCCAAATCCTTCCTATAGACCACCAACTTTTTTTTAATCATGGTCAGCCTCAAAGAGGACAGCCAAACAACAACACTACTAAACCTCAGTATCCTCAGCGGAATACGGGTTATCAACCTACCCCTACGAGTATTTCCACTAGACAGACGGACAGGCCTTCTAGACAAACGAATTTGTATCAAATGACCGGACAAGGAGCCGAAAAAGACGATTACACTATGTACCAGACTAACGGACAAGAATCATTCGCTTTTGAAGAAGATCTCGGGAAAGAAGAGTACTTCGAAGAATCCCAAAATGTAACAGACAACTACGAAGAAGAGACCGTTAAAATCGATCAAGACGAATTTTTTGGACATACAAGCTTCGGAATCGATTTTCAATAATGAATCTACAGAGCGAAAATAACGAGCTACCATTTATATACGACACAGACACCAAATCTAGAATATTAATTGACAGAGGCAGTACTAGATCATTTATGCGATAATCTTTAGGCTGGAAAAAGTTTAAAACAAGCGTAAAAAATAGCCGTTTGAAGTAATCACCGCACACGGCACTTCAAAAGAAAATTTTTGCTGCACCAAACCTCTGTTGTCTAAAAAAGCGATTAAATTTTATTTATTTGACTTTCATCAGAATTTCGACCTATTACTCGGACTAGACAATATAAAGGATTTAGGAATAAGCCTAGACTTTATAAATAATAAATTAATACTTTGTGATCAGGAAATCCCTATTCAATATTTTAAGACTGAAAAAGGAAGTTGTAATAAAACGGACAGCACGTCAATAAAGCAGGAGCAATTTAGTTATGTTATACAAGCCCGCACTAGCCAAACAGTTAAATTAAAAATACAAAATATTCATAATGGAGAAGGTATTTTACCACACAAACAAGTGAACGGATTAGAAATTCCGCAGTGTATAGTTTCAGTGCATAAGGGTGAAGCCTATTGCCCTATTATAAACAATACGGAAGAAAATGTAAAATTAACAATAAGTAAACCATTAGAAGTAAAATCTTTAGAGGAATATAATATTTTCAAACCTGATGCAATTCAAAGGAACACTAATTTAAATATGTTCGATTATAAACAAACAAAATCAGGAAGTAAAAATTTCGATTTATCAAAATTTAGGATGGAACACATGAACTTAGAAGAAAAATCTGCCCTAACAAATTTATTAATGGAATATGCTGATTTATTTCATATTGATGGAATCAAATTAACTTTTACCAACCAGATAAAACATGTTATTAGGACTACTGACGAAATTCCCGTATACTCTAGGAATTACAGGTACCCAAAAATCTACAAGAACGAAATTAATAAGCAAATTGAAGACAGGCTTAAACAAAAAAATATTAGTTCTTCAAATTCTCCATGGAAATCTCCTGTCTGGAGTGTACCCAAAAAACAAGACGCTTCTGAGAACAATTAAAAGACCTAAGAAGATAAAAATGTAATTAATGACCAAAATCCTTCTTGTTCATATTCAACACAATCAAATTAAAATCCCTACCATACCTTTGTCCACTAATTCTATGCAAGAAACTTTATTAAACTTTTAAACAACATTGTTTTATTAATTGTATGTGTTACAAACTTTGTAATTTATTAAATGATATGTAACTAGTTATGGTAATAAATATTGTTAATTATTTGAAATATGTTAATCACAAAAAAATTGTAATTGAAGAAAATTAGAAACTATACTCTTAAAGAGATAACAAAACAAAAAGAATTCTTATAAACTGACTAGAATCCTTTATCAAATCCATAACAGGTAATTTGAATGTAAATGATGGTAAAAATTATGAAAAATTATATAAAACTTTTATTGTAATCAATGTAAATTTTGTAAAGCAAAAAAATTAGATTCTGATAACAATTGTATATGTTATAAACATTTTGTATCTATCCTATGATAGAAAAGACTCATTATAAATTGTATTAATCAATTCCAAATACTTTTCCTCAGTTGAATTATAATGAACAGAAAGTTAGACTGTAAAATGCCCATCATCAAAAAAACAATAACGCCTACAAACTACGAGGATACTGCGTAGGAAATCGCAGATAACCCATTTAACTGGATCTTGGAGATCAACCTTCGCCTGGTGACTTTCTCCAGTGAAGAGGACTTCAACCCATGCCGAAAAAATTAGATTCTGATAACAATTGTATATGTTATAAACATTTTGTATCTATCCTATGATAGAAAAGACTCATTATAAATTGTATTAATCAATTCCAAATACTTTTCCTCAGTTGAATTATAATGAACAGAAAGTTAGACTGTAAAATGCCCATCATCAAAAAAACAATAACGCCTACAAACTACGAGGATACTGCGTTGGAAATCGCAGACAACCCATTTAACTGGATCTTGGAGATCAACCTTCCCCTGGTGACTTTCTCCAGTGAAGAGGACTTCAACCCATGCCGAAAATTGCCCTTTACGGAGGCCTCTTCAGCAGCTTATATACTTCGCCCTCATCAAGAAGATGAAGAGGACTTCAACCGATGCCGAAACTTCGCCAACCCCCGAAGTTTTCTTTAGGGATGGAGGAGTTATATGAACGATTTATGTGAACATTTCATAATTAATTGCGTGCTAGGAAAATTCCTGCTTACGCAGCTTTTGTATTATATAGGTGGTGAGAACAGAGCCCCGGCAGTGTGTAAGTCGCCTCTGTATCGCACAGACGCTTTCCGCTCCAGCTGAATGTACATCAGTTGAATTTATTTTCATGTTAAGCAAAATTAATGTAGCCGTCAAAATTATTGTTTCTTGATTTCTAAAGGTTCGTAAAAAATAAACATTTTTTAAAAACCTTTCGTGCTTAATATAACACGTAACTTATATATATATATATATATATATATATATATATGTGTGTGTGTGTGTGTGTGTGTGTGTGTGTGTACATATATTAGAGTAAATTTTTATATTTTTCTTAACATTACAGTAATTTCCGGTGTTTACGCGTTTCGCAATGACTCCTTCTTCAAAACATAATGATTACTATTTAAGTTTTAAAAATGGGTGCATTCCGAAACGGGATAGCAAAGGACACTACTGATTTCCTTTGTTGAGGCACATTTTCATACTACAGTGAATATAGTTCCTAAATGTGAGTAAATATCTTATGTAGGGTACCAGATATACCAGACAAATGCATACAAGGTAATATGTTTATTAAACATTTTAAATATTTTTGCGAAGTTGGGATATTATTAGGAGATTGTTTTAAATTATTTCACTCCAGTTTCTGGAAATGAGGGATTTTTTAATTACCTAATATCTTATAAAAATAAACGTTTATAATCCCACAGTAAAAATTAAAACTGTTTACTCTTAACATCACTAAACAATTTTTTACCAAAACAAACAACCATTATTATTAAAACAGACTAGTTTCGACGAAGATTTCTCCTTCCTCAGTGTTGCATTACTAATTATTGTCTTTATCAGTATTAGCAAATCACCGATGAAGTAGACATCGTTGTCGAAACTAGTCTGTTTAATTTAACAAAATGTTGTTGTTTTTTAATAAACTAGTGTGCAATGAGATTTAGAGTAAACTGTTTAAATTTCTCTCTCTATATATAAGTTCTAACTAACTTAATGTTTATAACACTCTAACACACAAATATTTCAATTATTTCTTGGAAATGTCAACAGTTTTAAAAATTATTCGTTTTAAAATTACTTAGAGAGTAGTTTTTCTTAAGGGATCGGAGAGGATCTTAGAAATAGTTTTAACTAATGGAATAAAACTAGGATAGTTTTAAGTTTTTTGAAGTTATCCGTGTCTGCTATAATTCGTTAAAATCCCTTATCATTTTATACCCAAGACTACATTTTAGTGTATGATTATCTGTTCGTTATCTGAATCGCACTATTAGACCTTATATAAAAATAGTGGTTTAAATATGTGACAATATAAATTTAAAATAAATACTGTTTAGATAGTTTGAAACAAGAAAACTATTTGTTACTCATTTTTTAAAAATGTTATACGTTTTTTGTAGCTCAAAGAACTTCAATAATTCATATGTTTTAAATAGACCCACACACCTTACCAGGCAGGCAAATTCTTTACCGACGTTGGCATTATGTCTATACAACTCAATGAAAAATTATAAAATGTGTTTTATTGCGTTGTATGTCGACCAGGTGTCATTAACGCTTGTCCGGTGTGAAGTTGCCGTTCATGTCATTTATTCAATGTCTCTTAGTAACAGATCTTCTCTTCTATGCATTTTTATAGTAAAGTAAAAGTTAAATAACTTGAATATCCTAGATTCTCGTGAAGTTAACAGAATTTATCTATTGTTTGTAGTTACAAAAATATGAACGTTTGAAGCGTTAGGTGACCGCATTAAATACTTCAATAAAAGTGCATATATCCCAAAAAGTACGAGGTTTGTAGTTCAATTTGTTACACGTTGTGCACCTGTAAATTCTATAATAGTCCATAGAGAACCGGATTAAATAGAAGTTTTTTGGAAAGAAAATAGCATGAGTTTGTTATTCATGTATTTTTATGAATTTCTTCAACAACTAAAATTCTTATTGAAATAGCTAAAATAACGTAGAATATATCATAGATCCTCGTGGAATTCACGTATTTATTGTTTGTACTAAAGCGTTATTAATATTAAAAGTGATACGTTTAACGGTTTTAAATACTTCATTAGACACATGTATATTCCCCAAACAGTACATGGTATGTAGCTCATTACGTTACATATTGTACCTCTGTACCTCCTGTGTGTCATAGGATATAGGAAACAAGTTTTAAGGATTTTTCAAATTCCTTGATGAGAAGAAATGTATATTGAGGATGCCCACGGTGTCATCAGAACGTATCTACTGTTTGTACTTAAATAGTTATTCATGCTTAAAGCATTACGTGTAAAGGTTTAACTGCCTTACAAACGTGTATATTTCCCAAAGCGTACAATGTATGTAGCTCTGTACGTTACACTACGTTCCTCTATAACTCCTATGTGTCATAGGATATAGAGAACACGTTTGTAGGGGTTTTCCAATTCTTGGCTGAGAAAAAAATGTATATTGGGGATGCCCACGGTGTCCTCAGAACGTATCTACTGTTTGTACTTAAATAGTTATTCATGCTTAAAGCATTACGTGTAAAGGTTTAACTGCCTTACAAACGTGTATATTCCCCAAACCGTACAAGGTATGTAGCTTAGTACGTTACACTACGTTCCTCTATACAGTCTGTATGTAATAAGGTATAGAAAACACGCTTGTACACTTTTCGAAATATTGTCTATGAGAGATGAATAAACTATATATAGTTTATGGATTTTTGAGAATTTCTAAACAAATTAGAATTCCTAATTGAATAGCTTAAATAATATGGAATAGGTCATAGATTGTCGTGGTTTTCTCAGAATTCACTATTTGATATAAAAGAGTTATGTTTGCTTAAAGTGTTAGGTATAACGATTTACAAACTCTTCGGTTTTTCCAAATATACATTTAGTTGAGTGAAGATGATGATTTTGTGTATGAAACTAGATGAGTAGAGATAATACTTATTGTGAGAGTGTATTAGTTTTATTACTGTATGTAACTTTGACCACTAATACAAGCCCTTATACAGTCAAATCCTTTTGGCGGCTGAGTGGTCTAGTGGATAGAGCACTCGATTAAACTCGACGCTCTGATTTTGAATCCCGGTAGAAACATAATTTGTTTTCGCTTTCCCCAGGTTTCCTCAGTCTGAGAGCATGATTCCTTAAGGAAATACCGGGCGTTTACCAGGAGGAACATTGCTTTACAGGAGCATTATTTCACACGAAGCCTTTAAAATAATAATAATATTGGTCCGGTTTATAACTAGGAGCCACGTACAAATATTAATAGCATTCGTAAGTGCACATGTCAGGTCGTACACATAGTAAGACGGTCTCTATTGTAATGACAATATAAAAAATAACAATATTTACAAAAACGTAAATCATGAGGGAGAACAAAACGTAATAAAAAATTTACTCTCTGACATGAATAAACAGTTGTAATGTGATTTATCATGCGAATACTTGGAGCCGTACTACATAGCCTATGATAAATATCGAGAGGTTCTATATTACTAGAGTGCAGGAGAATGTAACCAGTGCCTTGACGAATCCAAACTCGATCTCCCATCTGATCCATCCAGGTGACTGGCGTCACTAGCATTAAGGGAGTTCTGTTGCAAGACCGGTGGGTACGTGAAAGCTCAAGGGTCTTACTGGGTCAAAAACCTCTGGAAAGAGACGTCTCCACCCAGTAAACGCAATGTATCTCTCTCTCTTTGAGCTTTCATAAACAGATCAATCTGAAAGTCGTCCATTTTCGTTACTTTGAAATATAACTTTTGGTATGTTGTATCCAGGTAGCGCTATCGAACCATTATCAACCTTCGGTTGAACAAGTCTGTAGGTAACTTCATAATAGAGACTGTGTCTTGAACAAGAAACTCTCCCACTATCATCATCCGTCATGAAACTCTCCTCTAGTCCTAGATGACAAACGAAATAAAAACATAAACTCAGAAAAATACCAACCAGAAAGCTATCTTTAGTCTAAAATCTGCAAACCTTAACAGCTTCTACGAATGGTTAAATTTTGTCGTGGTACGCTCGAACATGACAGGCCGCCGGAATACTGCCTGCAGTAATTTGCTATGAAGCCAGTTAAACAAGTTTTATTTTATTATGTAATTTAGAAGGAACACATAACAAACATCGCAACTTGTATTCATTTGAAAAGAAATCCTTAGCAACTTGTAAAACTATCATCCCTTCTAAGGAAGCTGAATATTTATTTTCCTTACTTCTCCAGTTTTTACCAACATTTAAAAAAAACACAAGCAACTAATTTGAAATGATGTCATTATTTAAATACTTTACCAAATTGGATGATTTTCACATCAAAACAAATTCTGTGAATGTTGGATTATTTATGAAGTGGTTTAGGGGCAGGGATCTTGGGTTCTGCAAAGTTATTCAACCCTAACTGTGAGAATAGAATTAGAGCCGAGGTATTTGTCTTGCTCAAAGTACACATTCTCCCCGTATTACAAACCTCTCTTTGTACTCACTCTTAATGCGTAAGACAAGGCTGCATAAAAGCAAAGGGGTGAGGGCAAACATTATACCTTACACATTTTACTAAAGCGCTGTGTGGTAAAGTTAATTGCTTCTAGTTGTGCGCACGCGTATGTGTTGGTGTGTGCGTGTGCTTATGATCACATGCATGTGTGTGTGAAAGGGCTTCTTGTATCACGATCAGTCTTCCACATCTTCTTCTTGTAATGTAAAAACAAATTTGTGTAGCAAGATATCCTATATAGGCATATTAGGGTAATATGAGCAACCTAAAATCTGACTAACAATTATAATTATTTAAATAATAAATTATTAATAAATAATATAAACATTAGAATTAATAAAATGTTTCCATTTATTTGGTAAATATTTTTTATTCAAAATTGAGAGAACTATACTAGCGACAGATTCTACATTTATATTGAAGAGTTGTCATTTAAACTGATATTCCGAAACTGGCAAAATAAATATAATGATTATTATGTTACCAACTGTAATTAGGTACTGCGTAACAGAGGCACCCTGAGCCTTGAACGGGTTATGCAGAGTAGTTGTACAATGCAATACCCACAACTTGTTTATTTAATGGATTTTTCTCCAAATCCCTGCTGGTTTCGTTGCCTTCCATCCTTGGATAACTGTATTCTCTCTTGTTGACATTTCTGTGTTAGTGGCAGCATAACATTCCAGTTAGTGGTGACGCTAAAGAGGTTTACGTTTACATCAATTTTCTTCTAATTTTAAATTATTTTCAAAGAATATAATATTTAACATACATATTATTTTATTGTATATATTATTGGAGATATAATAATCCATTTATACATAATGATTAAAGATTTTAGTGTCTTCACCATTTTTGTAGTAATATTAATATAATATATTGACAGACGCTTTATTTATTTACAATATTTCATAAAGTGTTCATATATGCAGCTTAGTAAATCTACTGGAAAGGTTAGATTATACTTAATCGCAGAAAATGCGAGCTTTCTGGTATTATTTAGCTTGACCTTTCGTTGAGAAATAGATCCTAGGATGCCAAGAATGTCGCATTCAGTATGGGATGTACAATGATCCTAGAGGCAACATTGTTCAGTCTAAATTATACGTATACATTCTGTATGTATACTTTTTACAAGTATACTTTATATAATTTACTCTCTTTATTAATAATTTCCGTCATATTAGCTCTCTCTCTCTCTCTAACTCTCTCTCTCTCTCTCGCTCTTTCTCCCTATATACATATATATATATGTATGAAAACTATTGTCATTCAGTTCGAAACCAAACGAAACATCAGCGTTTTTGAATTCAGAAAACTGTTTTAACATCAATTGTCATAGAGTAAAGTTTAAAATGTGTATTTGAACTTAACTGGATGAATAAAACTTATTTTAAAAAGTAATGAAGGCTATATATATATATATATATATATATATATAGCCTTCATTACTTTTTAAAATAAGTTTTATTCATCCAATGAAGTTCAAATACACTTTTTAAACTTTACTCTATGACAATTGATGTTAAAACAGTCTTCTGAATTCAAAAACGCTGATGTTTCGTTTGGTTTTGAACTGAATGACAATAGTTTTGAAATCCAGAACTTTGGCACAAACCCAATTTTCCCATAGGTAGAAACCTATTACTGAAAATTGTATATGAAATTATAAGAGTAAGGTTCCTTGCAATAATGAAGAAACACAAGAGATAGATAGAATGAGAAATTATAGATCACCATCAGCTTCATACAATAGAAATAGAAGACAAGAAAGAGAATAAATAGAAAGTCTAACAACGTACACTGCATAGACAGGAAAATTGGAAATTACAAGGGAATTCGCTTTCTATTTTGGCACCTAATTTTGTGATTCTGTTATAAGTATTGGACTATACATATTTATATTATTGTAAATTTTTAAACAAAAAGTAACCAAAATATTTTTTTTCGTCAGTAGGAATTGATTTGAAAACATAGGGTTTTCAAGGATTACTTGTTAAAGGTAGAAATAAGGACCCCTAAATATAATTTAATGTCTTGTTAAAAATATATACAGCACAAAAATGTATTGAAATATTTAATTTAAAATTTTTATCAGGTATAACTAGTGTAGAGCAGGTTGTTCGATGTTACACTAAACCATAAACGTTCAACAACATTTTACTCTGGGCAACACAATTTGCATCACATTTAAAAACATCTAATTAAAATGTATGAAACATAATTTAAAGCAAATACAATTTGTAAAGAGACAGGGAGTTGTAGATTAAACCAGAACAGCACAAAGCCTGACAAATGGCCTTCATTAGTTTCGTCCAGTCTGTTTTCGGTGATTCGGACATTTCATCAAACACAGAACTGTGCCAAAGATCTGAACAACTTTTTGTAGCGTTATTTCGTCCCTGACAAAAGAAATATGAGTGGCGGATTATCATAATCTAAAGCAAGTATTACAAAATTTGTGTGAACAGGGTTGGATTTTGTTCGGCCATTGCTGTTGATTAGCGACTATAATGCGATGGATAAAATAATCCTTTTATTATTTTAATATACAATATGGCCTATTTATATACACTATATTAAATAATTATTGAGAATAAGGTTTTTACAAATAGAGCATGATTGCGTATATTAGTGTTAATTTCAATTATGCTATACATATGTGTATATATATATATATATATATATATATATATATATATATATATATATATATATGTGTGTGTGTGTGTGTGTGTGTATTTATTTATTTATATAACCTGATAATCAAAACATTACAATAGATCGAAGCCTTATCATCGATCGTACAGGCATTGTACAGACTCAGGAACAAGTCGCGTGTACATTTTCTAGGAAAACGTTTACAACAAAACTCTAGCACTTGAAACATGCACTATTATATGACACCTATAACGGTATTTCAACTTGAAGTTATCAGACGCAAACATTGTAAATAATTTCAGTAGTCCTACTGCTAAAACGACGAAAAGCTATGATTTATGTAAATAGATGTTTTTGCTGAACCACCTGTATATTTAATAATAAAATTATACATACATATATATATATATATATATATATATATCCTTTTATAATTAACAAAACAACTGAGATTATTTAAATTCTAAAATTATTATCCAAAACAGTTCGATGGAGAACATTATCAAGCTCATCAGGAATTATTAATAATATAATGTATGGTATGTAGAACATATCACATCATTATAACATATGTTAAATTAGGAATATCATTGTTGCCAAATATATTTCATCTATTTGATGACAATAAGACAAACTTGGTCATCAGTATCAAATTTGGCAACAATGCTATTTCCAATTTATCATTTGTTGTATATCTATCATTATTGTATTGTACATTCCTGATGCTGTTGGTACAGTTTACCAACAAAAGGTTTCAAATAATAATTAGTAAATAATTCTTGTATTTGTGTTTAGATTATATATATATATATATATATATTGGATTAAAAATATTCTAACATGCTCAACAAGTATTTCTATATCAAGACTTGTTTATTTTCTACAATCTTCAAAGGTTTTCTATAAATAATGTAATAGCGTTTTCAAGAATAATAAGCAAAATAAAAAAAATAAAAAATTTTAATAAAGAATTTATTAAAATTTGTTTTTTATCACTTATTATTCCTGGACACGATCATAAATTAATAGCGAAAATGTTTGAAAAATTAATAAATTACACAATATTTGTATTTGAATTATTTTTATTCTTGTATATTTATTAAAAACTAACGTATAACCTTTTGTATACATACGTAAATACATACAAATATATAATATATATACTTTTTAGTGTAAAAGTAGCCGCTGTATTGCATTTTATAATGAAAAAGCAGTGACAAAAATTTTATACGTGTGACTCGTTACAGAATATGTTGCAACGTTTGTATGAGAATGCTCTGCAGTTCCGCTGGCGTACATCTGTCAAGCGCTGCATATTGCTGACGGCAGCCACTTGTTGGTCTCCACTCTTACGAATATTGCAGTTACTAGAGGTGATACCCTATTTTGGGTTCAGCTATATTGCACTGCACAGCTTCGACCTATAAACTTGACTTTATGCTTCAATGGTAATATATTATTGTTATACATTGATAAAAATAAATTCTCTACGTTTAACCTGGTTGGATATAGCTTCAATTTAAATTCGTTTTCATTTCAATATGAAACTTCAAACATATTAATTACATTATATATAAAAATATTTTAAAACAGATATTTAAGAGCAGTGTACTTTATATTAGCAAATAGGTCAAGTATATTTGGTTATGATAATACGTTTTAACTCATTTTAAGGGTTTGTAACATATATGATGAGTCTTGAATTAGTTTATATTTATAATTCAACAGCTTTACAAATATTAAATGTAAAATAAACCTAAATATGACGAACTCAACCTGGTTGTTTATAGCTTCAATTTAAATTGGTTTTCATTTCAATATGAAACGTCAAACATATTAATTACATTATATATAAAAACATTATAACTACAATCAAACCATATTTACAGTTTTATCAAAAACACTAATTTCAGATTCTTAAATTAAAAACACTCTAGTTCGTTAAAAACTAGATATCACTAAGGTCATTCCATCATTAAAACAATTTATACAGTAGAAATTACAAAATCCTCACAACCATCTTATCAATTTTTCCTTCATTTGTATAGAAGCGGGGTTGTCAGCGTTCGCATTGGGTTCACATCATCAATGCTAGGTGACATTCTTACGAACATTCGGAACTGGGTATTTATAAAATACAACATTAACGGATGTACTCCCGATATTAACTATTCAAATTTTTCGATCCGTAGAGGAATATGTACATGCGAATACATTATATATATATATATATATATATATATATTCTTGATATTTTACGTTATCCATTGCTATTCCGTTGCGCTGACTTTATGAAGTTAATATATTACTATTGTAAGTAATTTTATCCGCCATTAAGTGGTAAATTATTCACCATTAAGGTAAAATCATTGCACTTAATGGTGGATAAAACTACTTACAATAGTAATATATTAACTTCATATATATATAGGCTATATATATATAATATATATATATATATATATATATATATATATATATATATATATGTGTGTGTGTGTGTGTGTATAATTAACGAATAGAAATATTTCGTATTAGAATAATATATTTATATGCTGATACGTATTCCTTCACGGATGGAAAAAATATGACGAATAGTTACTATCTGGAGTACATCCGTTCATTCTCCAGTCCATAAATTCGCAGTTCCGACGTTTCGCTAGACTCACATCTAGCATTGAAGAGGTGAACCCAACAACAGTAGAAGAGCGAGTCTTATATATATATTTCAATAGCTCTTCAATATATTTCTCCTGACAATATTTCAATAGCTCGAAGCCTATCATCGATTGTACAGGAATTGTACGACCTAGGAAAGAGTCGTTTGTACATTACTAGGAAATGGTTAAGAACTGGACTCTAGCACTAATGACATGTTTTATGTGGTGACAGGTGAAACGGTATCAACGTAAAATCTTAGTAGGCTTATTATCTATGATTTATGTAAATAGATTTATTTGTTGATGAAGTTGTTTATTGAATTATTATTATATAAAATGTATTTAGTAATGGAATTATATATATATATATTTATATATATATATTTATATATATATATATATATATATATATATATATATATATATATCGTGATATTTCACGTTATGCTGTTTTTCCGTTGCTCTGACTTTATAAAACTTTTAATTGTTCATTGTAAACTATTATTCCACCACTAAGTGCAATTATGTTTACCTTATGTGATGAGGCACCTTTCGGTTACATCAAGTGTGCAGAATGATTAGGTGACCGTAAATTGCCTCATCTCATAACGTAAAAATAATTGCACTTATTGATGGAATAATAATTTACAAATAACAAAAAAATATATATATATATATATATATATATATATATATATATATATATATATATTAACTGTCTCATCAAGTAAACAAAGAAGACCTCAAAATTCAAGTAATCATTTCTTTCGTTTTAATTTCATAAAAAATTTTCGCTTATCTTCCTTTATTAAAAAGAATGAAATTAATATCACTTTAAAGTTGACATTATTATAAAAAAACACAGCCTTTATGAAAACAAAACACGTGGCAGGAGAATGGAAGGTTGCTCTCTGGGGAGCAGCGCTGCTTTTGTCTCTCCTTTGTATGTTGTCCAATATATTCCGTGTTTCCAAGGCAAACTCAACGCTGTATTAAGATTAGAAATATCCCGTTCTACTGCAAGTTTTTTTAAAAGAAACAGACAAATTTAGAAACGTTTTGTAAAACTGTGAAAATGTAAATTAAAATTCTAAAATTCAGGAAATAAATTTAAAGATATTTAAGAGCAGTGTACTTCATATTATCAAATAGGTCAAGTACATTTAGTAATGGTAATACGTTTTAACTCATTTTAAGGGTTTGTAACGTATAAGATGAGTCTAGAATTAGTTTATATTTATAATTCAACAGCTTTCCAAATCTGGTTAGTAAAATAAACTTAAATATTGACGAACTCAATCATAAAAATAATACTACTCTTTCGACACTTATGACAACGCTTCCAATAATAAATAATGTTTACATACATTTGGAATTTCCAAGACGGATTTAACATGACATTTCTTTATTTTTCAATTTCTTCATTAGTTCTCACTGACCGTATATATTCTTTCTTCAAATTTTCAATCGTTAATTAATTAATTTCTATTCATCTACTCTGGTTATTATGCATGTTTTAACCTAGTGGATGGTGACAATAGACGTTAATAAAGTTATTTCAAATATTAGTTCATTATCTTAATTAGTTTTAGCCTTACAGAAGAGAAAAAAATTCTCACAAACTAGAAAAGTTATGGAATGTAGTTATTTCAAACAATGTAGTATAAAATATGTCATACAATTTGATTTCATAATCCAGCTGATTACATGTTACATATTATGTGGTAGAACGGCTGTTTTACCGACTTGGGTCGTTTTACTTAATTTATAATAACTTCATATTGATTTAAAAGTATACTAAATACATTTTTTCTGTTTTGACATTAGGTGCAAATTACTAATTTAATTTTAAATCACTTGTTCTTATTAAACAGGCAGTTAAATACTTCACAGGTTATCAAAACTTGATCGATGGGTAAGTATTTCGAACCCTAATCTTTAATGTCTCGATATGACCACTCTTTTCTTTGATCCAGTTTATCATTTTCTATCATCGATCGTTGTTATCAAACTGTTAGTTTCCAAAGTTTTTCGGCCATCTTTAGTCTGATATTTTAGCAAGTGTCTAAACTGGATTTTCTCTTCGATTCGTACACCCAAGGCTATTCATCTGTTAACTATGGTTTTCTTTCATCATCTGCTCTCTTTCTCATCTTTCTTCAATCAAGAGGGCTCAGGTAACATGTTTCCACGACGCTTCGTCCTTACTAAGTACCCGAGCTTATACCTATGCAACTCTGATTCCAACATCAGTCTACTCTTTTCTAATTTACACACCCTACTCAAGGTCGCTGAACATCCCGGCCTTATATAACGTCTTTGACCTTCGGACACAACTATTTCTAGAACTGACACCGCGCTACTTGGCCAATTGTTCTGCTTCGACTTAGTTGGTAAATAAACTCAAAATATCCATCGCTTTTCACTAGTAAGTGTTATCCTTTATTGACGTTATTTCATCTAAACCGAGTACTAATCCTATCCCTTCCAGTGCTCCCTCCCTTATAACCACTCCTTTGACGTGATCATTATTTAATGGATTCCTTTAATTATTCTTTTTATATTTAAAAAGAGGAAATATAAGGGGTTGTTTACCATGAGCCCCAATGCGCATGCATTTGATAATTTGCTATTTGTTATCTTTATTGCGAATAATATTTTTAAAATAGTTCAAAAGTAATTTTTTAAAACTATTTTTGAAGCCGTATATTAGAAGTAAAGCCTTAAAATATTTTTTATGACGCTTTTTGAAAGCAATTTAGAATAATAATGATGACATACTTGTAATATAATAACACTTGAGTTTAGGTATTTACACGTAAGCTGGCACTAGGCCTTGCCGCTGCGCTGTAACCGGGGAGGGGGGGTGGAGATTTGGCAAAGACCTTTCTGCCAACATTTTCAAGCATGTAGACATACATCACTTATAGCGTTTCGTATTTCATCTACCAGAGCGCCTACACGACTTCAGCAAGGACAATTGACGCAAACCGATGACGACCAAAAAATGTTTTATTTATCTAGGCTATTACAGAATGTCTATCGATCCGTCAAGTGCCAGCTTAAATGTAAACGCCTATAATTCCCGGCACTCTTCAAATACTGCAGTAATAACTTCTATAATAGGCAGCAATTATAATATTGGAATCGTCCTTGAACCCGTAACGAAAGTAACAAAGGAAAACGTCTAAATATGAATTTTTAGAGTGATACAATTTTTATCATTTTATAATGAACTGTTAAAAATGGTTTTGAAATAATTAAATTTTAAACGCGGAATCCACCATTACTTTATAAGCAAATTCCCCCAATGAAGCATTATTGACCACAACGTTATAACAGGTGAGGTATACTTGTGAAAACATTTTCATTTTACACAACCTAAACAGCCTATCAACTAAACGTTTTTGCTAACGTGATTATAGTTTCTAATAATAATAACAAATTAATTTATTTTCAATTCACAGAGTTTTGCTACACATTAGGTAGAGGAAATTGTCCATTCATTTATTTTGTATATATAAAAAGTAATTTGTTTTTAAAGAAATATGACTAAATTCCCTTTGTACGGTAAAATCGTGTCATAGAATTTTGTTTTAAACAACAAAGTCTGGATTTAAGGTGTTTGTGAACCAACCGTTTACAAAAGGCTTTGCTCGGATTCCAGTAAAACGTATTTCCATCACGTCCGAGCGAGCATTGGTGCTTCACAGAGGATCTGTCTGGATAAATACAAGGGAAAGCGTTTCTCAGACTTGAATACCTGCGGCCAGCACATTCGTCTCTCATTATTACACATAGTTGCAATAAGCAAAGAAATTATTATTCTAAATTTAGTTGTAATGTTTGAAGGCTAGGAATTGCGTAAATATAACATATTATTCATTAAAGGGTTTGCACCGAAATATTTTTGATACAAAACATATTCATGCGTTGGGAGACGTGAGCTGGAAAGATATACAGTGACGGAAAGAATCATACACAACTGAGTGTTTATCAAGTTCCTATACAGTAAAAATTTAGTATGGTAATGTTTTACAAATCATGGCAATTTAAAACGTGACTCTGTGATATAGGATGCGAGATGTTTTGCAAAAGCAAAATGAAAATGCCTGAGTGTAACCTATCATACCGCCCATTGTTGTAAGCTTCTGTTTTGTAGCCCACTTTAGCAGCCTTTTAGTTTTTATTGTAGAGCGCTGTTGTATCCTTCTATCTTGTAGCGCGGTGTTGCAGCCTTCAATATTACACCTCGGGGTTGTAGTGTTCTATCTTATAGGGCAATGTTGCAGCCTTCTATCGTGTAGCGCGGGGTTGTAACCTTCTATCTTGTAGAGGCAGGTTGTAGCCTTCAATCTTGTAGATCGCTGTTGCAGCTTTCTATCGTATAGAGCGTTGTTGCAGCCTTCTATCGAGTAGGGCGCTGTTGCAGCCTTCAAACTTGTAGATCGCTGTTGCAGCTTTCTATCGAGTAGAGCGCTGTTGTAGCCTTCAAACTTGTAGATCGTTGTTGCAGCCTTCTATCGTGTAGAGCGCTGTTGCAACCTTCTATCGAGTAGAGCGCGGATGTAGCCTTCAAACTTGTAGATCGCTGTTGCAGAATTCTGTTGTGTAGAGCGCAGTTGTAGCCTTCAATCTTGTAGTGCTTGGTTTTAGCTTTGAATCTAGTAGAGCTCTGTTACAGCCTTTAATCTTGTTGAGCGCTGTTGCAGTCTTCTAGTGTGTAGAACGTGGTTCTAGGCTACTATCTTGTAGCCTGCTTTTGTAGTCTTCTATCTTGTAGCCTGCTGTTCTAAAATTTTAGCCCGCTGTTGTAGCTTTCTACCACTTAGCTTTCTAAATATGTACCCTGCATATTGTTTTGGTCTTAGATTTTTGACTAGGATCAAGTTTAATTAAACAATGTTGGATAATCAACAAGACACATTATTTCGATACGAGACCAGTATATTAGCGGCTAGATAAACTCTTCTGGTTACAAATGACCAATACGGGAAATAAAAACCAATAACAATATGCAAAGGACAGTCACAGGATTTTCAATAACTTTAATAAAGCATTTGGAATATTCGAGTCATTTTCCCTAGCTTTATACATCTACAAAATATTTTGATTATTTTCGAAGTTTAGGTAAACAAGATCTAGAAGGTAACAATCGAATGTGTTTGTTTCCGGTGCTTGTGATGCGTATAGCTTGAGATTTGTAAAAGAAAACTTTAACTGAAATTTTAGAGGAAAGAAAACTATTTTGCTAGTTCTATGGTACGAAAAATGTTTCGCTTAGGGAAGGTAATATTTTTTGTTACATTATGGAAAATATTCTTTCTAAAGTTTTGATTAAATAAACGCTAACAAATTAATTGAAATCGCAGACTTTAGTTTCAAAAGAAAATCCGGCCAATTAAATTAAACTTGCAAGCTTTGAACAAGTGAAGTTTTACTAGAAGACGTTTAACGACAGAGGAAGCGTTGAATATCGTTTCCTTTTGTTTTTGTTTTAATAGAAATATAAAAAATGTTAAAGAATGGAATTTCAGGACAACTTGAGAAAATTTTAGAAAGAAATTTTCGGTGACTTTACCTTTATACTTAGTTTTCGAGAAAGTAATTTCTTCTTTGCCAAATCATCCGTCTGTCTTAACGTTTGGGTGGAATGATGTAGAGAGCAAACTATAAGCCTATATAAAGTGTTTTGCTATCACTCACTCCAATTAAATTGGAGAAAAATTATACACGAGACTACTAAAGAATTGGGGATAATAAATAAATATACAGACAGTCTTGTGTAGTTTATAAACCTCCCCTAGCGTGTTAATGAGTTATTGGAATGCCATTTATGAGCATGAATATTGAAGTTTAGTGATTTTTAGGTTGCAAAAATGTTTGGTAATTTAAATGTTTGGTAAAATATCTGTACATAAATCCCAATTATAAAAACGTTTGGTAATTGTGAGAATGATTGGCCACTTGCGATATTATGGGAAATAGGTTAAACTCCCAAATACGACAATATGCATAATAAATCTTTTTTCTTGACCACGACAAGTTTTTTTTTTAATTTAAAGTAGGGTAAACAAATTAGTGCGGAGGAATAAATAAGTTGTAAATGAGCCTCGTAGTGATACAGTGACGTTACACATGCCTGAAGTGTGTAGATATTTGAAAAACAATGATTCAGTTTAATTTTGATGGTTTTTTGATACGTATATTTAATTATATTTATTGAGTCTTTGTAAGACAGATTTAGTTTTAAATTATTTTTTTGCTATATACATATATTAAAATATACCTAAAAACAATAGATTTGGTTGTAATTTTATGCATTACCAGAATGGTAAATAATAATAATAAATAAATAATTATGAAAGTAACTAAGGTACACCCCTTAAATATATTTTGATGACCATGTCCTCATCATCATCAGAGGCTCTCATTACAAAATAACAATGTAGAATATAGTAAATTACATAATGTAATAGACGAAATGTACATAGTGGTTTAAATCCTAGGTAACTTGCAATATTACTGGTTATTTAGATTTTTTTTTTGTGGTATTTAGGTTTTTGGTAATATTGTTATTGTAATATAATATACCACTGTGCTTAATATTGTATATACTCTTCAAATTATATATTTCCTTCCGACGGACAGTTTCTTGAACTGTCTCACGTTTGTGACCCCTTTTGCTCTTCGCATGGGTTTCCTCTTATGAGGTTTTGTAGAGACCCTGTTTTCGTAGCGTATAATAATAATAATTATTCTTATATTTTTTAAGAAAATTATACACCGTTCACTTACTCTGTAATTAAATTTGTTCTTGTGATTCATGTTCTTGTTTTTTTATTAAATCCATTATTTATGCTCAGTGAGTCTATGTATATCACATCCTCCTTGGAATATTACATTCACGCCTGCTTAGAATGTAACAACCTGCTTGGAATATCACATGCGACTTGGTATATCACATCCTGCTTTTAATATCACGGCCCACCTATAATATCACAGCTTGCTTGGAATATCACCGCGTGCTTACAATATCACATCCTCCTTGGAGTATCACAGTCTGCTTAGAATATCACAAACTGCTTGAATATCACATGCTGCTTGGAATATCACAGCCTGCCTTGAATATCATACCTCGCTTGAAATGTTACAGCCTGCTTGGAATATCACATCCTCCTTCAAATTTCACAGCCTGCTTGGAATATTAAAGGGTACATGAAATATCACATTTTTCTTAAAATATCACAGCTTGCTTGGAATATCACCGACTGCTTGGAAAACCACAGTCTGTTTGGAATATCACAGGTTGCTCGGAATATCACATCCTGCTTAGAAAATCATAGCCTGCTTATAGTATCACAGAATGCTTAGAATATCACAGTCTATTTGGAATATCACAGTCTGCTTTTAATATTAAAAGCTGCTTGGAATATCACGTCCTTCTTAGAATATCACAGCCTGCTTGGATTATTACAGTCTGCTTGGAATATTACAGTCTACTTGGAATATCACAGCCTGCTTGGAATATCACCTTCTTTTTGGAATGTCAGTTATTTATTTCGGAATTATAAAAAACACGTTAACATGCTCATTGAGAGCACAACATCTTACAATGTCTTAATATACTAAATAGAAACGTCCCCAATAACACTGAAGATAACATAAACAATAAAAGTCATAGCAAAATATATTTTCTCTGTACATATATTCTACAGATTATAAATGTACCACGAATGGTGACTAGTCTGGAGAGAACAATGTGTCTGACACACAACGGTGCGAGGTGTGATGCATGGGAAGCTACACGCTACATAATGCTGAGACGTGTTAGATATGTGTTTTCTGGGCTAATCCCGAGTCATTACAAATGGCGATAACATTAGCTGACTAACAAGCCACTTAATATTGAAGGCTTGTGCATGTAATTTAGCCTATTTGTAATCAAGGGTAGCGTGTTCGTTTACATTAGGCGTGTTGAATCAAACTTAATCCAGTAAGTTTGGTCATTATTAGCTAAAACTAAGCTACTAAATATAATATTTATAAATAAAATTGGTATATTTATTATTTTAGGAATATTGCTAGTAAAATTTATTCTAAAAAATATAGACTTAAAATATACAAATGTAAATTAACATACCATTTAATTATCTGAGTTTATCATTATATCCGAAGCATGTGCAGGGTGTATCAGAGTAAAACTTCCGAAAAATAATATTGATTTCCATTGATCTTTGATTGGTTACAAATTTTCCTTAAAATTGTCTCGTTTTGCAACAAATTTAAAACAAATAAATACTAAGTATGTACGAGTTAACATACTTAGTACATACGATTAAAATATTCAAACAAATGGACTAAATAAAGAATGTAATCTTAAAAGCATCGCGGTAACAGGCGTAGAATTCCTGTATGGGATTTAAAGGGTCGTTTTCTGTAGAATTGTGTTGTAAAAATTAAAATATAAAGCTTTTTTAATACAATCGCTCATTTTCTCAACTTTTGTCTTAATATTAGCGTTTGAGTGGAGAAAATGGAGTCTAATTTTTAAATTTTCACCTTGTAGGCATCAATTAGCTTTTTTTTGTTAGTCAGGAACACCCTCACCAAGTGGTGTTTGGCTGTGCTACTGCTAAGGAGATCATATACTCATGTGTGCTCCAAGGACATAGCATTTCGATTTTTGAGTCAAGAACGTCATCAGCAATTGGGTGATCAAAGTGTGTCAGTGGCTGATTGAGTGGTCAGCTGCCAAGTACCGGTTGATCCTTGATTAATAGCAGCGGATTGATGCACCAAGGTCGACAGCTGGTGAAGGATGTGCATGAAAGAGTAGCTGCTGATGGGTTTACCAAGGACGTAAGCGGCCGATGGATGCGTCTAGATCACTTTAGCAGTGGATGGTTGCGCCATGGCCAACAGCAGATGATGGGAGTGCCTTGAAAGTTTATCTGCTGATGAGTTTACCAAGGACGTAAGCCACTGATTGATGCGCCTAGATTATTAGCAGTAGAAGATGAACCAAGGCCAACAGCTGGTGATGGATGTGCTTGAAAGAGTGGCTGCTCATGAGTTCACCAAGGACGTAAGCGGCCGATGGATGCACCTAGATCACTTTAGCAGTGGATGGTTGCGCCATGGTCAACAGCTGATAATGGGAGTGCCTTGAAAGATTATCTGCTGATGAGGTTACCAAGGACGTAAGCCACTGATTGATGCGCCTAGGTCATTAGGTCATAGTGATGGATGTGCAAATAAAAAAAAATTGATCGTAAAATACTGATGGGTTACCTATGGTCTACACCTACTTACGGGTGCCACATGGATGCCGTAGGTCATTAGCAGCGGATGGATGCACTACGGCCGAAAGCTGATGATTGACGTGCCTAAACAATAGATAGTAATATTCTAACGGTTCGCTAAGGACGTTATCTATTTTAGGTGCCCTTTTGACAAAGCCTGTAGTTTGGTAGGTCATATACGCAATCTGCTGTTGGGTGGTCCAAGGGCGTCAGCTGCTGATTGGTGCGCCAAAGACGTGAGCTGTCGGTTGGTGCGTCAAGGGCGTTCTCTGCTGTTGGTTGATCCAAGTGTGCCACCTGCAAAAAGATACGCCAAGGACTGCAGCTGCTATAATAATGTACTGTTTATTAAAATAAATACCAGAAATAAACCTATCATAACATCCCATTTATTTATTTACCCTAAAATAATAAAACTACCTGATACATCACTTTATCTGCAGCATGGTTAGTATAAATACAATAATAAGAGTAATAGATACATTAGTCAAGTATTGAATATTATCATCTAATTAAAATATATAAAGTAAAATTCTATTATACAAGTGCAAGGATATCACCGAATACTTCAGACACAACAATAATGTTTAAAACACATTTATTGCTCAGACATTAAGTGCACCTATTAAATTCTTACTAATTGCACTCTTGGTTAATGGTTCATACAAGAGCTATTAACTCCATTTAAAATATAAATACAAAACTCGAGTTTACTTGGAATTTCTAGGTTAGTTTTTATAATCTTACAAGTTAGCTTCCCGGAAAAATACTTCTCTCTTGTTTTGACTTGAAACACTTATTTTTAATTATTCATAAAACGTTTCTGAAGAAGAATATTGTCAAACTACTTTTTTATTACCCAGCTATAATTAAATATCTCATTTAACGTCAAATTATCTCTAACGTTATTCTTGCTAATTAAGCTTAAAGCTTCATTTGTACAATAGCGCTCTATGACTTACTAAATTCCATTATTTGTCTTTCATGTTTTATTTAATGTTTGTAAAGTTGAATAGGATTGTTTGTGTTTTCGCGTTCGCTCGATCCAAAGGATTGCGTAATCTGTATTGGTGTTGCAATGTGTATTTTTATCAAGATAGTTCATTGTTTGTTATAATTATGTGGCATCGCAGATGACTTGGAAGAAACACGAGAATTTGTCTCGTACTAGTTACGCGAAACGACTAGTAATGAAATTATACTGCTAGGCCTAAACGTTGAGCGTTTATTCGATGAGAACGCGTGAAAGCAATCCTTGCCCTAAGATAGGACAATGGTTTGCTTTCAAAATAGCAGGTTTATAAATAATAATAACAGTTTACATTTATTTAACAAAAAAGCAAAAATAGTTACTAAACGATAAGTGTCTTCAATTTGTATATGGAAATACTTGAACTTTAATTTGAAGCTATATCTAACGTTTAAATGGTTTTTGTATATCGGCCGTCGTAGAACGAGTTAGGCATTCAACAACGATGTGAATGCCTACACTTAATGTGATGGTAAATAAAATTTCATAAATGTTTTTTGTACACTTAATATTAACTGTATTGTTGGAAGAAGTTTACATAATGGAAAAAATGAGGCCACTTTTTAACACTGCTGTTTTAGGAAGTTATAAAACACAAGGTGTAGTAATAACACAAAAAAGCAAAAATGAAGCCCCTAACCTTTTTACAGCGAAACGAGAAACAATTAAAGTTGTATAGGAAAAGTAATTTTTAATTTAAACAAATAAATAACCCACAAATAAACTTTTTATTGATACTCTTACGTTTATTTAAATCGTAGATCAATCATCATCAGAGGAAATTATTATGAAATTACAAGAAGTATTTTTATTTAATTTGAGTTTATTTCTTTGGCAATTTTAACAGATTTTCTAGCAAATGTTTAGTCATGTTTGTACGATTTCTGATTATTTTATTTACATGTATAAATTTGGAAGACAAACTTGAATCATGTAAACAAACTTTAGCACATTATGTGCCCTTATATTTTACTACGTTCTACAAAAACAAAATTCTAATAACACATACAAATTATTGTACGAGTGTAAAAGTTATTCGTTAAAAGAAGTTTACAGGATCATGTAAAGTAAAAACGTATAAAACATTTGGCTACTCTCGCACACTATTAGCACGGTCGGAGATCCAATAAAATACTGAAGTTGGTAGTTAGGGTTAGCAATGTTTAGTTCTTTGAGGAATGATTGACCAGGAGAGGTTTCAAGCAAAAACTTGAATAGAATATTAATACTGAGTTTAATTATTCGCAGAAAATGAAGGTAATTTTTGTTAAAATGAACTTTGAGTATATTTTATAGTCAAAACAAACAACAACAATCTGGACTCGGAATTTTCCGTTTCAAAAATTAAAACCAAATTATTTTGATTTATTGAAAAAGTTGTCACTTCCTCCTGTAGATTTACCTCTCTTCTTGTTTACTTCACCTGCCATAATTTTTTTCAAAACGTTTTGTTTTCTCTTCGTTTTTGTTTTTAAAAGCAAATGTGATTAACAGTTATCACTTTCTCACAAACTTCTTTATTTTTCATCGATCATTCTTTATCTGGGACACTTTCCACACGTCAGTCCTGATACTATTTGCGTTGGTAATGTGACAAGACTGTCATAACATCTCACATATGTGTAACGGGTGTATCTATGAATAGAGGGCGATAAACTACTGTTAATGCGTTCAAATAAATACAAACTAGATGGTCCAAATAATATGCAAAACTCGTTAATTATTGTATGACCTAGACAAATAAAATTCACTACATTACCAACCAAGGGTTTTCCCGCAGAATAATTGTACCGTGAATAGGAAATGTCACTATTTACATATTACTCTCGATTTATATGCTTTGAGCAAGTTTTTGTTCTGCAGGAAATATTTTAATCGCATAAACAAACAATTATATAATGATGTTTTATAATTATTTATCTAAATTTGCCTATGATATTCAATAGAAGCATATATACCATTTACCAGTATAGTTTTTTTAGAATTATTCAGTATCAAATAGGCATTGTAAATAAAATTGTTCAATAAAATCAGTGTATTATTTTATCCAATAATTATCTTCTCAATAATAATAATAATAATAAACTAGAACCGAAAGTAAAATGAAAGATAAAACATTTTTACTAAAAACTTGGAAGTTGCTTGCCATGAACCTGTACAAACGTTGTAACCGTTTTATTCATCTTGTAACCGTTGACGTCATTATGTTATTAATCAAAAAAATATTTATATATATATATATATATATATATATATATATATACAAGTGTATAGTGTATAAAAAGGTATAAAGTTCTCTGGAAACGTCGTTGCTAACACTTGATTTTTTCAAATAGAGACCGTAACTGAAAATAACACCAATAAAACAGAAATTGGGCTGTTTTAAACTTCAACGTTTAAAGATTGCTGCGCTACTTTGCTTTAATATATAAAAAAAGAAACATTATAACTTAAATTAATTGAGACCTAATCAAATATTACAGACTATATAAATGAATATTCTAAATTATTATGTATGTTGTCTTTTTAGGAAATAATACAAACCTTTATTATAGTGTGTATGTGGTTTATCACTAATTGTTATTACCTGTAAGAATAACGTTTGACAATATGCAGCAAAATCACAGTAGTTTCCACGAAAGTGTATTACTAGCTAGGACTAAGCTTGTATGCACCCAGGACAGAGGAGAATTATTATGGATTTCTATTACCACGCAAAAACGCAACACGCTTGTCTACAAGTAAGCTTTACAGAAGTTATAGGTACACTGTGTAAATAATTTCTCCTTCAATTTTTATCAAGCTTCAACTAACGTGCAATGCGTTTGATAATAGTTTGTACCTAAAGTCCAATGTGACCTAAAGGCAACGCTTTATATTAAATTCACTATAACTGAAATGGAATAAAAAAATAGATCAAAAAGGAACTCAATACTTTGCGGAAGTAGGAAGGAATTACATATGGCTATTTCTATGAAATCGTCACGTAAGTGGTCTAATTACGAAATAAATTTCTTTACCGACTAGTTCAAGGATTATATCTATGAAAGATGTGTGTGTGTGTGTGTGTTTGTGTGTGTGTGTGTATGTGTGTGTGTATGTTTGTGTGTGTGTATGTGGGAGGGGTGTATGTGGGTTGTTTAAATGTGATTGTGTGTGTCGTATGTCTTTTGTGTGTGTGTGTGTGTATGTGTGCTTTTCGATGTTATGGTGTGTGTGTGTGTGTGTTTGTGTGAGTGTTGATGTGTAGTTGTTTGCTTTTATGCTTGGGTGAGTGGATTCGCGCACATTATGTATTTGTAATAATATATATTAATAGTATAATAAATTGCAAAATTATAATGGTTTCGAAACGTTTGTAATAGAGCTGAAATTGTCATTGACAAAGCAACGGAGTAATACGTTGTTTCTACTGAAGTAAGGGAAAGTTTAAAGTTGGCCTAACAAGGGTGAAAGTTTATGTCGTTTCAGACCGGGATATACTTCATCCCGGCCAGGCCGTTTAATGAACCAGGTCTGTCCTAGATTTCATAACTTTTTTGCAAGTAGTTCCAGCAATTCCCGCATTCAACGTCTTTGGGTTGAAAGCCGTTTATCAAATTTCATGGTCATTATACGGTCCAGTATTAATCATAGGGAGTCATGGTTAGTTACAGTTTCATTAAGTAATTCTCAGTTTAATTACACTGCATTTAAGTAGCTCTTTACTAATCCAGCGAGTACCTTCTTAGTAGTCAGTAAGGATCTATGATACCAAATAAGGTAAAACCTTCGTAATAACATACAACTTGATACGTAATGCTTTTCCTAATATAATAAATTGCTTTAAACATAAAACCGAGGAAAGATTGAATTTCAAGTTTCACAACAAACCATAAAAACAATCTACACTACATTTTACTCCTTAAGTTTAAAAAGTTAAAATTAAATAAGTTTGTCTTATTCAAAAAGTTTTCAACACCTGCAAACCTCAATAAATTTATTTAATTTAAAATTTATTTTCCCTCATATTTTTGTAATAAAATACTTGTGTACTTTTTTAAATTTTCCTTTTCTTCATAATTCAGTCAGACACCGAAACATATTGTCTGGTAATTCGTTAAATAAGATATATATATATATATATATATATATATATATATATATATATATATATATATATATATATATATATATAAATATCGCAGTATGTTTTCTTGTGTATTAATAAAGAACAAAAGTCTAAATACAAATACAAGAATTATAATTGAATTTACAATCGTAAATTCAATTATAATTCTTGTATTTGTATTTGGACTTTTGTTCTTTATATATATATATATATATATATATATATATATATATATATATATATATTACATATTTTCTCGATAAAGTTAGTAAATAAATAAATAAATAAATACATATATATATATATATATATATATATATATTTATATTTATTTATTTTAGTATATTTATTTAAAGAAAAAATAGAGGGCGAGGATGTTTGACACCTGGCTAGCGGCCGGAAGAATTTACAAGTGTGGGTGAATGTAGGAGTGGTTAACTGATATAAGAAAGAATAGGCATGATGACATGTCGAGAGGGTTGAGAGCTAGGATGTCTGACGTTAGCCAGAGCGGCTTGAAAATTGTCCAAGTTGGAGATGAATGCCTGTTATATGAAGGTGGCTATGACCCTGATTTGGCTGGGTAGGTGAGTCCATAATGGTAACCCAATCCCATTACCACGTAATAATTACATTTTTAAAAATTGTATCACCCCTGTCTTGGTTTGTCTGCACATGGTAGTGTAATGGCTAGATAAGGAATGTGTCTACGCCACGTATTTGACTCTACATACGTGGTGGTATTATCCTTCTATATTATTAACAAGGCGTTTTATATCTCAAAATATATTATAATTATATGTTTATTCCTTCCGTGTATTTCATTGGTGACAATAATCATAGTGAATGATCATTACATCCAAAAGAGAATAAAATACGTCGTGGGACGTGATTAGATTGCAAAGGTAACAATATATAAATAAAGTATACCACACAATAAATCATGCTATACCAGTCTCCCGTGTCCTGGTAGTATCTTGCTAGTAATAACAATTTTTAGGCTCTCCAAACCGACACATTACCTAGAATTCCTACTGTTCTTCATTATTCTGATGGTTCCGAGAGACATTCTGGATCCATTCCACTAATTAAACTAATTTTGATGTAACAATCTATACTCCCCCTTGCTGTAACTTATAATTGCCATTGTTTACTTGAGGAATCAAAATAAATATCGAATAAATAATAAAGCTGTTTCATATCGAGTTAAAGTAGTTTATTCAATTAGTGCAGCGTTTCGGCAACTTGTTCGTTACAGTTATCAAGCCTTAAAAAATTATTACTTTGCTTATATATACCAATATAAAATATGTGTACACTCACTACAATAAATTAAAACTTTAAAAAACTTAATGAAATTATAATTCAAATTGTATTAAATAACCCACTTAAGTAGTGACACTTATGAAATTCATCTAAAATTATTTGAAACAATGAAATAAACGACACTAAGAGAACAAGCATACTTACATATTAATCACACATAAAATAACAAAATAAAACAAGAATAACACAAAAGGAGAAATCATGCAAATTAACAGGAACTAATTCTTGAATGCTTTTAATTTGTACAATGGTTCATAAATATCACATAACTTATGACAATCATTTTTATGGTGACATTAATTCACATTAAAAATAATTTCGAACTTTGCAATAATTAGGTTGGGAATAATGTAAATAGAGTTAACTAAAGAGCAATATATATAATAGAGAGTCCAGTCTTGTATGGCAAGGTGCCTAACTCTGCCTCTACTTCCAACGTACTCTACTTCCAAACAAGAAATGTAGGACGAGGTGTAATTACTGCTTGACAGTTATTCCTAGAGGAAGTCGAGCTCAGTGAAGCCATACTTTATTCTATAAACTAATCAGTTCGCCGCAGTGGGAAATAGGTTCTAGAAATCAATACCATAAAATAATAATTAAAAAGAATCATTCAATATTTAACTGTATTAGGTAGTTATTGTATATAGGTAAACAATTATTTTCTCAGATAATGTTACTGTGAATTTATTGCTTTAAAACAAGAATAATTTGATTATTCACTTAAAAATAGAAACCAATGACCTAGTTTATGCATAAAATTTATATCTCCTAAATTAAATTAGCTCGAAATTATTATATATAAAAATTAAAAGAGTGGCTGTGAGTGTCTGTTTCCCTCAGTTTGATTCCGTCTCTCCGCCTATCTTTGTCAATATTGCGTATATATATATATATATATATATATATATATATATATATATATATATATATATATATATATATATATATATATATATATAAATATATATATATATATATAAATATATATATATATATATATATATATATATATTTATTTATTTGTTTGCGCGCGTGCGTGCGTGTGTGTGTGTGTGTGTTTGTGTGTGTGTGTGTGTGTGTGTGTGTGTGTGTGTGTGTGTGTGTGTGTGTGGGTGGGTGTGTGGGTGTGTGTGTCTGTGTTTCGAATTGTTACTATCCAGAGTACATCCGTTCATTTTGTAGTGCTTAAAATTGCAGTTCCGACGTTTCTCTAGAATCTCATCTATCATTGACGAGGTGAACCCAACAACAGGTGAAGATCGAGACAACTCTGCTCTTATATATGGAGGAAAACAGCCCCGCCCATTCACATCAATACACACACACACACACACACACATCTGACACAAACAATTACTCACATTCCTTTCCTTTTGTTTACCTTTATTCTGTTGAAATCAATGACATGTTTTCACACTGCAGGGAATTTCAAAGTATCATCGTGTTTGTTAAGATTCCGAATATGTAACAGAAGTAATGGTACACGAGAAAGCGGGAATGAGCAAGTGCACGGTTAGTTGGAAGTAACTAAACTAAATATTACAATTATGAACATACTTGTAACACCATTTATTATACAGAAACACAGATCGTGATGTTTGCCGAAGATTTCCGCAACAAAACCTAAGCCTTTTAAATGTTTCAGCAGTCAAAGGCTACCAGAATACGTGACAAGTGTATGTTACGGAACCAATTTATTTCCAAATCCCTCGGCCGCCGTTCTAATGGCTTTTAGATTGACGTGGGCTTATCCCGGCCTCTCACAAACGTATTATATTCATTTTAAATTAAATTATTCCAAATCTGTCGTTTAATTTAGCATTTGCTTGGAACAAAGCGCTCGTTATGCCGGTGTCTTACAAAGCATCTTATTCAAGAGATTATCGTATTTGACAGGGAATGTTGCTACTTATTCTCATTGTTTCTTTCCAGTGTATCAATTTAAAAGCTGCCTACGTTTATAAGTCTGTAGATCTCGAAATGTTTACATTTTATTTTACATTATTTTCAATTTCGTGTTTGTTTTTTGACGTTTTAAAACTCATTTTCTTTTTTACGGTGGCTTATTAAAACTTTTAATCTTAAAAATTCAAAATTTTCTGCAGCGATTGAGCTCAAATTTTGACACGACTTACAACCCTCTTTAAAGAATATTTCGTTTTATTTTTCGTGACACTAATATACTCGTTACTGGAAGAAAAGGGGATCATTCGCCATACAAGCTAAGGACAACCACAACCACACGTAAAACATTATCAGTTTCCAACACATTGTTTATTAACAAAAAAAAAAAACAAACAAACGTAACCCCTTTCATCCAATTCTGATTATATAAAATTTCAAATTTAATATATCCCTTAATCGAAATACGTCTGTGTGTTCATGTCGTGATTTAGCTGCTCCGTTCGATAAACCGTAATTAGAGGTTATTTTGGAATGGCAGCACCAAGCTGCGACTGCTCCATTTGTTAAGCATCTGGTTCGTGACCATAGTTACGAAAACGGTTGTCTCCAGTCATATGACCAATCAAGCACTATCAAAAAGACACTTGGGCATAAAGGCTTTTATGATAGTTAAATGAAAAATAAAAGTGGCAGGGTTGACCTTAGAGGAAAGCGAGCGGAGGTTAGGGTGGAAGAATCAATGTTTTTCTTTCAAACATTCGTTTTCTTTTAATTCCAACTATTTTGTATGACTACGGTACTCTAGTCAGTTTCTCTAACTAGCTTGGCAGTGGCCAATTGTCAAATTTATTGTGTAGCTACAGTTGCTAAGGATATATATATATATATATATATATATATATATATATATATATATATATATATATAGTTATATATATATATATATATTTATATATATATATTTATATATTTATATATATATAAATATATATATATATATATATATATATATATATATATATATATATATATATATATATATATATATATATTCTCATGTCGCCTGCAGTGAGTAAAATAAAACATAGAAAACTTCAAAATCAGGCCGTGTGATAGGTTTTCGTGTGTTAGAGTTTTTTTTTGAAGTAGAAGCTCGAAAGTGTAATGACGAAAATATCTAGATTTCAACAAAACAGTCTCAAAAGGGTGAAGTCGGATGACTGGAGTGTTACTGGACACTGTCTAAAAGATGGGAATGCAATGTCAGATGTGTAAGTGTTTACAATTCCAGATAAAACACGTGTAAAAGCAAAATCATTGACACTGTTAAATATTTTGCCATGTAACGGCATAATTTTCCGGTGGACCTTAAATACTCAATAAATGAAAAAGGTTAACAGCTGTCGCACATACCTCACTGGGCGAAGTACCACCACTTGTCCTTCCTGTCAGATGACGGAAAGTTGTTCGGGTGCACCCTTTCACGCACTTATCACTTACCTAAGTAACTTAAGAGAGATCGCATATATTTCAAAATAGTTACTATTTATGCTAATAATATCTTTGCCACACGACAGGAGAAACAAAGAAAGAAAAATCTACGTCACGTATAACGTAACGGGAAATATGTATGATCTAAACCGAGCCTTGCTTAGAACTCAGGAGAAACTACGTCACGTCGTTTCGGAGGGATGTCGTTTTACCGACGTTTTAAAATGAACTGTCCCGTGCCGAACCTTGCAAGGGACAAAGTTTGGCCGATAAGGAGTCCCTCTCTGAAGCATTTACAATGGTTAAATTAAATTATATTTAATTTAAAGAAAAGTACGTAACAGACACCATTGAACGATTTTAATAAACAAATTAAGCGGAATTTCAATACGTTCAGCTGTACACATTTTTCTAAAGTGTGTACAGTCAGACAGCGTAGTCTGAAGACGCGGAGGACGGAGTCGTGGTACGCAGACTGGCTAGTGCGGTCAGACCAGAGCAGAATTTATAGATAGTGCGTCAGTAATACAAATAGTATATTCACAAAATTCTTATTTCATTTAAATTTTACTACCTCTTAGCATTGCTATATTCTGGTGTTCGTACAAATATTAAAAAAATGTTCCAATTCCCTTAAATATTTGTGTCCGCTGAGAGAATATCCCCAAATATGAAAGAAGACATTTTTAGTTTCTTTAAGCAGTTAGTAATCAGCACCAAAAAACCAAATATAGGATACATTTAGGGGATGAATGATGTCACGTAACTCAAAAAGGTTGCCCATCTGGGTTTATACTGTACACATTTGTCTGTATTCTGTAACTTTGCTTTTGTATTACCACCAAACTTCCGATACAAGTAAACGAAAAATAGTTATAATTTCAATGTTTGCCGTTGGAGAGCAGCACTCCTCAGCGAACCGTTCATATACTACTGATTGCCACAAGCATAAATTTTTGGTATCCATGTAAAGATAATCAAGTTAAGAATAGTCGTAGCCGTATAGCGAGAGTCGAACTGAAATGCGTCTTGGCTGGAGACTATAAGTACGACTTCTGATAGGCCTGACACTTCCCAAGGAAACCAGCGAACACCTTAGTCAGTATATGGACCGCAGCAAAAGGTAAATATTTTAAATTTATTATATTTTTACATATTGTAAAAACGCACACTCCAAGATTCGAGGAGTGTTATTTGTCTAAATACTAAATTCTATTTTAGCGAATGATAATCTCGCTATTTAATGCTCCTACGGCGATGTGTATCAATTCGTAGCAAATGCCAGGAAAACGTTGTAGGTTTATTAATTTTAAGCCTTTTAGTTACCCTTGAATTTATAACTTTTATTATTTAAAAATTGTTCACCTATTTGATATTTCCAATTGTAGTTCATAATTTATTATACGTTTTTAACCTTAGTGTAATTTAATATTGAAAAAATCTAGTGTTAAAAACTGTCATTTAGTTTTCTAAAATATTTCTTCGGTATTTACAGACTATAGCAACTTGTTTAGTAAGTAATATCGCAATACGTTGTCCTAACGCCAGTCGTGCTAACATAAAACTTCCATAAAATACACTTAATTCTGTGTCGAGAGTGAGCGCTCTTGGCTATCTATTCAACACTGCGCTCGGCGCATTCAACAAGCATCAAAAATACATTTAAAAACCGTTACGTTGCGCGAATGGCCATCGTCTGTGGCTGAATGTTCCTTCGGAAGAAAAAATAAACACCTGCAGCCTCACTTTGAACATTCGTTATGTACTTTGTAAAGTGTTCAGAGTTGGAAATAACAACCAAGCGTACGAATAATATGTTATAAATATCACATGGGTTAAACTTGATCAATGCTACAGAGTGTGTTACCACAAGGGCTAAAACTATCCTTGTTAATTACTCTTGTATTACATATATCCTAATTGACAGCATTTCTATAAAAGGAACAGCCAATGGTGAACACATTTTGGCAAATTGGCTTTTTGGGGTGTGTTGCGTACGAGTGTGTTCATGCGAGGAATGCAAGTGACGTCACACAAACCGAAAGCATCCTGAATCGTTTGAAATTTGTCAATTTTAAGGGTGATAAAGTTTGTTAATTCTTTCAAATACAAGAATTATAATTGAATTTACAATTCAAAGCTTTTCGTTGGCCAACAGTACCAACATCATCACGAATATTAGTTCTTTATATATATATATATATATATATATATATATATATATATAGATAGATAGATAGATAGATAGATAGATAGATAGACACCCTTCTACTTAGATCTTCTACAACATTGTTTCTATACTTGTTGGTAAAAAACAGACAAACATAGTTCTGCAACACTAACTCAATCTTTTATTGTTCTCCTTAACTAGTCTATTGTGGAAATGTTTAAGTAAAACTAGTAATCGAATGAACTCTACCTGGAGTGCAAGGGCCTGAAATCCCTCAGTGGTGGGAACGTAACGTGTGACTGGCATTCATATAACGGTTATTCAATATACTATATAATCTCTCCCTAAAACTCCATTATTAATTTAATGAATAATGAAATTAAACAGACAGAAAAGGGTTGTCATTACCAATTCTGAACAATAATAATTAGAATTGATTATTAAAGCATTTTACAGTTACAATAAATGAGGTAGTTTACTAGGGAAGATTGGCTAAATCTTTTAAGTAGCCTTAAACGAAACAAAATTTGACAACGACCACTGAGACAAGATTACAATTAGTCGTACACTAACATTTCCACTAATGATTATAGCATGTCCATAAATACATCTTCATATGGGTTTCATCTGGGTAGCTTTGCGACTTTAGTTACAGATTATATCTTGTATAGCGGTGTTGGGTGTTTGGGGTAATTATTTTATGCTCTGGATACTGTGACAATAAACTAAAATGCAAAATTTATATTAACAACCATCTCGTTTTGAATACGTTATTGTAAAAAAATAAATAGGGGAAGTCAGAAATCAAATAATTTGTACTCCAAGCGTCTCATTCAAAACATGGCTCTTCCGGTGAGTAAGTCTCTACCCCCAGATCCGGGGGACAATGTATTGGCATCCGTCAACGTCTTAGCGCTAACCAAAGTCCTACAGGAACGTGACGGAGCACTATTTCCTCTTTCCATCTCCTCAATACAACCCCAAGCAACCGTAAGGGATGGACAGTCTATCTCTGTAATATATAATTCCAAAACATTTTATTCGCCAATATTTCTCACAACAAGCGGCTCCAATACAGCCACTTATAACATAAACAAGGTTTGGAATCGTGGGTGCAACTTTAAGTGAAGAGCGGTCTCAGATATTTGCCAAAGATGCAGAAATACATAGAAAGTTTCCCCTAACAAGAATATTGAGAAAATGCAATCACGTTTTACATTAAAAGTTCGCCTCCGGGTAAGTGCACATTATTTTAGACATTTGTGGAAAAGTTTTTGGAAGCTTTCAAAGTTTATAAATTTTTTGCGATTTTACTTCGGGAATGGCTTAGAAAATAAAAAACTAAAATATAATAATTTGTATACGAATTGAGTTAACAGAAAAGGACCGGTGTAAAGTCCTAGGATACGACATCTTGTGCCAAGATTTAAGTGTGCATTGTTACAAACACTTCTATTTTTTTCTACCAGACAAGGGACAGTCACTTGTGATAATGTTGTACACAAGTAAATATCCGAATTAAAAAATCGGAAGTTTCATGTTCACCATAAATATCCCAGTTTAGGACTCACTTTAAACATGGGTGTTAATTCTATAAATAATCTCCATAAATATATTAGTTTATACTCTATTAACCTACCTACACCATTACAGGCGTAAATAAACTAAACTATCGTTAAACTCATGTCTCAAGAGCATTGAGTGGTAATTATTTTTGTTAATCTTAAAACGGCGGATAGGGCCCAGATAAAATAAACAGTGGGTACACTTAGTAGATACTGTACGGACCTACTTATTACAGAATATTAGAAAACAATAAATTTACAAAATCAATGTAATTTATAAGAAATAACAAATATCAAATCTTGTTTCAAAATAGATATTATAATCAGGATGACAAATAATTGACGTTGCAACAAGTAATTAGATAGCAAGTAATTACCAATACATTTACTCCTACTACAATAGTATACAAACACAATAATATGTAATATTATTATTATAACAGAATATGAGTTTATTTATTGGTATGTGAAAATGTGGATGAAATTCCTGTGTTTAAAAACTGCTAAACTCATTTGGTAGCTAGTAACAATTTTAAACAAAATATTTTATGGCGGCCTTACCAAAACTATAAAGTAGGTACTTTGTAAACAAATCGTGTAAGTTTTTGTATAGAAGGAAGGAGGAGGCACGTGACGAAAATAAAAGATGTTACCCGGTAATATATTGGTGGCAAATATCTGTTGCTTGGGTTTATCATACATTTCTTTAGTAGCGTTCTAAAGTGTTGACAGTAATGTATTACGATATAAATTGATAGCCTCAAACGTCCGAGCCTAGCTCTCCTGTTCTTATTACAATTACAAATACAAATAAATTTAATTTACCGTTCAACAATAGAGTATTTGATAATACGAAATAACTAACCTTAGTTGCAGAAAATTGTAATATATTTAAAATTAATATTAAACAGAAATTATTGGTTGCAAGCAGATATAGGTCTACTCCAAAATTACTCTAGGTAAAAGGAGCTATAGACGGTGTATATAGCCCTACTCATTGATAAAACGAATAATTAAAAATACTCTGAGGAACTGAATGTTAGGTTTCCACACATTACAATAACTATGTTTGATCATTATAGTTTTATTAACATATACAAAGTTACCTCAATAGATTTAAGTTTGTTTTAGCAAAATTAGAGTGTTTATTTTCTTTACCCACTAAACTACAGTAACACTTTATCCTAACATATAGTACAAGCAAGTATAATCTAGACATTTTAAACATTTTTGTCTACTTAAAGATATCTTGTAAACGGGAAAATTTGAAGTATTTAAAACAAGCGAAGGTTATTGAGCAACATATTTTAAATATACAATTATCTGTTATATCACACGCAAAGCAGATGTTCTTGTTTCGATAAAAATAATATTGCTCCAGTCTTATAAAACAACCAGAGCCTCATTACAGATTTGCCCACACTCGTTTAAAATGGTTACAATATGTGTTTGCTTAGTAAACTTAAAGACGACTCATAATTGATAACTATTATGGAATGGGAATACAAAGTTATATTATGTATTATTATTTAAATAAATATTTAAATAAAATTATAATCTAACTATAAATATTTAAATGAAATTATACTCTAACTGATCATTTCATATGGAACTTGTATACTTTCCACGGAAATTTGCAATTTTCAGCCTTTTAAAATCAACATTTCGCGAAATCCTCTCCAACTGGGCGTCTATGTTATGAACGGATGTTCCTTAAAAATTTCAAACCTCAAACTTCCGTAGTTTCGACTTCGTGTTGATTTTCAGTAAATCCTTCAGGATAACAGTTTATAGATTATATAAATTAATAAAATAAAAAGTTTTCCGTTTGTAAAATTTTCTTTAAAAATTGCAATAAAACAATGTTGTAGTCTACAACTTATACATACAGCTGAACAGTAAACTCTAAATGTTTTCTAAAACTTAAACTGTAGTTTTAAGTTTAGTGTAATATAAATTTGGCTGTCCGATCACCCACTAGTACCAGCTTGTTCGTATAATCGAATCTCTACTGTAAATAATTAAAAAAACAAACCAAGATGCAGCCAAGAATGGCTTGGTATGATCACAAACGCTTTCATAGATTATGGTAGCATTTTTATATGGATAGAAAATATCCCCTAGTGAGGAGATTTTTGTTTAACACATTAGCAAATTTATTTCACACAAAATCATATCGATTTAAACAAAAAAAGGGTGTTTTATGTTACCACCGATCAATGTTTGGACGAACAAACTAACGTGCTGAAATAAGAGTGTAAGAGCTACGGAATCATTATGTAAACTGATGAATCCTACAAGGATACAGAATTTTCCGAACGATGACACGCCGTGAATTGCATAAGGCTGTTCGAAAAACGATGCAAATTTTATAGAGACAAAGGCTTAAACTCACCACCAGGATGAAGCAAGGAGGAGATACCGACGTAATATTTGCATACAAGAGGGTGATATTGTGATCAAGGAGGATTTCCAATCAGATGGGGCGATTTATTTAATATAACCTTGATAGACGTTTAAATGGTTTAAATGGAGGAATTAACATATAGACACACGTATATACTTATTTGTAAAGATTTTCTTACTTTATCATTTCCTAACTCCATAAGTGAAAGAAGCCTATTGGTGGAACACTAGTATAGCTTAGAAATCAGACAGCGACGGCATACACTATAAACGCCTGATTTCTAAACTTTGCCTCCATGCCTTCCTATTGTAGCAGTGTTTCACCGATAGGTTCCTTTCACTTATGGAGTTGAGATGAAATTATAAAACATGAAAATCTTTACAAATAACTTAAAATATTAAAATAATAAAGGCTATAGCATAATAGAGCAATAAAAATCACACTGTCAACCCCTGACTATAAGGCAAACAATACTCAATCCGATAGTTGTTTTAGTACTTTGCCTATAATATATCATTAGATAAAACAAAACTAACACACTCATTCTCCAGTATGTTTTTCTTGAAGGCGAGATTATAAAAAACATTGGACATTAATTTTACAAGTAAGCACAGAAATTTATTATCAAATATATATTTTTGATGTATATATAATATATGTATAGATGTAAAGTATGCTCAAAAATAAACAGTATTGAAACTAGATCATCTGTAATTGCTTTCTCAATCAGCTATCCCGCCGTTTGTTTTTGGCCCGTATTCAAATTGACGTATTACATTTGAGGTGAGTTTCTGCTTAAACGGTGGTATTCCAGAGAAAACTATAAAAAAGATCAAATGAAAGAACATAAAACATTACAAATTGTTCAGTAGTTTTTATTTTTGTACGTAGAGTATTTCTAATACGTATTTCTTACGTACAGAGTACACAAATTGTATTCAATTTGTCATTAGACCTTAGTAACTAAGTTGAAAGAATATTGTGTAAAACTAATTTCTCCCAAGCTCCATTTTGCTTGACTATATATATCCCATCATAATGCACTTGGCGGTCTAGAAACTGGGTATATTTGTTTCATTGCTGCTAGAGTGCTTTAAGAAATCTCAATGAAGGAAACTTTGTACTTAGTAATGCAGAATTTCTTGCTTGAAACTCTTTTGATATAACTTTGTGGTTTATTTCAAACTTAAATTTATATCGAATGTTTTACGAAACTTGAATAAGAAAAGTTGACACAGTTTCGTGATCATAATTGTTCTACGACAAGACCAAAGTAAAACACTTTGTATTATTCAAAATGTAGTTATACATTTTGAAAAGATTCAATTATTCAATGTTTCAGAGAAGAACATATTTAATGATAAATATAAACTTTCCTCAGGTGGAAATATTGAAATAAATAAATACATTAGTGGTTGAAGGTCATAAGGAATCATTTTGGAAAATAAAAAATTATTTTCAATATTAATTTAATATAGATGTACCTAAGGTTTTAATCTTAAGTAACTTGTTTTTTATGTAATGTTTGATTATTTTTGTGGTATTGGGGTGTTTCCAATATTTTCATTGTAATACACTGTACCACTGTGCTTTTGATATAGTATAAATTAACGAAATATAAATAAACAATTTCGTAGCGACAAGTGACGAAGCGTGGTCAGTAAATTGAGGAAGACAAAAGAACGTGAGTAATGGGAATAAAATAAAAATATACAACAGTGAACGAAAATATATTAATATAGGAGTGAAAGAAAAAGAAGTGGTGACAGGAGAGGAAAGGTGAGAACCTAAATTGTGTAATGTAAATAAAGGAATTAGATTCAAGGGATACATGGCCTAGTTATTCAATTCCTTCTATTAGTTCACACTCACACTGTGTGTGTGTTTTTATTTTAGAAATAGTTGGAGGATAAAAGGGGATAATAGGTGCTTGAGCTTGAATTTTTTACATTAGCATGCCTATTTAAGGTTGTATTTAAATAAAGACACAATCCAAGTCATTAGCAACCTCCAGTTTGTTCATATATTAATAAATATATTTAACTTATCTAATTATTTTCCAGCTGATGTCGCGCCCCCCTGACTTGCCTTCAAGACCCCTAAGGGAGGCGAGCCCTCTAGTTTGGGTACCAATGTTGTAGAATGTTCCATTTTTTTTATCAATTCCAACATTACAGATTGAGATATAGTTCGATCAGTAACTAGCATTACCTTTCTCGAAAGTGCACATCGTTCCTTCGCTTAAAAATATCAATCATTTCGAAGTACAAAATCTGAGAATAGTAAGCCTCTTTTACAGGTTCTAGTTTCTCCCCATTCTGGGCCCTTTCCGTTAAAGTCAGTTGTGATGAAAGTTTTGTACATTGAGGATTGTATGCTGCTTTCCAACTGTTCAAGATTTTCTTCAAACTCTTGTATGGAGTCATTTTGAGAGAAATAGCAGCTATATATCCTACATTCACCCATCTCTACCCAAATAAACCCGTCTGATTGATTTCCAAAATTACCAACCACTGCGCTATTAAGAGCAGCAATTGCGGCCTTTTATTCCAGTCCTCATACCATGTTACACTTTGAGGTTTATGATATTTATGTTATTCACTTTTAGGAACAATATAATTTGTTTTTCTTTAGCTGTTTGGAAAAAGCAGAACCTCTGACTGTTTTCCTCTCCCCAGATTTACTTGGAGTATATTTATCATTTTGAGGGGTTATTCTTCTGGTTCCACTTTGATTTTAAATTTGCTAACTCTAGTTTAAAGGAACCGCAATATCTGCTACCTATAATATGTTTCGTATTTTGTATATCGTTTTCTTTACATTCAATACACTCTGGCTCATTGATGTCACGTTTATCACTTTTGTGGCCTATTTTTCCACATTTCCAACAATAATTTTTCCATTCCGGACCCTTACACGAAGAAGAAATTTGAACAAAACTTAGGCACCATGAAAAGCATTTCATGACTTGGTTTTGTTCTTTAACTCTGCAGATCCAGCCAATCTTCACTCGTTCCAGCATTAGACTTTTGTCCGCTACCAATGGAGGGAGTCATAGGAAAGCATTTAGCGTCCCCGAATGCCCCTCTGACAGCTGACAAGTTACCTCGGATCCTATCTTTTGGTCAACAAGGGCATCTTTTATTCCTTTCATAGCCTCCTCTTTATCCGTTGTTCCATCAAGGTTCTTGATGACCAATGTCTTCCATTGTGTCTACATCTTGACTGTCGCCATACTTCCAAGGGCTTGTGTCATTGCTTCATTCAATTTATCTCCATTTTCTTCATTTTTAGGAACCACGAGTACTTGTCCAGCTTTCGTTGTGCATACTTTTAAGACTTTCACATTTATGTCCTTTAAATTACCATCCTGCTTCATTATCTTTATAATATCGGCGAATGAAGTAGTTTCTCTTATCTCTTCTACTTTGATAGCTACAGATTGCCTACGTTTTCCCCGTATTTGTTTGTCTTATTCTGCCAAGGAATGTGTGTGTGTATATCTGGTTTAAATTTTCAACCATTAATAAATACTTATATAAATACTTTATATTCATCCACATTTTTTTATACTAGTAAAGAATGACGCTAGATGTTAATAGACCTTCAGTTTTTTTCAATTATTTCATTAATTAAATTTACCGAATTTATTTTGGCTTGAGTGGGAGATAAACTTTTCACAAAAGGAGCATAGTGTGCAATATAGTCATTTCATCCCATTTTCCTTACAATAAAAGATAATATATGATTTAAATAAAACGGTTGATTATAGGTTACTGTTAGAACAGCCGCTTAGATTATTTAGCGGATCTCTTAGAAGGAGACATACGCTACACCTTTAGCAATAAATCACACTTTCTCTTTGGCCGCAAATCAGTAACAATTTTTCCTACTTGTCTTATATTTAGAGTTTATAACACATCACAAATTATTGTTACTTAAAATAATATTTACACTAGCAAGTTTGTTTACAATTTAATTAGAAATTAGTATTTATATCAGGGTATTAAAACAATAGCCAATAGCATGTAATTGCTGTTACTCATGTTTAGACTTCTGCAGTTCTGCCTAACAATTTGTGATGAGTTCGTAAGAACCTAGTTGCATTGCGTTTGTCCTTTGAGGACCATTGAAGGTTTAGTTTGACGTTAGGACCCGTATATGTACCACGCCAAGAAGTACGGATCACTTCTTTTAAAACTTCATCCTTTTTCCTATTTTATAAAAAGAAACCATTAAATCACTAGAAAGTAACGAGCACAAACAAATATTAAAACAGAATCTATTAATGTAAGGAATATGCCTATGCCCATTGAATTGAGCCATGTACAAAGAACAGGAATAAGATATTAGCAAAGTAGATCTTGCAATGCATAGCAAATGAAATGTAAAACGAGAGAGACTTAAGCGAACGAAAATGTACTAGCGTTCGAACAAGACACGAAGCCCTACATAGAGAAATAAAACCACAAAGAATACTGATGTATATGATTACCATTAGATTAACTTTATCAATTCTAAATCTTCATATCAAGATACTTTGAAGTAAACGTCCTTATTTGTATAAGTGAAAACAAACTTTGCATGGTTACAATAGTTGAAAAACTATTTTTGATGCTCCCCATTGTTAAATTACACTGAATGTGTTTTAGGCACTGCATTAAACAATATTAAATTAATAGTAAATGATGTTTAACCAATAATACATTCTGAAAACATAAAATGCTGTGAAACAAACTAGATGCAATTGCAGTATAGTTAAATACTTTTGATAATAATATTCAACAATAAATAGGCCTAAGTAAACCGTAGTAAATCCAGAACATCCATCCTTTAATATCGCTTATAAAGCGCATTTTTGTGAATGCGAATCCCTAAAAAATTCGCATATAAATAAAAATAATGTTATAAATAACAATAATCATATACCATATAAATACAATTGGAAAAAATATTAAGGGTTAATATTACGTTACGGACCGATCGCATTACATTTAGACGCGTATAAAGATAAAATTGGACGAATTATTCTAACAATAATTTTTTATATGTAAATTCGATGCAAACTAATATCTTAATTACCTCAAACATTGATACACTGGCCTACCTACTGTGCGTTACTATCTGTACAAAGAGTAAAAAGGGAATTAAAAACAGTAGAAACTTGCGCAAACGGGTAAAGTTTTTCAATTAATGTTTTGTAGTTTCCTACTAAAATATGGCGTCTCTGTCTCAATCGGCATAAAGCTAAAACCAGTGGAAACTTCGTTTAACTCTCGCAAGTAATTTTAGCGTCGCACAATCTGCTGTTGAGGACTGCCCTTCCATTTTGCGACCCGATCCTGTCTGCGACGAATTCAATGAAATTTTACTTTTCAAAACCTTCATGTTGTCCTGGCCAATTACATGCAGTTATTTATCAAGCCTCCTGAATTTTCAAGTACAGATATATCCTTACTTGTTTAATATATCCTGTCTCTAACCTAATGAGCCTCCTTAATATACAAGCCCAAATATGCCCAGATATTACCTTATTTTTGGGATATTTGGTGTCCCTACCCATACTAATCCCAATAAATTTACACGAACACATATATATTTAATAATAACTTGAAGCAACTGTTGCGTAAATGTTTACATTAGATAAAAAAAATCTCTTAGTCAACAATTCTTATTTTAACCTAATGTACATTTCGATTACAAAGTAATCATCTTCAGAGGTATTTAGAAATAGCTATTACTAACTATTTGAGTTATTTTTAAGTACCTCTGAAGATGATTACTTTGTAATCGAAATGTACATTAGGTTAATATAAAAATGGTTGACTTTGTTGTAAAAGGTTGTTTTTATTTAATAAATATGTTTAATGGTGAAATGTTTCCTGTCTCTAAATATATTAAGCCTTCTAAATATACATTCACAGATATACCCTTACTTGTTCGATGTTTGCTGTTTCTAACCATAATGAGTCTCCTAAATGTACATGCACAAATATGCCCCTACCTTTTGGATGTTTGCTGTCACTAACCACATTAAGCCCATTAAATGGACAGCATATATATATATATATATATATATATATATATATATATATATATATATATATATATATATATATGTATATATATATATATATCCTCACTTGTTAAATCTGTTCTGTCTGTAATCATATTGATCCTCCTAAATATACATCATAGATATGGCCTTACTTGTTGGATATTTGGTGTCACTACCTATAATAAGCCAATTATATGTACACGCACAGATGTATCCTTACTTAATAAATGTTTCTAACCATAATGAGCTTCCTAAACGCATAAATATGCCTTTACTTGGATGTTTGCTATCTCTACCCATAACAAGCCTCTTAATCTATAAGCACAGATAACCCTTACTTGTTGAAGGTTTGCTGTACCTATAATAGGCTTCCTAAACTGACAGGCACAGATATACTCTTAATTGTTATTTTTTCACTATCTGCATATAATACGCCATCTAAACGAAAAGGCTATATCATTACTTGTTCCATGTTAGCTGTCTCTACCCATATAAAGCCCAATTAATGTATAGGTACAGTTATAGCCTTACTTGTTAAATGTTTACTACCTCTACCCATGATACGTCTCCTAAAAGTAAGAGCACAGATACACCCTTACTTGTTGGATGTTAGCTGTCTCTACCCATATAAAGCCCATTTAATGTATAAGTACAGTTATAGCCTTACTTGTTAAATGTTTGCTACCTCTACCCATGATACGTCTCCTAAAAGTAAGAGCACAGATACGCGCTTACTTGTTGGATCGTAGCTGTCTGTACGCATAATAAGGTGATTAAATGCATAGGCACAGATATAGCTTTAGTGGTTAGATCTTTGTTGTTTCTACCAATTAAAAGCCGCATAAAGCACAGCCTTACCATTAAATGTTAAATGTTTGCTGTCTCTAACTATAATGAGCCTCCTATAAGTGAAAGTTCAGATTGCAACGGGCCTTCTTTACTTATTATCTATCCTCAACTATCCTTATTTTTATTTCATTTATTTTTTTACTCCTTACCTACTATTTATTTATTTCCTTCAATAATTCAATTCACCCTTTTTCTATTTCCCCTATTATTCTTCAACCTTCGTCATTCACCTTTATTAATATATTATTCTCCGAGACTCTTCCTTACCTGGTAAGTATTAGGACCTACCTTTCCTAATACCTAGTTGGTTCTGTCCCTTATCCTAGGTCTTTCTAATACTTACCAGTTGCCCTGCAAATTTAGAATGACCCAGAAGGAATTTAGGTCAGACAACCGAAACCTGCCTAGATCTCCTAGGAATGAATTCCTAGATTTCGTATGAAAAACCAATTAGCAGAGTATTTCCCTATACTAGCATAATACTCGGGGTGGGGTGTTTGCTATTTGAGGCGTTTGGTACTCGGAAACCTTTTAGTAAGAAACTATGAAACTGCGTGTCATTTAGCTAACTTATCACTAACGACAGCTAATTGGAAAATCAATTTTATTTTATATTATTAAATTTTGGCTTGTAAGCCTTCAAACTACATTTTTGTCCGTTTGAAGATATACCCCTATTTGTTAAATGTTTGCTATCTCTACTCATAATAGGCCTCTACATGTACAATCACAGATACACCCTTACTTGATGGATGTTTGCGGTTTCTAATCATATTGAGTTTTCTTTATGTACAAGCACAAATATACCCTGACTTCCTACATGTTTTCTGCCTCTAACGATACTAAGCTCCCTGAAGGTACATGCACTGATATACCTTAAAGTTATGGATATTTGCTGTCTGTAACATTAAAAAGTATCTTAAATGTACAAGTACGGATAAATCCTTCCTCTTTATATTTTTGTTTCTCTAACCATAATAGGATTTCTAAAAGTACAAGTACAGATATGCTGTTTATTTGTTGATGTTTGCTCTCTCTACCCATAATCAGCCTCCTAATGCTGAAAGCATAGGATATACCCTTACTTGTTAAATGTTTGCTATCTCTATTCATTATAGTCCTCCTACATGTACAATTACAGATATACCATTACATGTTGGATGTTTGCTCTCTCTACCCATAATCAGCCTCCTAAGGTGAAAACATAGATATAGCCTTACTTGTTAAACGTTTGGTATCTCTATTCATAATAGTCCTCCTACATGTACAATTACAGATATACCATTACATGTTGGATGTTTGCTCTCTCTACCCATAATCAGCCTCCTAAGGTGAAAACATAGATATAGCCTTACTTGTTAAACGTTTGGTATCTCTATTCATAATAGTCCTCCTACATGTACAATTACAGATATACCATTACATGTTGGATGTTTGCTCTCTCTACACATAATCAGCCTCCTAAAGGTGAAAACATAGATATAGCCTTACTTGATAAACGTTTGGTATCTCTATTCATAATAGTCCTCCTACATGTACAATTACAGATATACCATTACATGTTGGATGTTTGCTCTCTCTACCCATAATCAGCCTCCTAAAGGTGAAAACATAGATATAGCCTTACTTGATAAACGTTTGGTATCTCTATTCATAATAGTCCTACTACATGTACAATTACAGATATACCATTACATGTTGGATGTTTGCTCTCTCTACCCATAATCAGCCTCCTAAAGGTGAAAACATAGATATAGCCTTACTTGGTAAACGTTTGGTATCTCTATTCATAATAGTCCTCCTACATATACAATTACAGATATACCAGTACATGTTGGACGTTTGCTCTCTCTACTCATAATCAGCCTCCTAAAGGTGAAAACATAGATATAGCCTTACTTGTTAAACGTTTGGTATCTCTATTCTAATAGTCCTCCTACATGTACAAGGACAGATATACCATTACATGTTGGATGTTTGCTCTCTCTACCCATAATAAACTTCCTAATGATAGAAGAACAGCTATACCCCTAAGCGTTGGATATTTGCTGTGTCTAACCATATTGAGCTTCCAAAGTGTATAAGCACAAATATAATATTATTATTATTATAGTTATTATTACTAAACTCGGAGGGACCTTATCGGTGTAGAGCACTTAGCTGCAGCCTTTGTACTCTCTTCCAATCCCTACGACAGTACTTGCTTAGTGGATCCCCACCTCTTTGCAGAAATCAATTACCCACCTGATGCTCAATCTTCTAATGTCCACTGGTGTACATACCTACTGGGCACACCACTTTTTCTTTGCAGCTCCCAAAGCAGGGTACTCACAGAGTACGTGGATTGGACTTTCCTCTTGGTCTTCATGTCTTGCACGCAATAGACCTAGACCTTCTAATTTTTATTGGAACTCCCTCAGATTCCATTGACCTCTGACCATCTCTACAGTAACTTTCAGTGGAGGTCACTCAAACACACAAACACACTCACACACACGCACACAAACACACACACACACACACACACACTCACACCACCGTGCGCTCGCGCGCAAACCCACCCTCTCTTACACACACAGACACACACACAGGCACATACACAAACACACAAACAAGCTTTATAAAACTCTGTATCGTATTATAATATTGATGTAAACATGTATTTTTTCGCTCATATTATGCTTTTAATAATGAATATCACTCTAAAAACTTATTAGCTTCCAATGAAAGATTATTACTTTTTTAAAAGTCCCACACATACAAAATAATCACAAGAATATAAGTAACCCCTCGTTGTAAGATTTTTGTGGCCTAAGGCACTAACAATTTTTCGTTTCAGTGAGACCGTTGTCCTGCAATTTAGATATGATAGTTGTAAGGATTGCAGAAAGGTTTAAATGTCATAAGCCTTAATCAACAACAAATACCTTAGAGACTTTAACGAAGCTCGTTATATTCTGGTGAAGGAAACCTGCAACAGCCTCGGCTAATTTGAAAAGCGTTCAAGTTTCCGAAAGTCGTTTCAAGAGATTACTTCGTCCTAAAGCTTCATACAGCACGTTTACGTAATTCTGTATAGAAATCTTTATTTAGTGATAATAGAGGTGGCCATCATGTTAACAACACTTAAACATAATGGATACATTTTATTTCGGAGTGTTTTCTCCTTAAAGAAACTTTAATGAAGCGATATTATGGAACTCATTTCCTAACCGCCATTACCAGTTTTAACCGAACGAGCAGGGCTGTAATGAGTCGCAAGACAATTATGTTTTATTTAGTTGCTATAATCTGTTTGTGGATTTATTATTTACATTTTAAAAATTAAGTACTTAAAATGTCGTAAGATGTTGTCTTTAAAAATTGATTCGAGTGCTGGGAAAGTGTGTAACGTCAAGAAAAGCCAAATAACTAGTTAAATAAAATGTTGCGGTACAACTCATCAGAATCCTGATTGTTAAAAAATATACTAAATTAATATTTAACATAAATAGACTTGGGGTTATTAATATTGAATGGTTTTACAGTATTACAAAATCTTCGTATGTTTGGTATTCTATGAAGGAAAGAATGAGTTCCGTCAAGGTCAGGCCGTATTATGTAATTTAGAAAGCGAAGCATTACATGGTTTATAATTTCCCGCCTTATAACGTAAAATGTAACTAGCAAAAAGTCTACTTTAATTTTATGTTTATTGACATACAGACAATTGTGGTGCCAATAATTAGGATATTGGTTTTCTTCTTATATGCTTTAATTTTGTAAAGGTATTTCAATTTGACGAATTTAAACTTATTGCCAGGATCTTCCGCACAATATCTACATTTATTGATTTACCAATATCAACTAGCTTAAATTTAATTAAGCATCAATGTTATACAATTTTACATTGTTGCAAACTCTATGAATTATATTATCTTTCCATATAGTTTGTTCATTTCGATACGTAAAAAATTAAATAGTAATTTACTATAAAATATATGTTTGGGAATTTCGAAAGTTTAGAAAATATTCTTCCTCCAAACATTATTTTTCACCGAATTCATATCCAATGGATCGAAAAAATCGTTGTTACTTGCAACAGAGTGTGTGGTGACTTTGGAATTAAAATTAGACTATAGGGTTTCATTTACACATACATGAAACGGCGGTATTACAATCGCCTGACTTATGGAATCATATATACACCAAGTAATATTCTTGTTTCAGTACATTAAAGTATAAGTCATAAATATACATACATACATATATATATATATATATATATATATATATATATATATATATATAATTTCATTATAACATCATTATTCTAATTTTCTATCCAGATGATGTTGGTACTGTTTACCAACGAAAATCTTAGGATATAAATTAATAAATATTCTTGTATTTGACTAACCTATGTTGTTTAAATACATATATATATATATATATATATATATATATATATATGTAGATTATGCAACACTGTTTTCTTGTATACACTTATCACTTTCACTTATGTACTTAAACAAGAATCTTACTTGGTATTTATGCGAGCGCTTTCAGAAGCTAGAGAGTGCTTCCATCATCTGGCATACTGCAGCGAGTATGCCAGATGATGGAAGCACTCGCTAGCTTCTGAAAGCGCTCGCATAAATACCAAGTAAGATTCTTGTTTAAGTACATAAGTGAAAGTGATATATATATATATATATATATATATATATATATATATATATATATATATATATATATATATAGTTTATGGTTGGAATCAACAGAAATATCTTTTGCAGAATATTAGAATGGTTTTAATAATATATGCTATTGCAATATATACTAAAACACTACTATAACAATTACAATATGTATTGATCGCCATTTCTAAAATTTAGATAAATGTTTTCAAATAAAACCTCTATTCCCAAAAGTAATCTAAATGTTCTCATTTATTTCCTTTAATTCCTTTAATCCCGTGGGTGACTTAGGAGTGAAATAAACTACCTAGACCGCACCCGATTCTGGCCCATATCCCTTATTCGATCTTACTTCTCTCGCATTACATCTGACTTCTTCTATGTTGACTTCGGTTCACCTCGTTCATTGTTTCTTTAGGGATTCCTCCTTTCTATTCCTTGAATAGTGTTATTACTTGTTGTCACTGTATGTCCGAACAACAACCTTTTCCTAATCATTTTGGATCCTTGTAATACAGTTCATCATTTGTGATTCTCTCTGGGATTTATTTTCTCTGGACCATTTATTGATGTTTGTACATCGGTTGTATAGTTCTAGTAGGTATATAAATACATTTATACAACGTTGTTCTATACAATGTTGTTTGCCCAGTATTAGGAATAGTATTGGTCTGTATGCAAGGTCCGTATGGTGCATAAGCATTTGTATTCTTGCGAATAGTGTGGTTGTTATTAAAGTATTTTTTTTTTGAAACGACATTGTTGGACGTCCCTAAGCTAGAAGTTATCGAGACTTGAACAAGTTTTTGGGGTTTGAGTTATCTTATTGAAAATATTTATTTCGCCACGTAATAAGTATGTAAATTCCTCTCTCTCTCTCTCTCTCTCTCTCTCTCTATATATATATATATATATATATATATATATATATATATATATATATATATATATATATATATATATATATATTTATATAACTAGAATATATTCAAGGTATTTAATGAAGGATTTTTCAATATATTTTATTTTGGAAAAGGTTTTACTGTCCATTAAATACATAATTTTATGTTTGTAGTTTTAATTTTATGGTCCACTCTGTTTAATTTTCTACTACTAATTTTCCACTCTGTTTTATTATATTTTTTAATTGATCTGCGTTGGTTTTCTTTATGCATGTGTCCCAGTATATTCTGAGCTAGAAGCATTCTGGATGGAACATAAACACCACCTTTACTTAACTTGTTAATTTTGTTCTTGTCGATTTTATTTGTCTATTATAGAAACTGTACGCAGCACCTATTTCACTACTAGATACATTATCACTCTGCCGAAAACGCCCTCTCTGTGCATAAGTTGAAGTTTCTCCTCTGTGACCATTGTTGTTGTTTTTTTTTCTTATCTCGAGAGAAACTGTAAGGCAAACTCTATTCCCATTTACTTTAACGTAATGAAATAAAATGATCCTTGATTTTTTCCCAATATACACTTTGGGTGTTAGTTTAATTTGGCTACAGTAAACAAAATACATGTTTTTGTTGCGAATAGATTTGGACTGCAGGTTTATTGTAACCTATGAATAATCAAACCCTTCATATAAATGTTAGAAATGATATTTGTTTGACACTGAGTAAGATAGCTCTTGGTGTAATATTAAATACTTAATAAAACTGTACGAAATATATGTGGATTAACATACTGTAAAATTCTCCAAAAAAATAAAAAATTGTACACCATGGAAGAAACAATGTTAGAGCCGAATATTTGCAAACACTTTATTCAAAAGGACAAGAATACCATAAATTCTGATGCCTTTTTCAGTTTTGTGGAAGCGTTGCAGGTAGGTGAAGGTTTATGTACGCATCTGTTAAGTCACATTCATCTGGTAAGTATAAAACTTTCAAAGGGACTAACTATTAGTCAGATCCGTAGAGTTTTGTGTTATTCCTTAGACTTTATCCAATGGAGGCTTAAACTATATCTAAATTGAACCATTAAAAAATATTATTTTATATTAATAACTTAAATACTCTGAGGACGTTTGTATTAATTTAAATGTTCTGTTTTTGTGAATTAAAATACTTATATGTAATATATGTAACTTCCTTGATATAATTTATAGATACAATTCGATGCAGTAATGATCTGATATAATGGGAACCACGGAGGTTACACAGTTCCCAGTGTATTCGATATAAATAATGATTGTATTGTACCAAATTTGTTGATATTTATGTCGCCATGATGCATTTATTTTAGTCAAATGAAACTGATTTTTGTTACGAAATAATTTATGTTACCTATCACGGACCTTACCTTCCCCGCTGCTGCTCCTTCCGACTAACCTTTTCTCTTACTCTTCACCTATCTTCCTTTTACCACACCTTGTCCGTAAGAGAGTAATGGTTTAACACTTGAGTACGAATTTTCGTTTGAGACCTGTATCTCAAGGAATAAACCTCTCAGTAGAACCAACTCCTGAGTTTTTTATGAAAACCTCCCATAATTAGCCTCACATAAGCCTCTTTAAGCTCTTTTCGGGGTAGTGGAATCTTTGAGAGACACTTTTGACTTAAAGACTATAGATGGATACCTATTGAACTTATTTTATTTTAAATTAAAACACAGGTAATTGGAAACTATAACTTTTTTTATCATCTGTTTGGTTTTAAAATTACTTATTATTATTTGATTTATTTTAATTAACAGGATTTTTTTATTTTACCTAACCTTACTTTTGAATTACCATGACTAACTTGTTTCATGGTATTAGTACAGAATATATCCCCTTTATTATGTTTACAATTTTATTATTATTTATATTAACACACACACACACATATATATATAAATATATATATATATATATATATATATATATATATATATATATATATATATATATATATACACATACTATATCCTTTTCTAATATTATAATCAAAATCCCAAATTGCTTAATATGCTTACTATCATCTATTTAAATTCAATTATTATAATTAATTTGCACATAATTTTGAGTATTCAAGTTAAATTTCACGTATTTTACAGTCTTGTTCATTTGCAAACATTTTAAGGTTATTTCTAATTACTTTAGGCTATGCCTTTTAACAAACAATCCTTTTATTTCACTAATAGACTCTGGTTAACATTTACCTATTTATAGGTTCACCTAATTAGTTATAACATGCTAGGCATTTACTAAAAACTTCTTGCTGATACTTATATTCTAAGACAAAAGATTTCAATAATTTTTCAAGAAAAAACCATATAAGATAAAATTTTTTAAAGACAATACGTTTATTTCCACTTCAGTCAAACGGTTGAATGGAAATCAATTTTGAATATGTGTTTATTAATTTATGTAACCTAAGAGAGTTTTCAGTCCCTTAGGTTATTCAATGTTTTGTTAATTTTGATTTTAAGTTAATATATTTTGAAATAAAATTTCATCTAAAGAAAATTAAATTTTTTATATGACTTTATACTGCAAAACGTTAGGTATCTTCTATGGTTGGGTTGTCTTTGGGCCTGTTCACAGCTTTCATAGGATTTGGATATAGGCTTCACTGCATGGCATGGCGTCGGTGAATTTTGTTAAGTTAGGCTTTTTTTCATTTTTTTGGTCCAGATGTTGGTAGAAACAAATATGAGCAGCAGCTCACATTTGTACACTCCCCGGGTCACATCGTAGCACTTTATACGGACTTCTTACCACATATTGGGTCGTTAATGGTTCTGCGTGTATCAATACGACCTCACTCGTTGACCGTTCAAACTGTACTGACCAAGCGTCACCTTTTTTGCTTCGTCGTCCCCAATTTCTTCAAACTTCCGCCTTTTCGATATCCATCTTACATTTTTAACCAATGGAAAAGCCGTTGCTATGGTGACTGACTTTGTTTATTTAGTAAATTTGAATTTTAATTAGTTTTTCAATTTTTCGTCAATCAATTTTTGTAAAAGACTTTTCTTTACTCCGATGTGTTCTTTTCAATTTTTCAACTTCCATCTAATAACTTATTTGTCTTTACTTCTTCTAATTTAATTAACTTGCTGTTTCTTCTTGCTAACTCAAACTTCGACGGTAGCGCTGTCGCTGCAGTGTGGCAAGATCGTACAAACAATCTCCCCACGCGGGTTTTTACCGAAACTAATATAGCTCCAATCTTGGATAACCTCAAATTTTTATGCTATTATGTTTTAAATTAAAATTTGCATCTTTACAGAAATACAACTCTCTCTAGCTAGGCCTAATTTACGTTCCGCACGTTTTTATACGGATATTCACTATCCCTGATTATATTTGGTCAAAATTAATTTAATATTATACATTTTTGGCTGGGTCCCATAGGCCTCACTCTTACTGTTTCATTGAAATCGGTCTATTAGCCGTTAGCCTAATTAATGTTTTGTTGGTTTATAATTGATGCTAACATTCCCAGTTTGTCTATTTAGTTCCAATTACTTTAGTTTACATTGATTTTCCCTATATTTAACATTTTTATTATAATGCTATAAAATAATTGGAATATTTTTTGATTAATCTATTCAACTACTCTAGGCTTAGTTACATTTATCTGTACTAATACCAGATTTATTTGCATCGGTCATTCTGGCCGTTGCATACCTAAATAAAGTAATATATATATTACTTAATTATATTCCTTTATATAATATAATATAATAATGATCTTTACAAATACCATTACAATTTTTAATCATTCTGAGGTAATGTTGTTAATATTAACAATTCAGTAGCTATGCCTACATTTATTTTATGTAAGTTGTACAGACCTACCTGTATGACGTGTTAGTACGAAGCAAAGGTACAACTCGGTCCTAGGAGTATGTATTCCTGTTAAACCCTCTCCAAAGCAGCGGTGAAGGATGTAGAACAATGTTACTGTCGGTTGGAATCTTTGAAGGCTTTGTTCTCTTCTGTTTTCAACAGTCAGTCGTGTTTGAAGTGTACTCAAACCTGTGGAGCGAAGTAGAAGCAAGAAAATTAGGTTGCTTAATATTTGCCGTTGCGTAACTTGTATAGGACTATTAGCTTTCCCCGTTAGTAACAAGTAATAAAAAAAGGTTTAAATCAATTCTTAGCTAGGTGAACAAAGAAAACAAGTATTTTAGTTAAATGCTATGAAAAAATTACATATACATATGGCACAACTAACATATTAGGCGCCGAAATAGAAAGCGAAATTACTTAATAAAAATAATTCAATAAATTAAATTAATGGATGATTATTTTAAAGTTCTGTATAACATCAAGTGTCAACTCCTATCAGTTTACAAAAATAAATTTGAACTTGAGTGGATCATTGAAAATTATTTATTGACGATTGAAAATTTGAACAAGACATACATAAATATATATAGGGAGGTTGTAAACTAATAGACTGAAGTGAAAAACACATATTTTACAATTTGAAAATTCAAATGTATTTGAACCAAATTATGTCATTTTTATACCTCATAACGTTTTGTAAATTATGTCAAGGTAATCTATACATACATATATACATATATATATTTTATATATATATATATATAAAATATATATATATATGTATGTATTTATTTATTTATACACATCTATTAAAACATTGTTAAGGCTCGTGACACTGCTCTGCCTTTCTCTTATTCATTCCTTGCCTGATTCTGTTCTCACTATCGCCTTAAAATATCACCACTATCGTCGATCAATAAAAAAATATTATAAATACTCGTACAAACTAAGCTTTTGTGTATTTCATGAATAAAAATAAAATTTGTCATTCAGTAGGCAATTTTCAGTTGCTGACAGAAATCTCCTTTATTGCCAGCAATTGAACATTACTCCATCCGAGTAGCAGAGGTCTGGAATGCACACACATTCTATCAGTGTTGGAGAGATTATAAAATGTATACATAGTCTATCCGTCTCACAGAAGTTCTGAAATGTATAAACAGTCTGTCTGGGTAATAGAGATTATTTTATATATACAGAGTATATCTGTGTCGCAGAGGTTCTTGCTTGTACACACTGCATATAGACGACGCAGAGATTCTAAATTGTATACACACTTTCTCCGAGTCGAAGAAACTCTAAAATGTATGCAAAGTATATCCGTGTTTGAGAGATTATATAATGTATATACAGTCTATCTGTCTCACAGAAGTTCTGAAATGTGTAAACAGTACGTCTGCGTAATAGAGATTGTTTTATATATACAGAGTCTATCCGTGTCGCAAAGGTTCTTGCTTGTACACACAACATATATATGTCGCAGAGATTCTAAAATGTATACACAGTCGTAAAAACTCTAAAATGTATGCAAAGTCTATCCGTGTCACAGGAATTCTACAATATATACACAGTTAATCCGTGTCACAGAGATTATACAATGCGTACGCAGTCTATCCGTGTTGTAGGGATTCTAATATGTATACACAATCTATCCGAGTTATAGAATTTCTAAAATATATACACAATCTGTCCGTGTTTCAGAGATTGTGGAATGTATAAAAATTCTGTCTATGTCGAAGAAACACAAAAATGTATACACAGTTTATCCATGTCGTAGAAATTCTACAATATATACACAGTATGTACGTGTCTGCAGAGTTTCTGGAATGTATTCACAGTTTACCCGCGTCGCATTATTTCTAAACTATTTACACAGTCTATCTGTGACGCAAAGATTCCGGAATGTATAAATTTCTATCCATTTCGCAGAGATTCTAAAATGTATACACAGTCTATCCGTATCGCAAAGACTATAAAATATATACACAATATATCCGCGTTGCAGCTATTCTAATATATATACAATTATTTACGTGTATCAGAGAATTTAAAATGTATTCACAGTCTATCCATGTCGCAAAGACTCTAAAGTGTCTACACAACCAGTCCGCGTCGCAAGTTTTCTAAAATGTATGCACAGTCTATCCGTGGCACAGAAATTCTGCAATGTTTACCCAGTTTATCGGTGTCGCATTGATCCTTAAATGTATAAAAAGCCTATCTATGTCGCAGATACTGTAAATTTTATGCACAATCTATCCGTGTCACAGTGATTCTATATTGTATACACAGAGTATTCGTGTCAGAGATTCTACAATGTGTACACAGTCTATCAGTGTCGCATAGATTCTAAAATATATACATAGTCTAACCGTGTAGTAGAGATTCTAAAATGTATACACAGTATATCCGTGTTCCAAAGTTTGTAAAATCTATAAATAGTCAATCCATGTTACAGAGAGTCTTAAATGAATACGCAATACATCCCCGTCATACAGGTTAGAAACTATATAACTTATACACAATCTATCCGCGTCGAAACGATTCTAAATTATGTACACAGTTCTTCCGTGTCGCAGAGATTCGAAAATGTACCCAAAGTCTATCCGTATCGTTGAGATTACGGAATGTATACAAATTATATCCATTTCGCAGAAATTCTAAAATGTATACATAGTTTATCCGTGTTGCTGAGACTCTGGAATGTAAAAACATTCTATCTTTGTCGCAGAGATTCTAAATGTAAACCAAGTCAATCCTTGTTTCAGAGAATCTAAAACGTATACACAGTCTTACCGTGTTGCAGAGATCCTGGAATGTACACACAGTCTACACTTGGCGAAGATATACAGGAATATACACACACAGTGTACCTGTGAATCAGAGATTCTGGAATGTACACACCGTCTGTCCGTGTTTTAGTGATTCTGGAATGTACAATCAATCTACCAGTGTCCAGAGATATATTTATCAACAAAATACACATCTCTATTTTATACCATGATTCTTCATTCTGCGTTTAAGGATACTCATAACGTATCCTGTTCTAACTGTCTCTATACAGCTTACAGACATATGTATCCGTAAAAGCTGTTACACTATTTGGTATATATGCTAATATGTATATAAATATGGCCGTACCTTGTACACCATATTTTGATTGCCAACGGAATACCTAAGGGCTACCCATATCTTTGTTTGCAGTATATCTACATATACACTTCTTGCCATCCACTACAATCAGAATTGCCTGGCTTTGCGTAAAAAGCAGACGATATTATTTCATTACAAAACCTATTTAAGCCCTTAACTCCAGAATCTCTCCCGCAGTATTTTTGTTAAAACTTTGAGATGAAACTCAAACAGAGTGTTTGCGGCGAGCAAACATTTAACACAGCTTTAAACACTTTATCAAACAGAACCAACATTTTTCGTTAGAAAACTATTCACAACAAACACATAGCTCTCAACACTTCGAGTTCTCTTCAAACATTTTTGCACAAAATCTCCTGGTTTTGTGTTTTTAGGATTACAAAATTAAGAGCATAGAATAAATATGAAAAACACAATTAAAAGTAAAAGAGAAGCTAAAAGAAATTAAATGAGGTATATGGGATTGTTATCAGTCATATAATGAGAGACCGTGACTGTAATGCGGCAAGTATTACAACTGTGTGGGTGAAACGGCCGCTGTTGGTTAAATGTATTTTTCAATTCCTTCGATTAGTTGACATTTTCTTTTCTAAATAAATTTGGTTGTGTGTGTGTGTGTGTCTGTTTATTATATGTTATATTGTATGAGGGGGAAAACTGTTTTAACGCAAATGTTATGTTACGTTATCGATAATAATTATAATTATATAATATAAAGTAACTTAAATCTCTCTTTGTTGACCTAAGTAGTAATTGGGGCTTTAGTGGCGTCGGTGGTTCAGGTTCCACTATTTTAAACATTACTCTGCTTCCATTGTCAAAGTTACTAACATACAATCAATGACCTTTTTTCGGATTTCCGACGAAACATCCTAATCTACATCCTATTGACAAGCTAGATGCGAGGTTTGATCCTTAAGAATCAATTACAAGAGAAACTCAAAGGAAGGGCCTTACAACATAGGCAAATTGTTCATGTTGCACGTCAGGAGAAAACGTGATAAATATTGAATTACAGACGTGTTTGTGAACATCTAATATAAAATTAATATCTTGGAAAAAATTTACAAATAAATTGTGTCAATATTATAACGGTATATTATTGTTACAAAGTGTCAGCTGTAATTAAATGTGTGTAGGCTCAGGCCGCATCGGGCTTAACAAGTATCTGCGGTGGGATATTAATAGCCAGCATTAATACTTCCCGAAGGGTTCCTACATTTAATCCAACCTTATGCCGCTGCGCGATATGGCTATGCCGAATCAACCGCGAATATTTAGCTGCCGGAACCGCAATTATATGTACAACATCCGGCTTACAACCGGATGCAACGGTCTTTTTGTCTTTGAAACTAACATTTCATTTACAAATTTTACTTGTTCGTCAAGACTCGTGTGAATATTGACTTGCGTTCCATGTAAGGCTGTCCTCCCTACGTTAGTTTTGCTGTCTAGTTTTTTAACTTTTCTCAACTAATACATTTACTTATATTTAAATAAAGAACAAATTTATGGAGTAAAATCAATTTGAAAAATGGATGTTCAATTCAAATAATTCATAACTTTAAAAGGCAACAACTGCCAGTTAAACTTTACCAAATTTTGCCAGTACAGAGCCGGTCATTAATCTAACATTATCTTCAAATAAAATGATTAACACGACCCATCCCTAAACTAAGACTATGATATTTTAAACCATATAATTTAATTTCACGATATAATATAATATATACATCTCGTGATACGATATAATACTATGCTACCGCTAGAAGTAGTTATGGCACGACAATCGTTTATCACAACATTTGATTAGTTCTAAACAACTAAATTCATACAATATAACCTTTAAAAAAAAACCTTCAAATCTTCTTAAGACATTGTTATACGTTTCTATTCAACAAAATTGAAACCGTTTTCAGGAGCAAAATATGTATTTATTTTAATACCTTTCAAACGACAACACCTACATTTTCATATTTAAAACAACAATCAAACTCAATTTACAAAATTACTGCCATTAAAAAAACAAATAAATAAAGTATAAACATAATTATTATATTTACACGCATGGATAACGGTATTGAGCTTTTATTTTAAACAAATTAGAACCGTTTTGTTAAAAAAAATGTATTATGACCAAATTGTAATAATTTCTATGTTTTTTTATATGGTACTAGCTGAACAAGCTAACTTCCGCTAACAGTAAATGAATGGCATGGTAACATTAGCTGAACTTAGTTTAGTATTGTAATAACATAATAATAGATGTACCTATAGTAGTCGATCGAAAAAAGTGTGACTAAAAGTTCTCAACCCTCGGATAGGCGCGCGGACTTTTGTAACGTTAATATGCGCGTGGGGTACATGTGTACTCCAAATTCTTATAATTTTTTTTCAAAATGTATTTTTTACATTGAGACAAAATAAACATCAGGACCGTGTTTATACAATACCACTGAACGTAATCATTTATTTTTAACCTGTTTTTATAATTTTTTAATGGCCATACTGTTAAATTTTGAAAACTCGAGTTTTCCTAAATTGTAAGGTAAGAAAAATGTGTAACTCTACACATGTATAACTTTTTTTTCTCAAGGTAACAAAAAGTTTTAAACGGTGATTTTTATAGACCGTTTAATTACAAACACAAGAACATAAGATTTACTTGGAGTAACTTATTCTGTGTAGGTTAAATATTATAAAATAAAAAACTTGGACACACTTTAATACATACGATACATACATTATTGCAACTTCTTTAATAGTTAATATGAATATTATCTCACTATATTTTCTCACTCATTGCCGGATAGCATGATTAAACTCCAGACCCTTTGCTGTTGTCCCAAATGAGCTTGGTTTTTTTCCTATTGCTCCCTAATGTACCGGAAAGCATAAGAATCCCTAGGAAGGCACGTATTTCTACCTCGTCCGCTTGTCTTGCATCCCTGTCCCTTTGGAATCGTTCTTTGAGTAGGTCAATGTAAATATTAGTAGAGGTAATAATAATCCTTATTACTGTATCATTTATAAATAAAATAAAACAATCAATCAAAGAAAATTTTTCTCTAGCAACTTCCCTAGGTCCTGGAAGCCTTAAAACTATATTTTCCGGCCTCTTTCTGACATTTATTGGTAGAGGAGGATTTTTCCGCCTTTTCATAACATTTTTATCTTTACCTCTTACGAAATATAGATGGGCTAGAGGAGTGCCATCATCATCATCATCTTCAAACATCTCTTCATCAATAGTCACGCTGTCTAGGTCACGATGACCCCGTACCACGTATTCTGTATCTGAATCATAGATTTCTTCTTCCACCTTGTCTTCCTCCCCATCATCACTTTCATTTTCCACAATATTTTCTTTGTCACTAGACTCTAAATCTAAAAGTTCACTTATATACGCACCATCACACATACCCGGTCGCTTTGCGATATTGAGACGTAGATAGGCGTGCGGGGTACAGTTGTATCCCAAGGCACTGTGACTAAGATTTACACACAGATTAACACACGGCAGCGTCTGGCGCCCAACTGACCTTGTAGCCCGCCTACCTATTTGAAGGTACTAGACATCCCGCACCACAACCACAGCTTGAAAAAAAGTTATAGGGGAAACAAAACCGTCTGGGGTAGAACTGTACCCCACGCGCCTACCCGAGGGTTAATTGAATGTTAATTATTGTAGTGCACTCTGGTATACAATATTTTTGGTTTTTCTCTCTGGTACGTACACAAATAGAAAACGTTTTCCGACGCGTCAGCAAGCCACCTACAACTGTTAAAATGCAAAGCATAGATTTTTAAAATTAAGACCAATATTTTAAATTTTTTTGTGTTTCTTATCAACCAAAATTTGGAATAAATTCAATGAAATGTCTTAAGTAAAGATAAGATAGTCAGTCATATTTTATGCTATTTTGGTACATAACAAATACACGTTTAAAAAAATTGTTACACTATCAAGAAGCTGTTCTGCTAAAAACCAAACTTGTTTGTTTTTCTGTTAACAATAATTGGTTTGGGTGGGTCACGCAACCCATATGCTGCTGCTGGCTTCCCCTTTGAGACTTACTATGCCAGCAACTTTGTCAGGCATGTACTCAATAATATCCCTAGGTTTCATGGCGATCGGATCAGTGGTTTAGTAACGCAAATGACTCCTACATACATACACTCAACCCCTCATATATATATATATATATATATATATATATATATATATATATATATATATATATGTGTGTGTGTGTGTAGAGAGAGAGAGAGAGAGAGAGAGAGAGAGAAAGAGAGAGAGAGAAAGAGAAAGAGAGATCTATATCTATATAGCAAATAGAGTGTTAATTATAGCATGTGAGTATTCACCGTAGTCCAAAATTTTAAAAACAGGTGTCATGTACGAAATTTGAAAACTATTAAATTCATGAAATCGTGAGGTAACGAACTAAGCTTAAGAAAAATAAACATCAGAATGTTTTGTTATATCAGTTTATCGATGCAATTAAAATTAAAATCTGAAACCTAATCAAAATCATGTTTTTAAGAGAAAGACTTGTTCTACACGCCTCGTGGAAAAATTAGAAAAACAAATGTTTTTCTCCAGTTTTTACGAAATCCTAAAGCTTGTGTAAACCGCTCTGAGCTGTACCTTTTTATGGTTTCACAATGTGTAAAATGCAAAGAAGCTCAACATATAGAGACAGTGTGAATTAGAGCGGGATATACAATATGTTTTGCGACCAGAGGTGGATAGGGATTTACTATAGCGAAAGGTTTTTACCTTCTCTTTAAACAAAAAATACAAATTAAAAAACTGTAGGTGGTTTGGGAATCTCATAGGATTCTAGGAAAGAAAATAATGTCAGGGAAACAATTTGGTTTAGATTGCATAGATTGAATACAGTTTTTCATTGATATATATTTAAAAATAAATTATTCCATCAATCAAAAAACCCCAATTTCAAAAAATTATTATTATAATAGTGAATTATTATAATAATGTAGGTAAATATGCACAAGCAAATATTCAATCATACCAACTAAACCCATATTATGTGAAATCGATATTTAAGAAAACTTATGTTTTTAATTTTTGTATTGTTCTATGTATTATACTAACAGAGTTTCGTAAGATCAAGTTACAACATAAGGTAGTTTTATACACTGAACATATTATACTCATCCCCTGCTAAGAACAGCTACTTAGTGTACGAAATGTCTGGGCTAATATAATAGACAAAACTTTATACAGAACACATTGAAGTAATTATAACCATGAAATACAATAACCTTTGCTAAAATATTTAAACGGCCTTGGTGTAGGCCTACATTTTGCTTGCACGGTTAACATAATCTGAAGGTTACAAACATCACTAGTATTACAAGGTTCACCTATAACACTCGGATAATGCTAACTTTGTTAGTGAATTGTACATCAACGTGTTTAAATATTTGTAGCCAGGGTTATTGTTGGTTTAATGGGTAATCTCATGGAGCAATATAAGGATTGTTTTCTTTTAATTTGTACTGCACTAGAGACAATGTCCACTCAAGGATAACATTATTACTGATGCTTTCCCCGTCTCGGATATCGGGGGGGGAGGGGGGGAAGGGGGGGCTCTGCCAGTACTGGGCCATTCGCCTAGCCACCGATAATTGATACCATTACTCCCGATTCCTCACCCTCTCTAGTCAGATGTTAGGAGTTCCCTGCCTACAGGATCGTTCGCCTACAGGAACATTACTCCCGATTCTTCACTCCGTCCCGTCAGATGTTGGGAGTTCCGTGCTTACATAACCATTCGCCTAGCCACCGTTTATTGATAACATTACTTCCTATTCCTCTCTCCGTCCCCTCAGATGTTGGGAGTTTACTGCCTAAAGGGCCAATTGCCTAGCCACCGTTTATTGATAACATTACTCCCGATTCTTCACTCCGTCCCCTCAGATTTTGGGAGTTTACTGCCTAAAGGGCCAATTGCCTAGCCACCGTTTATTGATAACATTACTCCCGATTCTTCACTCCGTCCCGTCAGATGTTGGGAGTTCCGTGCCTACATAACCATTCGCCTAGCCACCGTTTATTGATAACATTACTCCCGATTCCTCACTCCGTCCCGTCAGATGTTGGAAGTTTACTGCCTACAGGGCCATTTGCCTAGCCACCCTTTATTGATAACATTACTCCCGATTCTTCACTCCGTCCCGTCAGATTTTGGAAGTTTCCTGACTACAGGGCAATTTGCCTAGCCACCCTTTATTGATAACATTACTCCCGATTCTTCACTCCGTCCCGTCAGATTTTGGAAGTTTCCTGCCTACAGGGCCATTTGCCTAGCCACCGTTTATTGATAACATTACTCCCGATTCCTCACCCCGTCCCGATAGATGTTGGGAGTTTCCTGCCTACAGGGTCATTTGCCTAGCCACCGTTTATTGATAACATTACTCCCGATTCCTCACTCCGTCCCGTCAGATGTTGGAAGTTTCCTGACTACAGGGCAATTTGCTTAGCCACCGTTAATTAAAACATTACTCCCGATTCCTCACTCCGTCCAGTCAGATTTTGGGAGTTCCGTGCCTACAGAGAAATTTGCCTAGCCACCGTTTATTGATAACATTACTCCCGATTCCTCACTCCGTCCCGTCAGATCTTGGGAGTTCCGTGCCTACAGAGAAATTTGCCTAGCCACCGTTTATTGATACAATTTCCCCCTCCCGTCGAAGGTTAGAAGGTTCCTGGCCACATTACCATTCGCTTAGCCACCATATAATGATAACATTACTCCCGATTGTTCAACCACTCTTTTAGATTTTTTGAGTTTCCTGCCTACAGAGCCATTCGTATAACTGCTGTTTAATGATAACATTACTCTCGACTCTTTATCCCCCTCCGTTAGATGTTCGGAGTTCCTTGCCTACAGGGCTATTCGCTTAGTAGCAGACTATTGATAAAATTACTCCAGATTCTTTACCCCCTTTCCCAGTCAGTTGTCCGGAGTTCCTTGCCTACAAGAATGTTCGCCTGTTCTCCGTTTAGCGAATTTATTATTCCCGATGCTTTTCCTCCGACGGGATGACTAAAACTGTTTTCACATAATTTGTAGTCTTTCCTTGTTCTAAGTTATTATATAATACCATAATAAAGGAGGTAAAGGTCATATATACGCATGCCGTTTGTATATAACACTGCTCATCGATTGCTCAACCCATTAATGTGAACCGAATACAACGAATAACCTTTTCCATCCAAACGTGTGCGAGCTCTACAACTCTGCGATTTATTATTACCTACAAGAGCTTGCTAATGGTGCGTAATTGCGTGCCTTACTTTCTTTATAACAGAGAAAATAAGGGAAGGTCGCATACGCCTTTCCATAATCCCATGAGACCCACATTAAGAACCAGGTTAGGTACGCAAGTTGATCAAGAGGCATGTTCAACATCGCAATATATTATCCTTCACCCTGGTTTGCAGCTACTTCTTCTGACCTAAACATGAATTTGTGTTATTTATTCTTAATACCGGTAGTTTTTCAAATCGGAATCGGCTACTGTGATTAAATTTTAAAATATTCCTATAATTTATTTGTTCGTAGCACCTCGTTTTTCTATTACAAGAGTCTTGTTAGTGTATTTTCGGGCCACGTTGTATACTATTGTAATATGAGTGGAGGAGCCAGGGGGCAGATAGTTCAGTGATATTATCTTGACCAAACTGAGATATATTGTATGCACAGTTGGTAAACTTGTTTCAACGACCTACATATACCCAGCTTAAAGAAACACTTGCACTTCGGTGTTATTTATGTCGATAAATATTAATTATTGAAACAAGAAGTAAAAGAGGAAATAAGTACTTGAACCGAGTAATGCGAAAGTTTATACCTAATCCTTTCACCTGAACTTTGGTTTGAACCACTTTTTACACTGTAACATTTCTACTCCACTTTATGAGGTACATATGTATATATATATAATATTCCTGAAGATGTTGGCACTGTATGTGAACGAAAAGCTTTGATTTGCATAATTCAATATATTATTCTTATATTTCTCTTGTTTTTTTCCTTGTTACACAAGAACACATATTTTGATATATATATATATATATATATATATATATATATATATATACATATATATAATCATGTTAATGTGTGTGTGTGTGTATGTGTTGGATCGAGCGCGAGGGCACAGGCAAAGTGTTGTTTATGTAGTTATTTTAAACGCTATCTATTTTTAATGAAAGCGCTAATTCCACCTTGTAATGACAAATAATGGCGCCTCTATTGAGAACGTCCCGGCCTGGTTATATTAGGTGTACAGCTTAACCCAAGACAAATGACACCTTGTTCGTACAATTAATTACGCAAAACACGAAAGCCGAACGTCTGTCAGTCCGTCGGCCTTGGGCCGTTGCGCTTTAAGGGTGAAAATGTTGAACCGTATTAGTTTAAAATAGAGATATCAAATACGATTAAACTGTAGGGTCTTTGTTAAAAATATTTAAACTTTATTGACAAAATAAATGTAATATAAACATAGAATTTAAACTAATAATAACCTTTTTAGGATCATAAATATATTATTATTATCATATCCATGTCCATAAAATAATATATCCTCGATAAGAAGGTAAATGCAAGACACAAGAAATAAATCCATGCGTCTGACGAGGAGATATTTTCTTAGATATCGACAGAAGTAGCTAAAAAGAATTTATTGAGCAAAAATAACTCCACAAAGCGGCTTGTCATTACGACAAATATTAAGTACCTGTGTAGTAGAAAAAAAAAGAAATTTTGTAATGAAATTCATTTTTAACATTTATTAATTTTTTTTATTTCTTTCAAGTTAGGATTGAAAAAATACAAACGTAAACCTATTGGTAATATACAGTCAAATTTTCGTACCAGACTGAAGTTGTACATTTTTACTACATAAATTCATACACTCATAATTACTTTATAATAGTTTACACATAATTGTGAATGTGTTGGCATACAATCGGAGTCTCAGATGATGATCAAAAATGTAGACACGTAAATAAAGTTATCGAAAGATAACTCGCATTTATACCAAGTAAGATTATTGATTAAATATTAGATTGACTAACCAGGGTCTGGGCCCACAGGGCCTGCACAGCCCTCGAGACGGCCATCCTTTTGATGCCTCCGCAACACATGCGCACTAAGTTAGTATCCCTACCGCGTATGAAGAAAACAGGATTGAATGTCCATGTACCAAGCTCATGAGCTCTTTCCATGGAGAATCAGGAAACAGTGATATGAAACAGTACATTAAGTATCGCGCTTAGATCGGGATGAAACACCCAGGCAAGAAATAAACCTTGCCAGGAAAACCCTGCGTTTGGGGCTAAGTTATCCTTATGATGAGGGATAGGAAGAGTTTATCACCTTACAAATACCTTATTAGTGAGGTTCTTAGATCTGCTATCTATCAAAAAGTAGCATGACTGCAATAAGACTACTTTTTCTGTATAAGGTACGTATTGCCACTTCTAGATAGGTTCTTATCATAATATCTTATAAATTGAGAAATTACCTAATTTAGCTCTAACCAAATTTTATGTAAAAACAAAACAAAAATAATTCGGTTCAATCGTTGTTAAGATTTTCAAGCTGGATATGAACCTGAGAAGCGATATTTTTTACTAAAATAAAAGCATTTCAAATGTCTAATTAATCATTCTGGACGTTTTCGGCGCTTTAAACATAATGACGAAGAGTGTGGTGTGATTAATTAATAATTTTTGTGAAGCTAAAACACAAGCGTTAAAATGTAGACAGCTTTTTATGAAACAAACCAATTAGGAGCAATAAATCTTAGTGACAGATAGTAATTAATAGACATTTAAACATTGTTTACTACAATATATATTATAGGCTATATATATTATAAAATATATATATTTATTTATATTATAAAATAAAATGGCCTTTCTGTATATATACATAATGGAATGAGTTAAATTCTGATGAAATACCCGAATTCTTATTTATTTCAGCTTCCGATAACACCACTTAATACTTTTGATTTAAAATATTATTATAATGACTCTATAACAATACGTATCTTATAAAGACTATATATAAAATTTTATTGAATCAATTTTGGATTTTACAGGTAGGATTTTGGTCTCGTAATACTATCTTTATTCAATACAAATATTTCTCTTACAAGCCCTCAAATTAGTTTATTGTTGGAGTCTTTCTTATCGTCAATATTGGTTTATTCTAATAATCCAATAATAGTACTTTAAAATGAACAAGTGCCCTGATTAACTTTTTTTCGCGCAATCATTTTAATTTTTTTATATCACTATTGGTATTTTGGGATTTTCGGTCACGGGAAATTGATTGGCACAAGTCTTAACCTTGGGAAAATTCAAGATTCTGCCCCAGATGCTCCTACATTTCCCATGTTATCCCTATGAAACCAAGCACAGGCCAGAAGAAAGTTTGTTCTTCGCCAATTTGTTTTCAATGGGGGGGGGGTATCGGCCACGGGTAGTGTGTATTGATTCAAGTAAAGACCAAGCTGACTCCACGCTACTATAAACGCCCGAATTCCTGAACTCCATCGATATTGCCGATTTATCCTATCATGAACTAAATCTTAGAAGAACACCATTATAACGCTATTGGGAAACCTTAACGTCACTGAAAGGATGTGCAACGGAACTACGCAACCCCGTTATTAATTCCACGATCACCACCACAGTGCATTCCTGAAGACTTGTCCATATTCCATGCAACTCGCTATACTCGAGCATGTCTCATCTCGGAAGTATAATGCAGCGTCATTAGTTTCCCATACGTCCAGAATTCACAATGACCATATACAAGAGCAAAGGACCAACATTAGTTGGAGTGATATTGCTCACCAGGGGTCACACGCATGGCAAGCTTTACGTGTCATACACCAGAGTTTAAAATCGAAACGGCTTGAAGTGGTTTTACCGCTTTCCAATCCCACACACTTGAAACGAAGAATGTAAAGAAGTTCTACTCCTTCTCCAATGTCAACAAACATCCCCAACGATATGGAAGTCGGTATGACGATATGATACAGCCTAAAATTAGTTTATATTGTTTGTTACAATGTCTTTATTCTGTATATTTAAATTGTATTTATATTATGTATATAATAAATACTTGTTTAACCCGGCAGAGGTCGCGTCACTTTCTTTTCCACCGGGCCTTCACCATTTTCTTAATATCTCGAACTGCCGATTTTTGTAAGCTTCCACCCCCTCAGTACCTTCAAAATATACTTGTCCACTGGTGAATGCTGTGTTTGTATTAACGCTATCACCAACGATTGTCTTAGTGCAGCTGCCTAAAGAAAAGCCAGTGTGTAAACCATCGTGCGCGACCCCTCGCATATGCTAAAGTGTGACATAATTTTTAATTTCGCTTTTTTGTTATTGATCGTTTAATGCATTGTGTGTTATATTTATTGTGTTACTACGCAATATGAATCGACCAGAGTAAGGCAGATTTACTAGAGTGTTCGATAGCGTGGAAAGGGAAGAAATGCTAGAGGAAGAAATGATTGAAAATCCTGGTAGTGTCAGAAGACACATTTTCGTGAAATGAAACATTGAAGGGTTGCTGGACCTACAGCCACCGGGGCGAAATATTCGAGAAGATGCACGTGAAGGACGATGTGGTCTATGCAACTAGAGACAAAACAGGAAATAAAAAAATCGGTGCAACAGCTGTTGTAGATTCATCCGCAGAGAACAAACTGTACCTTCATGTCAAGACTGCGCCACCCAAGGGCATCAATCGGATAAGGAACTGTAAGGAATTTCATTTCTATAACCCTCAGGTACTTAGACATATTGTATGTCATTTTTTGTTTAAAATTATAAATTTCTATGGTTTCATTTCATCACTATAATTGTAATATAACAAATTTACTTAAAAATTCAACACATTTTGATTCAAAATTGATTCTTTTACTTTACAGCTAATGTAAACATTCAGTACATTTTCTTATTCAGAAATTAGTTTTCTTTCAGAATATATCAATAAACATAAGTCTTTGTAAAAGAATCCTTATGTTATGATAGCTTATCTGAAGTCTTGTATTTTTTTCAAAAAAATAATTTTGTTAAATCCTAAAATATTATTAAAAATTATTTAATACAATAATGTTACAATTAAAACCAATAGAGCTTATATTAGAACCAATAGTAAATACATTATACTTAATTACGATGTTTACGATTCTAAAATAAAATACTGCTCAGTTATTTTTTTTATATTAATAAAATGACCTTGTCGAATCCCCCGTGTGCGACCCCTCACGTTTTATTTTTCACGCGACCTCTGCCGGGTTAAGATTAATGAGATATCACCGACCAACTCATGATTTTACAAATAGTCCTGTGAGTGTATTTGTAAAAGCATGAATTGGTCTTTGGTCTGTAGTTAACCTCAAACACATTGAATAGTTATAAACAGACATTAAATTAAAGTAAATAAATGTTTTGTATTTTATTTAATGAACTTAAAAAATGTTTTGTCTTATCCGACAACAATTAAAAAGTGTTGAATATAAATTTTTAAAATTGTAAGAATATAACTAAATCTTTCCGTTAGGCTGATAAAAAATAAATTACCAAACTGCTTTTGTCTACGTATGTATTTAAAGGTTCGCTGGTGGCTCTCTTAGACGTTGTAGGCTGTTAATTCGCCGATATCCCGAGCGGGCTGCACTGTGCATTTTGACAGGGGTAGAGCCGGAAGGCTGGATCCTTGTCACTTTTCACTATCTCCATCTTTATTCTTGAATCGTTTCATACGTACAGATACTGCTTCTCCAATTGTTATCTGTTGAAATACGCCCAGGGCTTGCTCGACAGAGATGAGACTGCTCACAGAGGTAACAGGTGTTAATTCGCCACATTTATCTAACATGTGTCTACCACTAACTGCTCAAAGACCGTTTCCCTAGAGTTTTACTAACTTACTTATTAATTCAAAATAAAGCAATTAAAAAATGTTAGCTCATTACTTTGATATAATATTTAACCCCTCTCTTAATACTCTTCTTGTTTACATTACACAATTTCCTTCATTAACCGATCCTTATGGCAACTTTGAGCTTTACTCGTTCGTTCTGACTACTGCTAAAGTAATTTAAAAACCTGTGTTTATTTGTCTCTATGTAGCCTATACTTTACACTATTTGATCCTACTTGTTTATGCGACGTTCCCTAGGCAACTGAAATCTCCAGCTACTACTTAAAGAAAGTTAAAAGACGATGATACACTGCATGTTTTATTGCGACACCCGAAGCTAAACCTTTAGAAGTCAAGTAATCCTAGGGGAATCTCGACGAATCTGGATTTTTGTTCCCTGTTTGTCTTATTTGTTAAACTTTTAGTGCTATCTTGGATGAATTTCCAGATAAAGATCTTTTTCACAGAATTTGGAGCAAGATTCTATTTATGATTTTCCCCCAAAAGCCAAGTATAGGCAAATAATAATCAAAGCCAACAATAAGGTTTTTTTCTGCTAATTTAATCAACGTAACTGTAATAGTTTTTTCGTTAACAAATCACTGCAATGATTAAAATATTGCCGTACCTCAAACATAATATTGTTATCAACACTGATATTATTTAAAATCACTGTTAATAATTTTAAAATTGTAATATGTTTTCGCCTTTTTTACATAATTTTTGATTAGTATCAGTGTTTACTTGTAGTTCTGTAAGTAGAGAGTTATGTAGGGAGTTATGAAGGTGTTGAACTGACTTGTAGTTGTGTAAGTAGAGGGTGATAAGTGTTGATTGGACCATTAGTTCTGTAAGTAGAGGGTTTGAGGGTGTCGATATGATTTGTAGTTCTTTATGTAGGGAGTTATGAAGGTGTTGGACTGACTTATAGTTGTGTAAGTAGAGGGTGATAGGGTGTTGATTGGACTTGTACTTCTGTAAGTAGAGTGTTTGAGGGTGTTGGTCGTATTTGTAGTTCTGTATGTAGGGAGTTATGAAGGTGTTGATCTGACTTGTAGTTCTGTAAGTAGAGGGTTATGATGGAGATAATAGGACTTGTAGCTCTGTTAGTAGAGGGTTCGAGGGTGTTGGTCGGATTTGTAGTTCTGTATGTAAAGAGCTATGAAGGTGTTGGACTGACTTGTAGTTGTGTAAGGAGAGGGTGATAGGGTGTTGATTGGACCATTAGTTTTGTAAGTAGAGGGTTTGAGGGTGTTGATCGGATTTGTAGTTCTGTATGTAAGGAGTTATGAAGGTGTTGGACTGACTTATAGTTGTGTAAGTAGAGGGTGATAGGGTGTTAATTGCACTTGTACTTCTGTAAGTAGAGTGTTTGAGGGTGTTGGTCGTATTTTGTAGTTCTGTATGTAGGGAGTTATGAAGGTGTTGATCTAACTTGTAGTTCTTTAAGTAGAGGGTTATTATGTAGATAATAGGATTTGTAGCTCTGTTAGTAGAGGGTTTGAGAATGTTGGTCGGATTTATAGTTCTGTATGTAGGGAGTTATGAAGGTGTTGGACTGACTTGTAGTTGTGTAAGTAGAGGGTGATAGGGTGTTGATTGGACATATAGTTCTGTATGTAGAGGGTGTGAGGGTGTTGATCGGATTTGTATTTCTGTATGTAGGGAGGTATGAAGGTGTTGATCTGACTTGTAGTTCTGTAAGTAGAGGGTTATGATGGAGACAAGAGGACTTATAGCTCTGTTAGTAGAGGGATTGAGAGTGTTGGTCGGATTTGTAGTTCGGTATGTAGAGGGTTTGAGGGTGTTGATCGGGTTTGTAGTTCTGTATGTAGGGTGTTATTAATGTTGTTGGACTGACTTGTAGATGTGTAAGTAGAGGGTGATAGGGTGGTTATTGGACTTGTAGCTCTGTAAATAGAGGGTTATGATGGAGATAAAAGGACTTGTAGCTCTTTTAGTAGAGGGTTTGAGGGTGTTGGTCGGATTTGTAGTTCTGTATGTAGGGAGTTATGAAGGTGTTGATCTGACTTGTAGTCCCGTAAGTAGAGGGTTATGATGCAGGTAATAGGACTTATAGCTCTGTTAGTAGAGGGATTGAGTTTGTTGGTCGAATTTGTAGTGCTCTGTGTAGGGAGTTATAAAGGTGTTGGACTGACTTGTAGTTAAGTAAGAAGAGGGATTGAGGGTGTTGATTGGACCATTAGTTCTGTAAATAGAGGGTATGAGAGTGTTGATAGGATTTGTAGTTCTGTATGTAGGGAGTTATGAAGGTGTTTTACTGACTTGTAGTTCTGTAAGTAGAGGGTTTGAGGGTGTTGATCTGATTTGTAGTTCTGTATGTAGGGAGCTATGAAGGTGTTGGACTGACTTGTAGTTGTGTAAGTAGAGGGTGAGAGATTGTTGAATGGACCATTAGTTCCGTAAATAGATGGTACGAGGGTGTTGATAGGATTTGTAGTTCTGTATGTAGGGAGTTATGAAGGTGTTTTACTGACTTGTAGTTCTGTAAGTAGAGGGTTTGAGGGTGTTGATCTGATTTGTAGTTCTGTATGTAGGGAGTTATGAAGGTGTTGATCTGACTTGTAGTTCTGTAAGTAGAGGGTGATAGGGTGTTGATTGGACTTGTAGTTCTGTAAGTAGAGTGTTTGAGGGCGTTGGTCGTAATTGTAGTTCTGTATGTAGGGAGGTATGAAGGTGTTATTCTGCCTTGCAGTTCTGTAAGGAGAGGGTTATGATGATTATAGGACTTGTAGCTCTGTTAGTAGAGGGTTTGAGGGTGTTGGACGGATTTGTAGTTCTGTATGTAGGGAGTTGAGAAGGTGTTGGACTGACTTGTAGATGTGTACGTAGAAAGTCATAGGGTGTTGATTGGACCATTAGTTCTGTAAGTAGAGGGTTTGAGGGTATTGATCGGATTTGTAGTTCTGTATGTAGGGAGTTGAGAAGGTGATGGACTGTTTTGTAGATGCGTACGTAGAAGGTGATAGGGTGTTGATTGGACCATTATGCTGTAAGTAGAGTTTTTGAGGGTGTTGATCGGATTTGTAGTTCTGTATGTAGGGAGATATGAAGGTGTTGATCTAACTTGTGGTTATGTAAGTAGAGGGTTATGATGGAGATAATAGGACTTGTAGCTCTTTTAGTAGAGGGTTTAAGCGTGTTGGTCGGATTTGTAGTTCTGTATGTAGGGAGCTATGAAGGTGTTGGACTGAATTGTAGTTGTGTAAGTAGAGGGTGGTAGGGTGTTGATTGGACCATTAGTTCTGTAAGTAGAGAGTTTGAGGGTGTTGGTCGTATTTGTATTTCTGTTTGTAGGGAGTTATGAATGTGTTATTCTGACTTGTAGTTCTGTAAGATGAGGGTTATGCAGGAGATAATAGGACTTATAGATCTGTTAGCAGAGGGTTTGAGGGTGTTGATCGGATTTGTATTTCTGTATGTAGAGGGTTTGAGGGTGTTGATCGGGTTTGTAGTTCTGTATGTAGGGTGTTATGAATGTTGTTGGACTGACTTGTAGATGTGTAAGTAGAGGGTGATAGGGTGTTTATTGGACTTGAATTTCTGTAAGTAGAGGGTTTGAGGGTGTTTTGTTCGGATTTGTAGTTCTGTATGTAGGGAGGTATGAAGGTGTTGATCTGATTGTAGTTCTGTAAGTAGAGGTTTATAATGGAGATAATAGGACTTATAGCTCTGTTAGCAGAGGGTTTGAGGGTGTTGATCGGATTTGTAGTTCTGTATGTAGAGGGTTTGAGGGTGTTGATCGGGTTTGTAGTTCTGTATGTAGGGTGTTATGAATGTTGTTGGACTGACTTGTAGATGTGTAAGTAGAGGGTGATAGGGTGGTTATTGGACTTGTAGCTCTGTAAATAGAGGGTTTGAGGGTGTTGATCGAATTTTCAGTTCTGTATGTAGGGAGCTATGAAGGTGTTGTTCTGATTTGTGGTTCTGTAAGTAGAGGGTTATGATGGAGATAATAGGACTTGTAGCTCTTTTAGTAGAGGGTTTGAGGGTGTTGGCCGGTTTTGTAGTTCTGTATGTAGGGAGCTATGAAGGATGTGGGTGATAGGGTGTTGATTGGACAATTATTTCTGTAAGTAGAGGGTTTGAGCGTGTTGGTCGGATTTGTAGTTCTGTATGTAGGGAGTAATGCAGGTGTTGGGCTTACTTGTAGTTGTGTAAGTAGAGGGTGATAGGGTGTTGATTGGGCCTTTACATCTGTAAATAGAGGGTTCGAGGGCGTTGATCGGATTTGTATGAAGGGAGTTATGATGGTGTTGATCTGACTTATAGTTCGGTTAGTAGAGAGCAATGTAGGTGTTTGTGTGACTTGCAGATCTGTAGATATAGAGTAGTGAACGTATTGGTTTGTAGTTTTCTAAGTAGAGAGTTATGAGGGCGTTGCTTGGATTTGTAGTTCTGTTAGAAGTGGGATATGAGCGTAATGGTTGGTCATGAAGTTGGTCTGTAAGTAGACAGCTATGAGGGTGTAGATTGTAGTTGTAGTCTTATATGTAAAGTGTAGTAAGTGTGTCGGAAGGATTTGTAGTTCTGTATGTAAATTGTTATGTGTATGTTGGTTGAACTTGTAGTTCTCTAAGTAAGGTATAACGAATGTGTGTGTCGGAATTGTGATTCTGAAAGTAGAGAGTTATGATGTTGTTGGTGTGACTTGTATTTCTGTAAGTAGCTGGTTATGAGGTTGTCGATTGGACTTGTAACTCTGTAAGTAATGTGTTATAGGACTGTTGTTCGAACTTCTAGTTCTTTAACAAAAGCGCTATGATGATGTTGGTCGGACTTGTAGTTCTGTATGTATAGAGTTATGAGCTCGTTTATCGGACTTGTAGTTCTGTAAGAAAAGAATTATTAAAGTTTTTGTCAGACTTATAGTTCTGTATGTAAAGTGTAATGAGGGTGTTGGTCGGACTTGTAGTTCAGTAAGTACAGGGTAATGAGGGTGTTAGGCGAACATGTAGTTTTGTAAATAGAGAGATATGATGGTGTTGGTCTGTCTTATAGTTCTGTAAGTAGAGAGATATGAGTGTGCTGTTTGGGCTTATATTTTTGTGAGTAGAGAGTTTTGATGGAGTTGGTCTGACTTGTAGTTCTGTAAGTAGAGAGCTATTCCCGGTTAGTCGAAAAAGACTAGTTACAAACAAAATATTTATGTTAATTTATTTTTATAAAACCTTTTTGTATAGGGTATAGAGTAATCATTATAGTTCCAAGTGTGCTGGGTTGGATAGTTTGACTTACTCCCCAACAGAGTTATAAGGAGATGCCGTTACTATTATTTACAGTCCTTTGTAAAATAAAGTACCGTCACCCTCGTACTCACAGATTTTTGTAACCTAAAGGACGCCTCAATCCTCAATCATTGACCGGTTTATGTTTATCTAAAAGGTTTTTCCACAAACCATCTTTCATTATTTTATTAAAATTTGTAAATTGTATTAAGATTTATAGTGTCATAAATCTAAGCTTAAATTAGGAGATATATGATTTAAACACGCAAATTTGAATAGAGTTAAGATACTTGTTATCACAGAAGACAGTGACTTTCTGCGCCCTTTGACCTGCCGCTCATTATGTTATTGTCGACGCTGCATTGATGTTCAAAGGATTTTCAAGCTAAGCACGGAAAAAGGTAAGCTAGCTATACCTCAAAAGGGCTGACTTCCAGGCAAGAGGAGACACGTGTTCGTCTTGGCAGTGTAAGTAATTAGGAACACCCAAATTACACGGCTCGCATTTCCCATTGTAAGTTTTTAATAAAGGTTTTCTGAGGGAAACGAATTTATAAATATTTTAATAGTTATTTGTTTACCTTTGTTCTGAAGTAAAATTTATTAAAACTATTCTTGGTCTCATTAAAGTCAATACAATGTAACGAATGAGATATTTTATTTTACAAATTTACCGCTTAGGATTTTCAAATCGTTTTGTTAGCTGATTGGTAGCCTCTATACACAACTATATACCAGAATATTATAAAAATATGAATAGACTTACATTTATCGAGTAAGGGGTGGGGTGTTGTTGGGATGAGAAACCTTGTTTCTCTGATATAGGTTCACTCTCATGCAAATCATAGATCACAGTTTAACCAATGATTCAACACTTGACTAGCATAATTTCCTATTCGCGCTGCAACCCGATCGTGCTTTCTAATCCCTTATCTCCGACACTAGCCCTACATTTATAAGTATTAAGTATATAGTTACAACACGTGTAGTTTATTAATTCGCCATTTTTAGCAACATGATTTTTATTTTACATTTACAAGATTTATAGTTTACCATTGTACATTTGTAGTTTATATTCACTTCATTTGTAGTTTATAACTCAACCATTTGTAGTTTATAGTCTTACGATTTGTAGTCATCAAGTTTTTAATAGTTTCACCATTTATAGTTTACAGTTACACAATTTATAGTTTAGCATTGTACATTTGTAGTTTATAATTCAACCATTTGTAGTTTATAGCTACACGATTTGTAGTCATAAAGTTTTTAACAGTTTCACCATTTATAGTTTACAGTTACAAGATTTATAGTTTATAGTCGCACCATTTGTAGTTTATACGAGGGTATATAAACTATTATCAGCAATGTAATTATAAAATTTTATTATATTCAAATATGACAATTATATGTACATTATTTCTCAACAAAATCCCTTTCTTTTCAACGTATTTGAACCATCATTGTACAAGCTTTCTAATGCCCTCATAAAAGAAGGTTCTCAATTGACCTGTGATCTGGGAATTCACCGCTCCTTTCAATGTTTTTTGCGTGGACCAAACAAGTAATAATCAGAAGCTGCAAGATCGGGACTACATGGAGTAAGTACTTTACAATTGAGTTTCTGGAGCGTTTCAGTAGTATAAGCAGTAAAATGCAGGCGGGCACTGTCATGCAAAAACACAACACCTTTTGACAGCAGTCCCCGACGTTTGTTTCGAATTTCAGGCTTTATAGCTTGGCAGTAAGCATCTTACTGTAACGTACACTGGTTACTGCTATGCCCCTTTCTGAAAATGTTCCAGTAGTGGATCTAGTGAGTCCCAAAACAATGTGTTTTAGTTTTCCTACAAAACGGTTTGGTCTTGAACTTCTCTTGTAGATCTAATTTTGATAATTCTATATAATACTCTACCGTTTACTCTTCGCTTCGTAATGATGGATCCATATTTACAACGATCCTGTCTAAGAGCATAAAAACCAACAGTTTTTGGCAGATTTCAAAGGGTGTTTATGCAAGTGTGTGAGTTGTTTTGGGACCCATCTTGCACAAACTTCATGAAACCCAAGTTTGTTGTGGACGATTTCATAAGCAAAACCGTGACTAATTTACAAACTAAGTGCCACTTCGTCAATAGCTACTCGCCTGTCAACTAGAACCATTTCACGTGAACGCTCAATGTTTTCATCGTTTGTGACTGTAAACGATCGTCTGGCTCCTTTATCGTGTGTAACGACTTGTGTGACAATTTTAATTTTTTTTAAATCCATTCGTAGAGCTCCGATGTAGCAAAACAAAGCTACCGTACTACACGAAAAATCATTGATAAATGTCAGCATCTGATACACCTTCCGACCCAATAAACGGATCACTGAACTTTGTTCTTCTTTGGTGCAGATAGAGATCACCATGATTAACCGCACTACCACGATAACGAAACTAACCTAACAGCTTGAAACATTCATAGACATATCAACAAATAAACAAGGGTTGGGTCATCAATGTAAAACGACAGTAATACCAACATAAACGAGAAAAAACTCAATTCCAGATAATAAATGACTTACATTTGAAACTATACAATTTATATTTTATAGTTTCACTATTAATAGTTTATAGTTTCAGGATTTAAAGGTTATGAGGTTTACATTTACAGTTTATAGTAACACAATATATTGTTCCAATATTTATAGTTTATAGTTACATGATTTATAGTTTATAGATTTACCTTTTAGAGTTTACAGTTTCACGATCTATAGTTTACAGTACGATTGTTTATAGTATGTAGCAACATCATTTTTAGTTTATATTTTCACATACCCTATAGATTGTACTTGAACGATATAATAGCTCATAGTCACACAGTTTTAATGTTCTCACCATTTATAGTTCATAGTTATACGTGTTATAGTTCATAGCCACACTATTCGCAGTTTGTACTATACCCATTATTAATTTATAGTTTTACAATTTATATCTTTATAGGGGCAACATTTGTAATTTTTAGTAAATGATTTATGTTTTACATCACCATTTGTAGTTTATACTCACGCCATTTGTGGTTTATAGTTTCACCATTTGTGTATAGTTATTTATATTTATATGATTAGGAGCTGATAGACACCATATTTATAATAGTTTCCATTTACCTTTAAGTTACATGATTTGTAGTTTATAGTGGCACCATTTGTAGCTTATGGCCACATCATTTGTAGTTTATAGATTAGCTATACATAGTTTATAGTTACATGATTTATGATTTATAATATCATCATTTGCAGAATATAACAACACCACTTGTAGTTAAAACTTCATCCCTCATAGTGAAGCTAGTAGCACGATTTATAGTTTACAATAGCATCACTCCTACGCTTATAATAAACTGTATTAAAAATTTGAGGCCCTAAATTTAGGAATATATTTAGCTCTTCTTATGTTATTGACCATTAAATCAAGTCCTAGATCCATAAGTAATCGTTGCTTGAAGCGTGTAAAAATCGCATCAAATCCGAGTCGACGCTAGACCTTTTAGTTTTTACAATGGATAGATTAAAAAATAGGTGGTAAAAAAAGCTGCGTAGCTTTGTTTTAAACTTAGATCTTTACTGATATTTAAAAAGTGTAATGAACGTCTTCTTATCCATGACTAATTATTTTTAAGAGATATGATTAATATCTTCATAGATGTACTGAAGTGACACTTCCGGTTCTAATAATGACGTAAGAATGTTGCTACAAACCAATTAATCATCTACGCGGCGGTATTGCCATGCACTTGATGGATTGCGTAGCTACAGGTGACGTACTCGAAGTTTTAATTAAAGCAAGTGAAATAATTTGTGATGACAGTGTCCTTGTTGAGATAATAAATACAGGCCACTATCTTTAGGTGGTAACCTTGCAACGACGGGAAAACCAATGCTGTCTTCAATAAACATACGTCAAAAGGAAATAATTTTCTTCATTTCATTACCTAAATAGAACAATATATTCAACAATAAAATAGTGTCTCATTGCCATGGTCTAGCACATGGAGGGTAGGCCAGACAAATAGTTGTATAAAACATATATATTTAGTAAAAAACAGAAATTCTAAGTTTTAGTAGAGATTTACCGTTAGTTTGCATTGCCTTCAAACACCTTTCAATTAAATTTCAATAATTAAACTCCTTTCGTAATCACGTTTTATTACACGTTTGAGAAACACGTTGCATCGACAATTTCGGTTTGATTATTTGCTTAAAAGCTATCACAAGTTATATTTTTCATCACAATGATCGATTGTCGAACGTCGGCAATACTCCTAAAATATTATTCACAAAAGCGCAGCTATATATATATATATATATATATATATATATATATATATATATATATATATATGTGTGTGTGTGTGTGTGTGTGTGTGTGTGTGTGTGTGTGTACTCGCGCGCCATCACTCACTCACACAAAACACAGACATACACACACACACACACACACACACATACACAAACCCACAAACACACACACACACACACACACACACATATATATATATATATATATATATATATAAATATCGCAATATGTATTCCTGTGTATTAATAAAGAACTTAGTCAAAATACAAATACAAGAATTATAATTGAATTTACAATTCAAAGCTTTTCGTTGGCTAACAGTACAAACATCATCAGGAATATTAAACAATTCAAATTGTTTATATATATATATATATATATATATATATATATATATATATATATACATAAGACGGTGGTCATAAGACCCTCATAAGACGGTGGTCAGCGAATGCCAACCTCAGCAGTCAGCGAACCAACAGACTTTGCACTACACGTCGGGACAAACCAAGCCCTTCTTAACACGGTCGTCAGTCGGGGCAAAACTCAGAAGTCTGCCAAGCAACGTACTTTGCGCTACAGGTGGCAGTCTGCCAAGCAACAGGAATCACTCTACTTACTAAGACCGTAATCGTAATAGATTTAGTCCCATTGATTGAATTTTAAAAATGTATTCAGTTTTATTGATATTTTTTCAATAACTAAAACTGGATCAGAACTAGTTTATTTATTCCTTTGTCTAAGTTTAACAATGTTCAAGTTCCAAAACTATTTTGCAATTCAAAGACAAAACGTTTCACAGACTCTTTTCATTATCTCTAGAATTTCTTATTGCTGTGTTGTTTTCTTTATGCTATTCTGTCCTGTTTTATATAGTGATGGGTTTGCTTAATATGGGAGTGGCTAAAACCACATCATATAAATCACACAAGGAAGACACAATAGGTTTTTATTAAATTGTATATATTCATAAAGTTATGGTATTTTTCAAAGCAATCTGAAAGATTTCGTCCTTAAAGTAATTTGCTATTTAAATAAATTTTTCAGGGTATTATTTTATATTCTTCTTTAAAAATAAGTTCATGTCTTATCAAATTTTCGTTTGTATTTTCTCTTCTCTTATAAATATATTATATTTTACTTTTGTTATTACCCTGAAATATTTGCGTGTCTTGTAACTTGCAGCTGGCTGCAGAGACTGGTGAGAGTTTTAATTAAAAATATTCTCAAAATATTTAACCTCATTATTCTAAGTTTTTAAAGTTTCATTGACATGTTTTATTATTTTTCCATATCCTTCAGGATATTTTTGTATCTAAATACAACTAAATTGATGCCAGGAATGAATTCGTACCCGCTAGTGTCCACGTTTCACAAGTAATTAGAGCCACTAAGGGTTAAAGTGCAACGATATAATTACATATAGAAATATAATATTTATAATAAAAACATGTTATTTAGTACATGTTAAAATTATTAATTCGTAATAGCATTAAAAAAATGTTTTCTAGAAGTTTAATTTATACCCTTATATTTCACTTGTTCTCTTGTGTAAATACCTTGCTCAATATAATAATGACAGAGTAATGATAGAGGGTAATGATAGTGTTGCTTCCATAGTGAGTGATTAAACGGTTTTTAAACTGCAAGTAGACAGTCTAGCCAGGGTCTGGGTGGGCCAAGGACACTCAAGTTTACAGCCGACCATAAATCAGCTGAAGACACAACGTAAATTGTCGCTCCGCCCATTCATTGTCGGCCCTTATGTTAAAGTGTCCTCTAGTGTTGAAAAATGTGTCACGTGATGTTATTTTTACGTCAGCGTGACGAATAAGTTAAACTAACCAACATATAATGTAACAATGCTCAGTAAACTGATGCGAACTTAACATACCCAATACCTGCTTGAAATAAATCACCCTAGCTGTAGAATGAACCGCCTTATATTATACACTCTGTTATAACGTGTATACGTTATAAACGAACACCATTTATAACGTTCCAGTGTTATATTCGAAATGTTTTTTTTTAAACCAGATATGAGCTATATATATATATATATATATATATATATATATATATATATATATATATATATATATATCATATATATGTGATATGTATATACAAACAAATACACACAGACAGCCACACAGACACACAAATATATATATATATATATATATATATATATATATATATATATATACAGTAAACTCCCGATTATCCGTGGAATAGGGGGCCTGCAACGCCGGATAACGAATTCCCCGAATAATCCGCTATGAACAAAAAATATGCAAAACGATCGATAATCGATTATTATACCATAAGTTACACAAATAATGACTCCGGTTAATGCAATTCACAAATAATCTTTAGAGGACAAAATAAATACAGAAAATAATTTAAAAGGACGATGTATTTGACGGATTATAACATGTACATTTATATGTCTAACTATTTACAATACGTACATAAGTATATGTCAAAAGTAAGTATGTATGTACATATTTAATTTCCTTTACACTTTCACTTTTTAACAAAAAAATCTGTCACTTTCGTCTGTATTTTTGTCAGCATTGATTTAGCTTTAATGTGCGATCTAAGTGTCTTGAGAACCATTTTGTCACACAGTGTCTACTTGTGTCACAAAGCCATAAAGATCGATAATATATATATGACAGACATGGATAATGGATATGTCATGTCCTAGACTATTTATAGCCGAGATTAGCTGACATTTGTTTACAATCTTATGATACACATTAGGTTTTTGGGCGTCCAAGTATTTTGTCATTGTCTCTTATATACAGTAGTCTGCTCGCCCCTTTTATTTCGCTGGCCCGCGTCGGGATGTTTCCCTTTCAATGTAGAAATTAGTACTTACATATTTACATATCATCTTTCCCTTCATCTTAACTTCTATTAAGCCTTATATGTATTTACGTCGTAACTCACCGTTTGGTAATCTGATTGGAATAAAAATTGGATATTTGTAAAACAATGGCAGACCCCGGATAATCCGCAAACCGGTTAATCCGCCCACGGATAATCGGGAGTTTACTGTGTATATATATATATATAAATAAATAAATATTTATATATATATATAAATAAATAAATAAATAAATATATATATATATATATATATATATATATATATAAAATAGAACCCAAAAATTATGATCAATTACTAGGCTTACCTAAACTATTTTGTTCAATAAAAAGCGGGCTAAATAAATGGTTAGGCCATTATTTGGACGTGTTTGCATCAGAACAAAGTTGGATGGCAAGTAATTTTGGTAAAGGCTTAGTTATCTTTTGTCCCAGACTTATTTCTCCAAGTTGTTCTAGAGATATAAGTTGGAAAGTGATATAATCACTTAGTCTCACATTCTTTAGTGATTTAGAAATATTATACGGTGTCACGACATTGTCATACAAGTCTACTATGGTTTTAGGTTATGTTTGTGAGATAGAACAAGAGAGGGAGAGAGAGAGAGAGAGAGAGAGAGTGTTCATGAAATTGAGAAAGACGAGGAGAACGTACAAAGTAGACTTCTGTATTTCAACTAAATATTAAATTATCTTTGTTTACGAAAATAATCCGGTTTTAAAGCCTGTTAAATGTTTTTCTTTAAAATTATTATTACTTGATGCATTTATAGAAGGTCCTTAATGTCTCATACCATATTTTATTATTTCTAAGCAAGTGAGAAACAGTGTTGGAAGAAAATCATTACAAAAATAATTTTCGAAAATGAACATCAAAACTATCTGTTAAACAATTAAGGGTGTTATATCATACAGTAAAATATTTACCGATTTAATTTGGTATGGTAATTTCAACAGGTTTTAGTTTCTAATAATATTTGTAACATGTTTTAACTCACTATAGTAGCTGCATCTAGATTTAGTATGTTATAATAATTACAACAAGTTTTAGTCTGGTATAATATATGTAACGCGTTTTATTCTGACATATTAATTGCCGTTGGCTTTTTAGTTTCTTATAATAATTGTAGTTTTAGTTTGATATAATAATTAAAACAGAACTTTATAATTTTTTTGTAAATTAGTAAAAGTCTTCTGCGACAGAATGTTTTTGATCGCTCCATGGAGATCTTCATCAGTGTCTAAATTATCCGCTTGGAGTTGATAGGTTAAGAGGTGATGGTTTTAAAGGCAGGTTTTCAATAGTGTCAAGGAGTATGTGTGATTTGTATTGGATTTTTTCGTTTACTATGTTTGTATTTTGTTTTTTTTGTGTGTTTGTAAATTTGATATTGTTCTAGATTGTTGAAATGTGGTCCTTTTTTGTTCATGTGTAAAATTTATAGGTTGGGGCTGATGTCTGTGTATTTGTGCCCTGTTTCTTCTAGATGATTGGCGAATGCTGAGTCGGTGTTATGTTTGGGTTATTTTTGTGTTCGTCGACTCTTTATTGAAAGCTGCGACTTGTTTGCCCGGTGTAGAATTTGTTGCAGTTTGTACAGTTCGATGTGCATACGCCTAGTGCTTGTAGTTTGTTCTTAGTGTTGTGTTGTATGTTGTTTCGTAGTTTGTTATTAGTTTTAAATGCTAGGTTGTATCCTGTTTTATTAAAATTTGTGCACTACTTTACTTGATGTTTTTTTTGTGTATGCTATTGTGATGTATATGTTGTCCCTTCCTGTAGTGTCGATTTGAGTGTTTTCTTCAATATTGTGCAATGGATTGTGGTGTTTTATCCATTTGTGTATGCTAAATATTTAGTGGTATCTTCTTCCGTGTTATTGTTTTCAGTGGTCGTTGGAACAACTTTGAATCTGAGGGGAATGGGTCTAAAAGCAGCGTGTTCAAGTTGGACAGGTTGGATTGAGGTGTAGTGGATAAGGGTGTCTGTCGTTGTCAGTTTTCTGTAAGTGTTGAAGCTGTGTTTTTGTGTGTGGATTTTTGATATGGCGAGGTTGGGAGTGTTTGCAGTGAAGGAAAACAAATATATGAAAATACCATGCATAAACAGAACATCAAATAAAATAGTGCACACATTTCTTAACACAGCATACAACATAGCATTTTAAACTAATAACAAACTACAATGCAAAATACGACACAACACCAACAACAAAGATATGTTACAAGCACTAGGCTTATAAAAACTAAACTTTACAAACTGCAACAAATTCTACATTAGGCAAACATGTGACTGCTTCTAACAAAAAGTCAATGAACACATAAAATCACCAAAACCTAACACCGACTCCGCATTCGCCAATTTAAAAGAAACAGGGCACAAATACATATACTTTAACTATAACCTAGAAATCTTAAACGCCAACATAAAAGAACCACATTTCAACACACTAGAACATTTGAAATTTACAAATAAACAAAATATAAACATGGTAAATTAACAGACCCAATACAAATCAGACATACTATTCCACACTATTGAAATCCTACCTTTAAAACCGTCACCGCTTAACCTAACAACTTTAAGCGGAAAACTTAGACTCTGATGAAAATCGCCATGAAGCAATCGAAAACTTTATGTCTTAGTAAGTCACCAATTTTCAAGAAAATTAAAGTTCTGATAGTTATAAACTAATGTAAATGTGATTAGTATGTTTTACCGAATGTAACGGACTGAAAAATTCAAGGATTGCAACAGGTTTTAACTTGTTATAGAAATTGCAAACGGATTTAGTTTTAACAGTAATGGAAACGTTTTTAGTTTATTATAATACTTGCGAAGGTATTTAGTTTCTTATAATACTTGCGACGGGGTTTAGTTTGTTATAATACTTGCGATAGGGCTTTAGTTCTTATAATACTTGCGACGGGGTTTAGTTCTTATAATACTTACGACGGGGTTTAGTTTGTTATAATACTTGCGACGGGGTTTAGTTCTTATAATACTTGCGACGGGATTTAGTTCTTATAATACTTGCGACGGGGTTTAGTTTGTTATAATACTTGCGACGGGGTTTAGTTCTTATAATACTTGCGACGGGATTTAGTTTCTTATAAAACTAGCGACGGGGTTTAGTTAGATATAATACTTGCGACGGGGTTTAGTTCTTATAATACTTGCGACGGGGTTTAGTTTGTTATAATACTTGCGACGGGGTTTAGTTCTTATAATACTTGCGACGGGATTTAGTTTGCTATAATACTTGCGACGGGGTTTAGTTCTTATAATACTTGCGACGCGATTTAGTTTGTTATAATACTTGCGACGGGGTTTAGTTCTTATAATACTTGCGACGGGATTTAGTTTGTTATAATACTTGCGACGGGGTTTAGTTCTTATAATACTTGCGACGGGATTTAGTTTGTTATAATACTTGCGACGGGGTTTAGTTCTTATAATACTTGCGACGGGATTTAGTTTGTTATAATACTTGCGACGGGGTTTAGTTCTTATAATACTTGCGACGGGATTTAGTTTCTTATAATACTTGCGACGGGGTTTAGTTTGTTATAATACTTGCGACTGGGTTTAGTTCTTATAATACTTGCGACGGGATTTAGTTCTTATAATACTTGCGACGGGGTTTAGTTTGTTATAATACTTGCGACGGGGTTTAGTTCTTATAATACTTGCGACGGGGTATAGTTGTTATAATACTTACGACGGGGTTTAGTTCTTATAATACTTGCGACGGGATTTAGTTTGTTATAATACTTGCGACGGGGTTTAGTTCTTATAATACTTGCGACGGGATTTAGTTTGTTATAATACTTGCGACGGGGTTTAGTTCTTATAATACTTGCGACGGGATTTAGTTTGTTATAATACTTGCGACGGGGTTTAGTTCTTATAATACTTGCGACGGGATTTAGTTTCTTATAATACTTGCGACGGGGTTTAGTTTGTTATAATACTTGCGACTGGGTTTAGTTCTTATAATACTTGCGACGGGATTTAGTTCTTATAATACTTGCGACGGGGTTTAGTTTGTTATAATACTTGCGACGGGGTTTAGTTCTTATAATACTTGCGACGGGGTATAGTTGTTATAATACTTGCGACGGGGTTTAGTTTGTTATAATACTTGCGACGGGGTTTAGTTCTTATAATACTTGCGACGGGGTTTAGTTTGTTATAATACTTGCGACGGGGTTTAGTTCTTATAATACTTGCGACGGGATTTAGTTTGCTATAATACTTGCGACGGGGTTTAGTTCTTATAATACTTGCGACGCGATTTAGTTTGTTATAATACTTGCGACGGGGTTTAGTTCTTATAATACTTGCGACGGGATTTAGTTTGTTATAATACTTGCGACGGGGTTTAGTTTGTTATAATACTTGCGACGGGGTTTAGTTCTTATAATACTTGCGACGGGGTATAGTTGTTATAATACTTGCGACGGGGTTTAGTTTGTTATAATACTTGCGACGGGGTTTAGTTCTTATAATACTTGCGACGGGGTTTAGTTCTTATAATACTTGCGACGGGGTTTAGTTTGTTATAATACTTGCGACGGGGTTTAGTTCTTATAATACTTGCGACGGGATTTAGTTTCTTATAATACTTGCGACGGGGTTTAGTTTGTTATAATACTTGCGACTGGGTTTAGTTCTTATAATACTTGCGACGGGATTTAGTTCTTATAATACTTGCGACGGGGTTTAGTTTGTTATAATACTTGCGACGGGGTTTAGTTCTTATAATACTTGCGACGGGGTATAGTTGTTATAATACTTGCGACGGGGTTTAGTTTGTTATAATACTTGCGACGGGGTTTAGTTCTTATAATACTTGCGACGGGGTTTAGTTTGTTATAATACTTGCGACGGGGTTTAGTTCTTATAATACTTGCGACGGGATTTAGTTTGCTATAATACTTGCGACGGGGTTTAGTTCTTATAATACTTGCGACGCGATTTAGTTTGTTATAATACTTGCGACGGGGTTTAGTTCTTATAATACTTGCGACGGGATTTAGTTTGTTATAATACTTGCAACGGGGTTTAGTTCTTATAATACTTGCGACGGGATTTAGTTTGTTATAATACTTGCGACGGGGTTTAGTTCTTATAATACTTGCGACGGGATTTAGTTTGTTATAATACTTGCGACGGGGTTTAGTTCTTATAATACTTGCGACGGGAGTTAGTTTCTTATAATACTTGCGACGGGGTTCAGTTTGTTATAATACTTGCGACGGGGTTTAGTTCTTATAATACTTGCGACGGGGTTTAGTTCTTATAATACTTGCGACGGGGTTTAGTTTGTTATAATACTTGCGACGGGGTGTAGTTCTTATAATACTTGCGACGGGATTTAGTTTCTTATAATACTTGCGACGGGGTTTAGTTCTTATAATACTTGCGACGGGATTTAGTTTCTTATAATACTTGCGACGGGGTATAGTTTGTTATAATACTTGCGACGGGGTTTAGTTCTTATAATACTTGCGACGGGGTTTAGTTCTTATAATACTTGCGACGGGGTTTAGTTTCTTATAATACTTGCGACGGTGTTTAGTTTGTTATAATACTTGCGACGGGGTTTAGTTCTTATAATACTTGCGACGGGGTTTAGTTCTTATAATACTTGCGACGGGGTTTAGTTTGTTATAATACTTGCGACAGGGTTTAGTTCTTATAATACTTGCGACGGGATTTAGTTTCTTATAATACTTGTGACGGGGTTTAGTTTGTTATAATACTTGTGACGGGGTTTAGTTCTTATAATACTTGCGACGGGGTTTAGTTTGTTATAATACTTGCGACGGGGTTTAGTTTGTTATAATACTTGCGACGGGGTTTAGTTCTTATAATACTTGCGACGGGGTTTAGTTCTTATAATACTTGCGACGGGGTTTAGTTTGTTATAATACTTGCGACGGGGTTTAGTTCTTATAATACTTGCGACGGGATTTAGTTTCTTATAATACTTGCGACGGGGTTTAGTTTGTTATAATACTTTCGACGGGGTTTAGTTCTTATAATACTTGCGACGGGATTTAGTTTCTTATAATACTTGCGACGGGGTTTAGTTTGTTATAATACTTGCGACGGGGTTTAGTTCTTATAATACTTGCGACGGGATTTAGTTTCTTATAATACTTGCGACGGTGTTTAGTTTGTTATAATACTTGCGACGGGGTTTAGTTCTTATAATACTTGCGACGGGGTTTAGTTCTTATAATACTTGCGACGGGGTTTAGTTTGTTATAATACTTGCGACAGGGTTTAGTTCTTATAATACTTGCGACGGGATTTAGTTTCTTATAATACTTGTGACGGGGTTTAGTTTGTTATAATACTTGCGACGGGGTTTAGTTCTTATAATACTTGCGACGGGGTTTAGTTTGTTATAATACTTGCGACGGGGTTTAGTTCTTATAATACTTGCGACGGGGTTTAGTTCTTATAATACTTGCGACGGGGTTTAGTTTGTTATAATACTTGCGACGGGGTTTAGTTCTTATAATACTTGCGACGGGGTTTAGTTTGTTATAATACTTGCGACGGGGTTTAGTTCTTATAATACTTGCGACGGGGTTTAGTTTGTTATAATATTTGTAACAGGTTTTATTCTCATATGATTATTGCAGTAGGTTTTAGTTTGTAGTAATAATTGAAACAGGTTATTACTGTTTCTATTGTTTGTAACAGTTAGGTTTGTTATAATAATTGCAGAAGGCTTTAGTTTGTTCTAACAATTATGACAGATTTCAACTTGTTACAATAATTGCAGTAGGATTTAGCTTTTAATAATGACGCAACGGATTTTATTTTATTATAATAATTGTAAAAGGCTTTGGTTTGTTATAATAAATATGACAGTTTTCAACTTGTTATAATATTTGCAACAGGATTTTGATTTAAAATAATAATGCTATTGTTTTTAGTTTTTTATAATAATTGCAAAATGCTTTAGTTTGCTATAATACTTACAACAGGTTTTAACTTCTTATAATAATTGTGACAGGATTTAGTTTTTAAAAATAATGCAATGCGTTCTAGTTCGTTATAATAACCGCAAAAGGTTTTATTATGTTATAATTTTAGCAACAAATTTTAGTCTTTATGATATTTGCAACAAGTTTTAGTTTGTTATAAGAATGCAAACTGTTTATTTTGTTATAATAATAGAAGCAAGTTTCACTTTGTTTAAGTAGTTGCAAAAATTATCATTTTGTTATAATATTGGGACAGGTTTTAATTTGTATTAACAATAGCAACCTGTTTTAGTTAGTTAAAATAATTTCAATAGTTTATAGCTTGTTTATGTAATTGCAACAGTTTTTAATTGTTATAATAATTGCAATATGTTTCCGTTTAATATAATTGCAGGTTATAATTCTGATAAAATTTCCAACCGGTTTTAACTAATAATAGTATTTGTAACATGTTTAACTTGTTATAATATTCTCAACAAATTTTAGTTTGTGGTGTCAGCGTGATTAACCGGTCATGACATTCTCTAAGAGAAATATAGATTGTTCGTGAATAAATGTGGGATTAAAGAAATGGTTAAAACTCCCTTTTAGAATGTACAGAGAGAACCATGGTATCACGTGGTTGTAAACCTACTCTCTAATAAGGCCGTGTTACACTCTACGCCTCTATGTTAGAAGAATGATGTAAAAGGGGAGATGGAGTTACTTGGAAGAATAGGAGGTTATCTAAAGTAGACTGAATCCCAACTTAGCTGAAGAGAGGTGTGTACATGTTAGATATACACAATGGTATTTATATGAGTCATATGTGCGTCAATTGCTTATCCAATTAGTAAATTGATAATGTTATAAAAACTGTGTTTACTTCCTCTTGTGTATCTGCCTATTTATGCGTGACGTGATCTCTGCTTAATGCAAGCACTTGGAGTAATTGGTGCGATAAGCTCGTCAAAGGCTAGTTGTCACGTCTGGTTGCAACATTTGCTATCGCAGTCACTTTGTGCAGATTTGGTTGAGTGTTACACTGTCCGGAAGTGTACTGTAACTGCCTTCATCGCGACTCATGTTACTCCCAATATTACGTCTTGTCTGGCTAAATGAGCATTTATTGTATGTAATTAAAATGTTAAAAATGGTTTTTTTACCGTGTGTTATTTTTCTTAATTTTTAATGACATTCACATTCTTAAAAGAATATAATTCATAAAAGAAATAACTGAAATATTTGCAAAATTTACAGAACGTTAGGTACAGTGACGAGCTAAAAGTAATACCCTCATATTCCGTTTAGGTCTTTGGGAACGGAAACCACGTCATTTCCAGTGGTGCTACTGGTAGGCACTGAGCTCTAAGAGGTTATGTTTTTCCTACGAACTGCTGGGAAAGTAAAGGTCCACTTCTGCAAAGCCCCGTTTTCGTAGATAAAGCGACTATAACACTCACGAAAGCGCCTGGTGCCCCTGGAGCTCCGTTAGACTCTTCTAGCCCCAAAAGCCAGGCATTTATATCAGCTCAGATCGCTTAACACCTTCAGAGGAGTACAAATACCCTTAAGACCATACTATGTTGGTATCTGATCATTCTCACAGCTGAGCACATCCAGATAAAAACCCTTCAACTGCTTGAAGGGCCCTCTACAAGCTACCTACCTACATACACACACACACACACACACAACACAACACAAACACACACAAACACAAACAAACTCACACACAGACACACCTCCTTTCTTAATAAACTGTGCACCTAATTTCGTCGCAATAACGCAGAAATTACTCTCTTGATTTTCAGCTCCACTGGAACAAGTTTCGTCCATATTTGTGACGACATTATTCATTTACAATTTTCAACTTTATTTCCTCTCCGCACCCCTGCTGGCGGTCACTTGTCAGTCGAACCCTAAGTGCTTAATTGGCCCGTCAACCTTTGTAACAAAACTACATCAAAGTGGCTTCCACGGTTTTAATGTAATTTGCCTTTGAGCACTTTACTTGATACCACTGCCGTCCCTAACTGAACCTTATAGACAAGTAATTATGTTCTTGTTATAATATACTTTTTAATTTGTAAATATTATAAAGTTATATTCCTTTAATTGCTTTGCTTGCGTTCTGAATTTAATGCAAAGTTAATAAAATATAATATATTTTCTTTATGAATATAATGCGCTTTCTTTCAACACGAATATCAAGATTTTTAAGAATCTGTGTTTAAATTATTTATAAAATTTCCAATTTATAGAACCTAATATTATTAGACAAAATCATCATTATATTCTAATGACGAAAGTATCTCCAGCCGAATTGGATAAGTATAATATATTACCAGGCAGTACGAAGGCATTCTTGACATTGTAAGGACCTTAGAGAGGACTGATTGAAATCGTAACACCTCTGTCGCTCTCTCGTTTATTTCTGAGACAACGCCATCAAGTCCAGATATAATTAGCCAATGAAAACGACACTTCTTTTCATCCAATTTCTTATGACAAAAATCATATATTAAATTTTTATTTCGCATGATTTAAATACACCTAAAAGCTTCCAAATTCCCTTTTCCCAGGCCATAATCGCTGTGGATAGGCCCTGCATTACCTATTTGGTGACCAAATTCTGCAATACTCTATTTGTGTAAGCCCAGTATTAATAGAGTAAAATGCAGTTAATGCATTTATTCAATATGTAGTGAATGGTTAGGAGAGGGTCTGTTAAAATAATCGATCCTTCTGCCAAGATATAAGAAAGGACGAGTAAAGACATTTTCTGGCTTTTCTAGTGGTAACATTCTGTCTGGAGAATATCTGACACTCGTCAAGTGCACGCGATGTTTCTGTATACACTAAGGTTTTGGAAGTTTAATATAATAAGCGGAAATTGTTAGAACTTCTCTGTCGCTGTTTCATCTATTTTGGAGACATCGCCATCAAGTCCAGATATGAGTAGCCAGTGAGAATAACCCTTCTTTTCGTCCAATTTCTTATGACAAAAAATGAATATAGTAAAATATATATTTCGCAGAATTTAAATATATCTAAAAGCTTCCAAAATACCCTTTTCTCATATCCTACCCACAGCCAGAGTCGCGGTTATTGGCCCTGGATAAATTCTATGGCAACCTAATTCTACAATACTCTATTATGGTAAGCCCAATATTAATAAAGTAAATTGCAGTTAATGCATTTATTTAGTGTGTGATATATGGTTAGGAGAGGGGTCTGTTAAATCAATCGATACTTCTGCAAGAATATATGAAAGCACGCGCAAAGAAATGCTGTGGCATTCCTAATGATCACATTCTGTCTAGACAATATACAACACACGTCAAGTATACGCGATGTTTCTGTATTCACTACGGGATGTGAAAGTTTAATATAATAAGCGGTAGTTCTTAGTATTGAAACGAAATTGCAATCATAAATTGATGAATACTAAATAAATTTATGCGTCATTACCCGATCAGCGTCATAGCAAATAGCATCACAATTTTACTACTTGCAGGAGAGAATGAGAGCATCTGATAAGGCTCAACAAAATAGTTCTAATCACGCATAATATCGTTTGATTTTATAGTTTTGTAACAGAGTCCATTAAATCCTGGTCATTTATGGTTTTTAATGTTATAAACAACGCGTGCGCACCCGGGCTGTGTACACACACACACACACACACACACACACACACACACACACACACACACACACACACACACACACACACACACACATTGAGGAATATAATGTAAAATTTCTTCAGTCATTGCTAAATAAGATTCTGAGAAATACGGTTACTTAATCTTGGCAAAACACATAGATTTCCACCGAGATTTAAATATCCCGACGGTAACAGAAGAAACAGTGATACCCAGTATATGGTTATAAGATTGAAGACAACCAAACCATTTGAGTTTGTGTAGTGTAGTGTTGTGCGGTGCTAATTCTAATATAAGTAACTGATAATGTCCAGACAAGAACTGAAGAGTTAAAGGGCACTTAGGTTTCCTGACTGTTTAGGGTAAGATAATGCATGTTAATGAATGGTCTAATAAATACAGTTTTAGGAGGAAAAAATGTGGTCTTCTTACAGTTATGGTTGGAGCAATCAGTATAGATATATCTGTTAGGATATGAGCAGCTAAAGCAGAGTGGCATAGTAAATAGGCTAAAATACGTAAGAAGGCAATATGTTAGAAGGTGTTTTATGTTACAGGGAATGAAAAATCATTCATTAACACTTGTTATTTTATACCTACTTACGCGTTCAGTAAAGTGATTCTGTAAAATTAATTATAAATACCTAAAGTTAGAAATTATGTTTATTAGTAAGATAAAAACGAAAACCTACATACAAACCTGTTTTATTAACAGATGGTATATTGCGCTAAATAATAGACATGTTTCGAATGGAAATTACTGCATTATGCATGAAAAGAAAAACTTAAATAACTTTTCCTGGATTGTAGTTCTTTGTTTGAATATTTCACGGTTTACAGTTCTTTAAAGTGCTTTGGTTTATATTGTAGAAGGAACAAAATGAGACAGGTCTGATTGTGTGAATGCCCGCGCGCCTGTGTTAATGAAATAGTTTAAATAAATTTGACTGTATGTGTTTGATTGCGTGTGAGTATGTATTTACACCCTCTTGTAAGAAGAACAACTCTATATCAAGATCATAATGATGTATCTATTCCTCACTCCTTCTTGTGAGAAGAACCACTATCTATCAAGATCATAACAATGTATCTCTTCTTCACTCCCTATTATTACGTTTTATCTATACAATATTTTTTATTACACCTATACACTCATACACACACACACACACACACCGACAGCCACACACCCATCCACGCACACACACACATGCACACACACACACACACACACACACACGCACACACGCACACACACACACACACACACACACACACACATACGCACGCACGCACACACACACACACACACAAGACCTTGAAATACAAATACGTATTCTGTTCATGTTTATGTAACTTAAATATCCCTAATAAAACGTTAGTTATGAAATAAAAAGTAAGTAAAATATGAGAGAGAGAAAGAAAGAGAGAAAGTGAGAGAGAAAGAGAGAGAGAAAGAGGGAGAGAGAGTGAAAGAAAATGAGAGAGATAGTGATACATTGAGAGAGACAAAGAGAGAGAGAGAGAGAGAGAGTTAGAAAGAGACAAAAAGATAGAAAGAAAGAGAAATACTGGGAATAGAACACATAATTTTTTGTAACACGTGAGATAGTTCTGAAAAATCATTTACAAATATATATATTAATTTTTACAAGCTTTCTACAGTCATATGTGAGATTACTCTTTGCCATTAGAAGATATTCCAGCTCAGAGAATTACATCTGATACGCGTCAAGTGATATTTAAATGACAAAGCGTAGAATGGAAGGTACATAAGAGTACGTTGAATAAATTACCAAGCCCCCGACCCAGTTCAATACTTCACTGCTAGGTTCAGTATATTAACAAATCTGTTTCGCTAACATCTTAGATAAACAAAGAAACTTCTTTGCTTGGATTGCAACATTTCTGAAACCCGTTTCTTATAACTTTGAAGAATTACTTATTTTAAGGTTTTCTGTTAAAGTAATATTACCTGAAAGTTTATATCAAATTATGGATAATTTTGAGAAATCTTAGTTTTTTTATTTTATGTTTTTTTTTTGTTTATATATAAGGATTGCTTTATATAAACCCCATGTTCTCCATATTTTATTTCGGTTTATGTTTTATTTCACTCCATTTAAAAAGACTATGTACTCGAGTTATAAAGTAAAACAATGCGAAGTATTTCCAAACGTTTCTTATAATCATAGCCTCATACAATTATTATTTATCAGTTTAAAAATTTTAAAAGTAAATCCTGATTTATAATAAAAGTTTATTTTGTAAATGGCAAAAATCCAATCTCAGAAAACGACAACTTCATTTATTTATAACTTGTAAATAAGTTTTTTTATAGTCTTTTCGTTGTGATATTCATTTTAGTGTCCATTTCCAAAAAGGGTCTTAAAATTTGCCCTAGTTTTACATGTGTACTGTGCTTGAAATACGGGAAAGAAGAGGTTTTAAGTAGCCCTAAAGTTATTGGGAGAATTTCGTTTCGCACAGGCAATTTAGTTTTACCTTTTAAATATTTCAAAATTTCAATTTATTCCTATTTATTCAAAAACTTTAATGACTAAAAAAATCTACAGTTATTAAATTATCTTTGTTAGATATAATCATTAGCATTCCAAAACAATTATATTAATGAGAGTAATAATACATCGATACTTGATTTTGTAAAATTTATATTTATATAGCCTGTCAAATATTAGTATATTATTTGCCGAGACTAGGTTTGTTAGCTTTCAGCATAGTTTTATTTTATTTACATTAGGGCAAGATCACAGTGAAACAAAACGTATACACTATTAAATATGTAAGACTAGCTTTAACGTACTACAATAGTCCTGTGGTTGCATTAAATCAAATTATCATGTGGTTTTTTTAATCAATTATATATATATATATATATATATATATATATATATATATAATATTCTATTTTTACAGAATTTTGTAAAAATATTTTATTAGATAATTATTTTCCTGAAGATGCAGGTACTATTTTATCGGCGAAAAGCTTTGAATAAATATATTCATTAAAAGTATTCTTCTTTTTGAAATATTTTTAATTTATTAACTATATTACAAGAAAACATATCAGCATATAATATATATATATATATATATATATATATATATATATATATATATATATATATATATATATATATAAGTTACGTTTTATATTAAGCACGAAAGGTTTTTAAAAAGGATTTTTATTTTTACAAACCTTTGAATTTAATAAACAATTAATTTGGAAAACTGTTACATAAATTATACTTAATAAAACAATACAATTGATATGCACTCAATCGGAGTGGAAAACGTCTGTGCGATACAGAGGCGACTTACACACTGCCGGGGCTCTGTTCTCACACCTATATAATACTAAAGCTGCGTAAGCAGGAATTTTCCTAGCACGCATTTAATTATGAAATGTTCACATAAAATGTTTATATAACTTATATATATATATATATATATATATATATATATATATATATATATAGGTTATGTGAACGAGTAATGTGAACTTGACTAAATATAATACTTACTAGAGTAGATTCCTGCTTACGCAGATTTTGTAATGTGCGGCTGGTAAAACATATTTAGTATGAGTGTGTAGCAAACTCTTGAAGAGTACAGTTGTAGGGACTCTAACTGAATGCATATCAGTTGAATATTTGTTAAGTATAAATTATTGTAATAATTTAAAAATTAAATTGTTCCTAATTAATAAAGGTTTATAAAAAATAAAATTCTTTTAAAAAACATTTTGATCTTAACAACACACTTAACTGGCGCAGTCGATAGGACCCATCAAGGAGGTTAGTGAATATAACGTCCGTCGGTTTTAACCGGTAATTGAAAAACAACTCTGCAGCACAGCGAATATCTGCAACAATTTAATAGAGTGTATATCTATAACCAACACGAGAGAACATCGTGACAGAAAAGTTTTATTGATTGTGAATAGTGCAATACAAAAAGTGCAGCGTTACAATACTTAATGAGCAAAGTATTTGGGATTGTACTGTAAGTAATTCCTGGGAAATATTATTAAGTAAAATATTGTTATATTTTCACTATATATTTTAATTTTTGTTTTGTAAATACATTTTTTTAAAAATTTCCTACTCCAACTAAAGAAAGAATTCTTAGATATGACACCAGAGTTTTCTGGAGAGCCTATAATTCTAAATAGATTTGTCAAAATGTGTGATGAAATACTAAGTAAATTCTTTGTTACTAATAATCCTGATGACTTTCAAAATGAATGTTTGATGTCCTCAATTTTAGCAAAACTAAAGGGACAAGCTTTATAGTTAGTTGTAAGTTCAAACAGTTATAATTGTTTAGATGTTTGGAAAATTCGTTTACCTCGTTTCTTAGATAAACGAGATTGTTTTACATTAAATTTTGAGATGACAGAGCTAAAACAAGAAGTAAATCAATCTCCTTTTAAATTTTATGATAGGATACAAAAATTATTAAATTTACAAATAGCATATTTTATTAATAAAGAACCAGTTAAAGCTATTGATACAATGTGTGAATATGTTCAAAAATTATTATTATTCCATTTCAGCCCAAATTATTTTTTTTCTAAATTTTTTCATACCATTTAAAATGTGGCTTCTTACTATCCGAGTAAAAACTAAATAATGTTTCTTATACATTTGAAGTATTTCTAATCGTAATTACGACGTGTCGACATTTGTCGAAAGTTAGCGAGACTGGGACGGGCCTATTATACCAGAGGTGCGTCGACATATGTCGGCAGTGAGCCCCACCCTGACGGGCCTACTATACTAGAGGTGCGTCGACAGTGAGCGAGACCGGTACGGGCCTACTATACTAGAGGTGCGTCGACATATGTCGGCAGTGAGCCTGACCCTGACGGGCCTACTATACTAGAGGTGCGTCGACAGTGAGCGAGACCGGTACGGACCTACTATACCAGAGGTGCGTCGACATATGTCGGCAGTGAGCCTGACCCTGACGGGCCTACTATACTAGAGGTGCGTCGACAGTGAGCGAGACCGGTACGGACCTACTATACCAGAGGTACGTCGACATATGTCGGCAGTGAGCCTGACCCTGACGGGCCTACTATACTAGAGGTGCGTCGACAGTGAGCGAGACCGGGACGGGCCTACTATACCAGAGGTGCGTCGACATTTGTTGACAGTAAGCCCGACCGGGACGACCCTACTATAACAGAGGTGCGTCGACAAATGTCGGCAGTGAGCCTGACCGGGACGGGCCTTTTATACCAGAGGTGTGTCGACATTTGTCGACAGTGAGCCCGACCGGGACGAGCCTACTATAACAGAGGTGCGTCGACAAATGTCGGTAGTGAGCCTGACCGGGACGGGCCTATTATACAAGAGGTGCGTAGACATATGTCGCTAGTGAGCCCGATCGGGACGAGCCTACTATACTACAGGTGCGTCGACAGTGAGGGGTACCGGGACGGGCCTACTATACCAGAGGTGCGTCGACATTTGTCGGCAGTGAGCCATACCAGGACGGGCCTACTATACCATAGGTACGACGACATTTGTCGACAGTAAGCGAGACCGGGACGGACCTACTATACAAGAGGTGAAACGACATATGTCGGCAGTGAGCCCGACCGGGATGGGCTTATTATACCAGAGGTGTGTCGACATTTGTCGACAGTGAGCGAGGCCGGGACGGGCCTACTATACCAGAGGTGCGTCGACATTTGTCGACAGTGACCGAGACTGGGACGGGCCTACTATACAAGAGGTGCAAGACATATGTCGGCAGTGAGCCCAACCGGGACGGGCCTACTATACCAAAGGTGCGTCGAAAAATGTCCGTAGTGAGCCCGACTGGGACGGGCCTATTATACCAGAGGTGCGTCGACATATGTCTTCAATGAGCCCGACCGGGACGGCCCTACTATACCAGAGGTGCGTCGACATATGTCGGCAGTGAGCCTGACCCTGACGGGCCTACTATACTAGAGGTGCGTCGACAGTGAGCGAGACCGGTACGGACCTACTATACCAGAGGTACGTCGACATATGTCGGCAGTGAGCCTGACCCTGACGGGCCTACTATACTAGAGGTGCGTCGACAGTGAGCGAGACCGGGACGGGCCTACTATACCAGAGGTGCGTCGACATTTGTTGACAGTAAGCCCGACCGGGACGACCCTACTATAACAGAGGTGCGTCGACAAATGTCGGCAGTGAGCCTGACCGGGACGGGCCTTTTATACCAGAGGTGTGTCGACATTTGTCGACAGTGAGCCCGACCGGGACGAGCCTACTATAACAGAGGTGCGTCGACAAATGTCGGTAGTGAGCCTGACCGGGACGGGCCTATTATACAAGAGGTGCGTAGACATATGTCGCTAGTGAGCCCGATCGGGACGAGCCTACTATACTACAGGTGCGTCGACAGTGAGGGGTACCGGGACGGGCCTACTATACCAGAGGTGCGTCGACATTTGTCGGCAGTGAGCCATACCAGGACGGGCCTACTATACCATAGGTACGACGACATTTGTCGACAGTAAGCGAGACCGGGACGGACCTACTATACAAGAGGTGAAACGACATATGTCGGCAGTGAGCCCGACCGGGATGGGCTTATTATACCAGAGGTGTGTCGACATTTGTCGACAGTGAGCGAGGCCGGGACGGGCCTACTATACCAGAGGTGCGTCGACATTTGTCGACAGTGACCGAGACTGGGACGGGCCTACTATACAAGAGGTGCAAGACATATGTCGGCAGTGAGCCCAACCGGGACGGGCCTACTATACCAAAGGTGCGTCGAAAAATGTCCGTAGTGAGCCCGACTGGGACGGGCCTATTATACCAGAGGTGCGTCGACATATGTCTTCAATGAGCCCGACCGGGACGGCCCTATTATACCAGAGGTGCGTCGACATTTGTCGACAGTGAGCGAGACCGGGACGGGCCTACTATACCAAAGGTGCGTCGAAAAATGTCCGCAGTGAGCCCGACTGGGACGGGCCTATTATACCAGAGGTGCGTCGACATATGTCTTCAATGAGCCCGACCGGGACCGGCCTATTATACCAGAAGTGCGTCGACATATGTCGGCAGTGTGCCCGACCGTGACGGGCCTATTATACCAAAGGTCCGTCGACATATGTCGGCAGTGAGCCTGACCGGGACGGGCCTACTGTACCAGAGGTGCGTCGACATATGTCTTCAATGAGCCCGACCGTGACGGGCCTATTATACTAGAAGTGCGTCGACATTTATCGACAGTGAGCGAGACCGGGACGGGTATACAATACCAGAGGTGCATCGACATATGTCGGCGGTGAGCCCGACCGGGACGGGCCTACTATATCAGAGGTACGTCGACATATGTCGGCAGTGAGCCCGACCGGGACGGGCCTACTGTACCAGAGGTGTGTCGATATTTGTCGACAGTGAGCCCGACTGGGACGGGCCTACTGTACCAGAGGTGTGTCGATATTTGTCGACGGTGAGCCCGACTGGGACGGGCCTAATATACCAAAGGTCCGTCAACATATGTCGGCAGTGAGCCTGACCGGGACGGGCCTACTATACCAGAAGTGCGTCGACATTTGTCGACAGTGAGCGAGACCGGGACGGGCATACAATACCAGAGGTACGTCGACATATGTCGGCGGTGAGCCCGACCGGGACGGGCCTATAATAAATATCAGAGGTACGTTGACATATGTCGGCAGTGAGCCCGACCGGGACGGGCCTATTGTACCAGAGGTGCGTCGATATTTGTCGACAGTGAGCGAGACCGGGACGGACCTACTATACCAGAGGTACGTCGACATATGTCGACAATGAGTATGGTTGAGTAGGGCTGTTATATTACACTAAAAAAATAATCAAAAGATGGTAATAACAAATAACAAATATATTTAATCGCACAAAGATATATTACAGCTAATGGAGCACTATTTGTAAGGTCTATTTAGCGAGAATGAAATTTTTTCGTTGCGATTGTGTAAATTCCGACTCGACATACTTTACATATCTTCCTTGTAGCTTTTCCGCATTGTGCACAGCGCACCTGTTTTTTCACTGTTTGCAAGAAGTGTCCTGTTCCATTGTAGCGGATTTCTGGCAGGACCCTGCTTCATACTTTCGTACTGGGTCTACCTGCAGAAGGACAGTGAATTCTGTATGTTGCTAAATAGGCATTTACAACATACCTAATGAAACCAAGAAAGTCCAGATTTTCAGCACGGCCTTTTGGATTCAAGCGGAAAAGTCACCACGCATTGTTCATTGAAACATTTAACAAGTAGGACACCATCAGCCAATACCACTTCTTTTTTCGTATGGTTATTCTGTACGATGCTATATTTTCGTCCGTACGGTCGATTTCTTGTATATATGTATTATACAAAACAACTCATGCAATTGGTCCAGAGTAATGTGATTTTTCTAAGCTTTTGACCAAAGTTTAGCTTTTCTTGTGGAAGCTACGCCAGCTGATGTTGATGGCATCGCAAACACGTTATTGTCGTGATATCGAACAAGTGTAATCCCGGTGTCTACATCTGTCACTCGATGGTATGTACCTCTAGCTTCTTTATTCATTCTCTTAGCATTAGGTAAGGGGGTATCTTCTACTTGGTCACCTCGAACAGTACCAGTTCCGTTATAGCCGTGTTTCTTCAATGTCTCAAGAAGTGTAGAAGCTTAGATAGTAAATCAATTACAACAGAGCCTCCCAGCCCATGCTCAGGGATCATTGTTGTACTGCCCTTTCCTTGGTAGGGTACACCCTGGACAATGTACCCAAGTCTTGTGGGAAGAATCCGAAGCGAATGGGTTTTCCGTGGATGTGTTGTTTTGCTGCATGCCTGCCTATATACGGCATCATGGATTCATCAATTGACAGATATTAATCACCTGGAAAATGGTGTAACCATGTTTCATTTTGCATAGTCATTACAGGGGGTATGTTTCCAATACTATCATCAGTCTTTAATTCAGCATTCTTACAAAAGTGTAAGTATCTCATTATATCTTGAAATCGATTTCTGGACATTGCATTTGCCACTACGGTATTGTGAACATCTTCGGACAGTTCCCAATCACAGTTCTGGACATCACATTATAACCAGATAGAAATAAAATAGCAAAGAAATTACTCAGTTCACGTCTTGCTATAGTGAGTGACAGAAAACCTTTGTCGTAGCGAATTCATTTGTACATGAAACTATATAGTCACAAACTTCATCGTCAAAAAATATTCAAAAGCCTCAACTAGAGAAAAGGAATTTTCTAAAAATGTTGGGCGAGTAAATTCAATGGAGGAGTTGTCAAGTATATCTTCTTTCTTCCAATTTCTAAACTTCTAAATTTTCTTTGCTTTCTCCGAATTTTTTCTACATGTGTAGTTTTCATGATAGGGTTTTGTTTTCTTTTTCTGTTTTTTTCTATTTGTTACAAGTATAGTTGTAATAGAAAAATCAGTGGGGACATCAGAGGCATCTTCGACTTTAAGTACTTGATCAAAAATGTGAAATTGCTCACTAGATGTACTTGGAGTTGGTGTCGGAGGTATAAAACCTTCACTATTTTCCTCATTACACACAATTTAATCTTCTCCGTCTGTTCAGAATCTCTCTAAACCATTTTCTATTTTTTCCTCACTGAACATACCGCGCCACCAAGTTTGTTCATATCACCTGAGGCGTCTTCGTCATCGCTGTCTCCGTCGCTCAATATTGGATTTTATGGAAGTTCAAAGTATATGTACCCATCAAGAGTATCATCATCTTCCTCAATGAGTGTTGTGGTCTGCTCTACTCTCAACCTATAAAGAAAATCCCAAATAGGTTTCGTATCCTCAACCCCATCCCATCCGTGCTCACTGTCGACAAATGTTGACATTATATTTCAAATCGTCACATGATTGTTATGCCTTACTGAAGTTTAATTAGAAGATTATTAATTTAGTTTGTTTTATAACTACTGCATTTATAATAAGAAAATAAGGTTAAACTACATCATAAAAGAGTAAAACACTTACGATTTGAAGTTATCCATCACGCTTGGAACAGCTCTACCTAACCTCAATCACTAGACACGTATTTACTGCCGCCAAATAAGATCAACACTACAGGCTGTTACAGTATCTACCAATGATACAGACAAAAATATCCCTCTTCTAAAATGCCCATTCTGCTTTGATAGGAAAATGTTTACATTTGACGTTGGCATTTGTCGACAGTGGGTTGAAATGGGTTTTAAGAGTTTTGTTAAGAGGTATTCAAGAACCACTAGGGTCTTTAATGAAAACTAAACACCCCACAACACTCGCAGAAGCTTTAAATATGCTAACTAACGATGTTCAGTTTTAAATTATAAAATGTTTACACAACCGAACAAACAATCAAATTTTCAGAAAAGTCAAAATTATACCATAAGAAAACCAACACACCCAGAGACTAATTATCACAAAATACCTAAACAAACTTACCAACAGCCCAATATTTTCAAGAAACCACTTTTTTCTAGCCATGGCCCACCTCAAAGAGGGCAATTATTGAATAATAGTAAACCTCATTACCCTCAGAATAAGAGTTATCAACCCACCCCTATGAGCATACCCACTAGACAGACATACAAGCCTTCTAGACAAAGTACTAAACTTTATCAAATGACGAGCCAAGGAGTTGAAGACAGAGAATATTCAATGTACCAATTTAGCGAACAAGAAACAATCGTTTCTGACGAAAATTCCGAAAAGGACGTGTATTTCTTTGAGCACCAAAACTTACCTGAAGACTATGATGAAAATGTAGAGACCATTAAAACGAATCAAAATAATATTTTAGGTTGTACAAGCCTCGAAACCAATTTTCTATAACGAATTTACGGTGTAAAAATAATGAATTACCTTTCATATATATCGCAAATACTAAATTAAAAATATTAATTGATACAGGTAGTACTCGACTGTTTATACGAAAATCACTAGGTTGGAAAAATTGTCAAACGTGTATAAGAAAAGAGCCGTTTGAAGTAACCTCTGCACACGGCGCTTCAAAGGAGGTTTTTGCTGCAAAATACCCCTGTTTTCTAAAAAGGTAGTTAAATTTTAATCATTTGATTTTCATCAGTCTCGACAGATTACTGCGTCTGGATTATATAAAAGATTTAGGAATAAGATTAGACTTTGTAAATAATAAACTACTACTTTGTGGTGAAGAAATACCTATTCAGTATTTTATTACAAAAAAGGAAAGTGTGATAAAACAGACAGCACGTCAGTAAAACAAGACGAATTGAGGTATGTTATACAAGCCCGCACTAGCCAAATAGTTAAGGTTAAATTACAATATAATAATAATAATGGAGAAGGACTCCTATCATACAAGCATTTAAATGGGTTAGAAATTCTACAGTGCATAGTTTCAGTGCATAAGGGTGATGCCTATTGCCCTATTGTAAACAACACAGAAGAAAATAAAAAAATAACGATAAATGCACTACTAGAATTAAAACCTTAAAAATAATACTATGTTCTGAACCTAATGCAAATTAAACAAACACTAATTTTAATATGTTAGGTTATAAAAAAAAATCAAGAGGAAAAATTTCAGACCTATAAAAATTTAGAGTGTACTAAATACCTCATATTGATGGAAATGATTTGACTTTTACCAATCAAATAAAACATGTTATTAGGACTACAGACAAAATTCCCATATATTCTAGAAATTATAGATATCCAGATATTTACAAACATGAAATTAATAAACAAACAGAAGACATACTTAAACAGGGAATCATTAAACCTTCTAATTCTCCATTGAACTCTCCGGTCTGGATTGTACCAAATATACAGGACTCTTCTGGTAAAAGGATATTTCGATTTGGGATACATTTTAGAGGCTTAAACATAAACAAACAATTGGTGATAAATTTCCCTTGCCGAACATAACTGACATTTTAGACAAATTAAGACGATCTCAGTATCTCACAACTTTAGACCTGGCCTCAGGATTTCATCAACTAGAGATGAACCCAAGTAACGTAGAAAAACAGAATATTCAACAAAACGGGACATTGCGAATTTTTAAGAATGCCCTTTGTCCTAAAAAATAGCTCCCCTACTTTTCAAAGGATTATGAATAATATTCTGACAGGAATTCAAAATGAAACGTGTCTAGTTTATTTGGGCGAAATTAAAATTAATGCAACTAGCCGTCAGGAATATATACAAAGACTTAGGGAAGTCTTTGTCTGATTGCGCAAAGCCAACTTTAAAGTATGAGTACAGCTGGACAAAACCAAATTTTTGAGAAAGGAAGTTGCTTATTTAGGACATATAGAATGGAATAAAACCCAATCCCGAAAAAAATAATTGTAATCAAAAACTATCCAATACCAAAGACTACCAAACAAATTAAAGGATTTTCAGGACTATTAGAATATTATAAACTGTTTCGAAACATGCAAACATATTTTGTCTAACGAACCACTTTTGTAACACCCTGACTTTGAATGAGAATTCATTCTAACAACAGACGCAAGCAATTATGTGATAAGAGCAATTTTAAGTCAAGACAAAAACTGAATGGACCTTCCTATAGCGTATTCCAGCAGAACTTTAAATGACAGTGAAATTAACTATTCTGCAATTGAGAAAGAACTATTAGCGATTGTATGAGCAACAAAACATTTCAAGCCTTATTTATTTAAAAGAAAATTAAAAATTTATTCAGATCATAAGACTTTTCAATGTTTATTTTCTGTAAAAGAACTACATTCCAAACGTTTAAGATGGAGACTAAAACTAGAAGAATATGATTACGTAATAAAATAATAAAAGGTAAGTTAAACCAAAACGCGGATGCTCCATCGAGAATACAATTGAATGTCATCGATAAAATGTCAACAAACTCTTAATATACTGTAGAGGAAGACTTGCAAATGCCTTCAGCTGATTTACTTCAACGTTACTTTCCGGGTAAATAACCAGTCTATGATAGTCAACATTGATATAGAAGAAGACGACACCAAAAATCAATGAAGAAAGTAACCAGACAGTTCACTCCAATTTTGAATGAAACACTCATTAAGAAATACCAATTTCCGACGAGCCTGTAAACCTTGGCAAAAATCAAAAATTTTTCCTCTAGTAAAGTATGAACCAAAATAAAGGAAAATAATAAATTATTTGGAATTTCAAAAATGCGTTTAATAGTTGAAATATCAGAAAATAATTTTGATATTGACATAGTTAATTTCGTTAAATCATATTTGGCACCTAAAGTAAAATATAACCTATATTTTGAAGATGACATTTATGAGAGATTTGCATTATGCATAGCTAAAAATGTTTAAAATCTGAACTAAATTTAGTTAAGTATAACAACTAATTATTTGCTTTAACTTCTGAAAAAGAATGATGGAAATAAAAAATAATTATTACGTTAGCAAAAATAATCATCGCGGAATACAAGAAACTTATGAACAAATTAAGCGCAGATATTATTGACCCAAAATAAAAAGACACATTCAAAATTTTACCAACCAATGTGAAATATGCCAAAAAACCAAATACGACAGAATCCCTTTAAAACTAGAAATGGATTCTACATCAACGCCAACAAAGCCTTTGCAAGTAGTGTACGTTGATAACATATAATTAGTAATAATAGCATAGTAGACGCCTTCTTGCGTTATGCACAGATGTACCGTGTGCAATCAACATAAGTTGCTGATAAGCTACTAGATTACTTCTAACACTATGGTATACCTAAAGTAATTATATCAGACAATAACACGGAATTTAACAATAGAGTTGTAAAAGAAATATTACTTCTGCATAAAATTAAAATACATTTTATAATTACACAAAACCCCCAATCTAATGGATTATGAGAAAGATTTTATTCAACGATAGTAGAACACATAAGACTTTTAAATTATCAAATCAAGATCAAAAGGGACAATATAATTAAGAAAGTGAAATATGCTAT
>JBAIZL010000002.1:251305654-251325654 GCA_036971475.1 Prosapia bicincta
TAGTATAAACCATTTTTTTTAATTTTTAAATTTTCTAAGGAATAATTACCAGATTTTGAATTAACAGTAAAATCATCAATTACAAATAAAGTAAAAATTAAATAAGAGAATATATAAGCAATTGACTTATTTCCAAAAAGCTTCATAAAAGGTGGTCATAAACAAAATATTCTTTGAGTAATTATTATCGAATATGGAAAGCAAATGATTAAACTAACATTTATATAAACGAATAAATTAGTCTATCCACTTATTATTAAAAATAAGAAATAAAGTAATATATTTAAATGTTAGTGCCATAAGTAATAAGAGAATCTTGAAACAAAAGAATATGAAGTGATTTACTTTATAATCACAGTTTAAAATGTTCTATGTCCATATATCCGATATGAAGAAAACAGGATTAGATAATTGATTAAAAATAAATTGGGAAATACTTACTAAAGTCCAGCAGAATTATCTGTGGGAGCACAGAAATAATTAAAACACAGTATTACTAAGAAGTAATTTCACCTGTTGCTCGCATGAAAGGGTTATATGGGCATGCAATAAAACAAATTATTATAAATCATTTTCTTGTCTAATTGAATATGTGAGTAAATTTAAGGGAGTATTTTGAATTTTAAGATACGACCTGTTCAAGGATATGTCTATCTTGAACCTTAACAAGATATCTGGAACCTTAACAACGTCTACCTTTCACAATTAACTTTCTTCCATGAACGTTAAAGAAGGTGAACCATAATATAGGCCAAATTTTGAAAAATTTTAAGAAAATGTAGAAATAAATACAAAAATCAGTTAAAATGTATTTAATGTAAAAATAATTGTTTATTAGAAAAGATATGTAAAATGAGTTAAATTTACAGAAAAAGTAAACGTCATGTAATAGAATCGATTTTAAATAATATTTCACATTTAGTGAATTAAACAATTTATAACAAATAGTGATTGAATTTATTAAAACCATCCTGAGGTGAAATTAATCAAATAAAATACTTAGAATTTTTCCAATCAATTAAAAAGTAGAAATTAAATGAATCGCATATAATTAAGAAAAACGTTAGTTAGAAATAATTTTAATCAAGGTATAAGAAATAAATTAACTCTTAAGTAAGGTAAAAACCTTGTGGTGGGTTTTTCAAACAAAGTCCACGAATTTATTCCCTGGCAGATCGAGCTCGACACACCACAGGTACCAGGAGCTGGTAAGTCGGTTGAGATCATATTTTGACCGCGGTCGGACTGGAGGGTGACGGAATGGAAGTAATTTTCCACGCAAAGGATATCAAGTTCAATAGAAGGCCGCGGCAACACACAGTCATACAAACACACACACACACACACAAACATATATATCTATACATATCCTTTACAACTTCGTGACGTGGTATTGTATTGAATTATAATTCTCGCTAATCAACTTACATTTGATTTAGATATCTGTAAACTGTATTTGTATAATGGACTGGATTCAGGTATCTGATACTCCTGTAGGATACAGGCTAATTAGATGATTTAAGTAGTTTAAATAAAGTAATCAATACATAAGAATATAAAATGTAAAAAATTATTTCAAATTACACAAGATTGTTTAGGCCTGACATTTAGGACAGTCATTAGGCTAAATATTATTGCTTTAAAACTAATAGTTAATTACATAACAGCTAGAAATTATATAACTTTCAGATCAAATTACGGTCATATATTTATATATTTTTTTGCATTCTAATTGTTTCACGAATTACACAGTATTACACACACTGTACTTAAATACAGCCATACACATACGATGCAACAATTTCGTTTCTACATCCTCTACCTTAGTAATAGCGTTTTCACAAAACCTTCTCACCCTTCGTAGGCGATATATTTATCCCCTCAAACTACAGGAAGGGATAGATTTTCATTAATTGATAAATGCACAAAGCTTTTTTTAATTGGTGATAGAAATACTCCACTACTGTAATGGGAAAAGAGACATATGAGATCTTCCAATCTGTCACGTAAGATCTTAGAAAAGAGTCTAGTCGGATGGAGAATTCATCTAACGGAATGGTGCGTTCAGTAATAGTATGACCGAGAAAAATGTATCAACAGTTGAATTAAAATAACCGATGGTTAAGAATTTTCTTATATATCGAGGTTGTGGTTCCATTCCAGTATGCAATTAGGCTGTCACAAAAACCTTTTAGTACAGGTGGTGACGTGAATAGAGATTACTATATCAATGATTCTACCATATTGAGTAGGTTATCACTTAGGTTTATTATCTCTCCAAATTTTGTAATATCTATCGCTACTTCGTGACCGATAGCCACCGCTTTAGCAATTGTTAAATAAGTAAAATCGATAAATAAGTAAAATATTGCATTGGAGAAAAGATATTATTTTATTTCTGAACATGTAATGATGGGGTTCCTTAAAAGCCTTAACTGAGGATAATTTTTTCACGAGCTATTAAACAAAACGCCCACGTATGCGTGGCTTGAGAATAGCGCAAGACTTATATCGCGCGGCGTTATCTCGCCTATGTGAGGGAAAGTGCGCCGACTGACACTAAATCACTACGGCGTGGGGGTGCGAAGCAGAAGCGTGGAAGATTGCCGAGTACTGAGGTTACACGGATAACTTTTGGAACATCTCTTCCCTCGTTAGCACGGAACAGTGAAAGCAAAAGGCAACGTTCGAGGTATTTAGCTCGTTCGTCTTTACAATTTGTAACTGCGTAACGGTACTTTCCTTAGTTTCATCTCTTTGGCACAATCAGCCAGTGTATTGTTAAAGCTTACGTAGAATATCAAAGCGTTGTAAGAATAGGTAGCATGAAGGTAGGGACATGCAATCCTCTCGTAAACGAAAATGTTTAGCATATTATATCGTGGCACGGTTATATATTTTAAGTAGACGTAATCCCTATTGTGGTCATAGAGGACACAGAGTTCTAGCCGATCTATTCACTAATTTGTTTGTTAACTTACGTTAGTTTGGGACCTAATAGGAACTACCTGACACGAATATGGTTGATATTTATTAAAGTAATAAGTACTACTACAAAATAGTAAGTTTATTTATTTACGAAAAAAATTAGTGTAAATTGTGGCAAGATTTTCCGACCCAAATGTTGACAGATATCTAATCATTTTTGCTGATATAATGTTTTAATATGTAGTTTAAACAATTGGGTTAGCAATTTTAATTATTTATAGATTTGTATTTTTGCCTGTATTGCATAATAATGATTTCCAAAAAGTATAGAAACATTTTAAGCCTATCTAACGGAAATATTTTTTGTTAACCGTCAAATGTTCTATATATATATATATATATATATATATATATATATATATATATATGTGTGTGTTAATAAAAATACGTTTCCTTGTTTAATAAGTTAAAACAACATAGGTCATTCAAATACAAAAATATTTATTAATTTATATTCCAAGCTTTACGTTGGTAAACAGTACTGTTTACCAACGAAAATCTTTGAATATAAATTATTAAATAATCTTGTATTTGAATAACCTATGTTGTTTAATATATATATATATATATATATATATATATATATATATATATATATATATACACACTTCATATATACGCATCAGACTCTACTTCCTTCTCGCCATCACTACTTAACAGACATTCGTAATTATTAAATAAAAACTTTAAAAATTCTAAGTAAATAATTAAATGAAAGAGAAATAAGACATGCACCTTCTAGTAATAAATATTTTAAAAACCAAATTACATGATTACTTCAAGAATGAGAATTAACATGGTGCAGCAGAACTTGGATAATTCAAAGCTAAAGGTACCAATGACAACAATCGATTTAATCGTAAATTTGATTTATGAATGGTGGAGAGTCCCCTTTTAGTCAAAATAGTCCAGCCTTTTTTGTCTACAACGACCATTCCGGGCGTTTTCAAGTATCACCATTCCGCACGTTTCCAAGTAACTGATCTAAGTTGAACACCATAATTTGAAAACCATAGTGGATTTATAAAACTTATAATTATTAGCAATAAACCCACTGCGGATCTAATTATATGCACGCCGCAGACACTAGCGAGTACAAATTAATTTCTCGTGTCAATTTAGTTGTATTTAACTACAAAAATAATCTCACTTATAAAGCACTAAATATTATATTTTATACGGGCGCAATTTTTATTACAGGTGTTCCACTATTATGGCTCATTTCCTATGTAAACAAGAATACATATATTATAAAAATATTTACACTACTGACCCACACCAAGTAAAATCTATACTGAGGTTCCCACTCCAGTTGACAAAAAAACTGCTGAAGCGATTTATTATGTTTAGACGTCTGACAGAAGTTCAATGGGGCTTAAATAAATCTATTTTCATTTATGTTGTATCGAAAGTTTATAAATATCACTCATAAAGGACAGACGTCTAGTCTTGTGTATGACAAATCAGAAAATAAACTCTCTTCCTAATAACAACAGTCTGATAACTAAGCAGAGCGATGATCGATACTTGATTCTCCCAATACTCTTACGCACCAAATCCTGTGATCTCGAAGAATTCTTGGATGCGCTTCGAATTTAAGCCGATATCCAAACTAATAACTTCAAATTATCCATAATATTGATATCACATTAATAGTTTATAAAGTTCAAGGGAAAAACCCAAACCTTAAATTATCGGCAATTTAGAATTAAACACATTGGAATTATCCAACTTGTACTGTATTACAATGAACTCCAGTTAATGGGGCCATTGATGTATTACACCAACCACTTGAGTGGATCAAAATTTTAAAAAACATAAATGTATTAATGTTACATACAAAAATTTACATCAGTTAATTGATCGTAAAAGCTGCTTATTCGGGCCAACATTTAAAAGGTTTTATGTAGCTACGCTAATTGATGTACGAAATATGTCCAGTATTGTACAGCAAATACTGGGTATGTTCAGAAAGCGAGGTATCTGCTGTAAAACTGAAAATATTGACATTTGTTGATTCCATCTTCACGTGAGCTACCAGTTTTCTCTTAAAACACTTGTAAATATGTTACAACTTGCCTATAGTAGAACTTGCTTATATTTGTCAAGGATGGGGATTTCGGGAGATGTGTCCCATTGTTAATTAATAAATTAAAAATATTTCAAAAATATAGATATTTTAATTAGATAATTATTTTCCTGAAGATGCTGATACTATTTTATCGGCGAAAAGCTTTGAATAAATATATTCATTTAAAGTATTCTTGTTTTTGAAATATTTTTAATTTATTAACTATATTACAAGAAAACATATCACCATATTTAATATATATATATATATATATATATATATATAAATGTATGTATGTATGAGCATTATGCTTTACTAAACCACTGATCTGATCGCCATTAAATTGTGGAAAATTGTTGAGTACATACCTGCATGGTTTCTGGCAACCCAACAATTTTTTACAACATTTAATTTTAAGTACCAAATCAGCATACAATATGTTTTTCTATCTCATATTATCTTAAGACATTTTATTGAATACATTCCAAATTTTGGTTTCTAGGCAACACTGAACCATCTAACATTAATTACAAACACATTTTAAACAATATTCAAAAGCTATTTAATGCACTTGACTAAATAACTTTATAATAGAAATATATATCGCCTCACTTTTCTCTATCGACTACCATTAGTTTCGCCACTATTATGGTAATACAGTACTAAATTAGCTAGTGTTAACAGAACCTTCATTGGCTTTAAGGCTACACGAAAATTGCCGGGTCAGCTAGTATTGTATTAAGTATAATTAAAAGTAAACTAAAATAAATTAAATAAAATGTAAAATTTAAATTAAAAACAAATAAGTATCGATAGAAAAAATAATATCTTTAAATTACAATCTAACCGTTTTAATCACTTCAATAAATATAAAACTAATAATTTTATAAGTTATTAAACAATTTGTTAGTTACAATATTTGCTACAGAGTTATATTATTCTTTTACTATAAAACTTTAAATAAATTTTAGACTCGTTAGTAGCTTCCCAACTTAAGAGTGTTTAAAACATAATACATACGCTAATAAAACAAGCACTGAAGAAAGTGACATCGTCGCCGAAACTAGACTGTTGTCGTCTAGTGTGTTTCTTCAATAAAAGCTAATTTTTTGTAAGATTTTAGTGTAACTATTTTGTGTTTTACCGTTGTGAATAGTTTTCTATTAGCTAAGCTCTAATTTACTAAATAAGTTCTTAGTTGGTTGCAATATATTCCAACAAATATTCAAAGGGTCTATTATTGCTTTTTATATACCCCGAAGTATACTTTGCTTGGATATCACAGATAAAATAGACATAAGAATATGTATTTAGTAATGTACTGCGATATCAAATTCGTATTTGAATATTTCTGTCAATAAAACTAGTGTAAAACCATGGTTCCACTGAAATTTTAGTTTGTTTTGTTTTCCTTTAGATAAATTATTTCTTTTCAGGGTTAGACTTTATATAAATTATTTGTTTCTATTTTGTTTTAGGCTTTGATTTTTTTTGAACAAAAATTGTGTTTATTTAAAGTTTGTTATATTAACTTTCTGGCAGTTGGAACGTTGAATACTGACGTAATCAATCAGAGCATGGCGTCCTGTAGTCGCTGCTGCACAGATCTCCTTTGAACCTACATTCCTAAGGCTCAACCACACTGTGATAGTTTGAATTGGTTGGAGAACCGGACTCGTCGATATTCGTACTGTTTTGAGCTTTAAATGCGTAAACCTGTAAAACACGTTATTTAACGCCTATTTTAAACAAAACCCCTTCTCTCTCTCTCTCTCTCTCTCTCTTTCTCTGTGTATGTATGTGAGTGTGTGTGTTGAATGTGTTTGTGTGAGAAAGAGAGAGAGAGAGATAAGGAGGAAGAGTGAAAGAGAGAGAGAGAAGAAAGAGCGAGAGAGAGGGCGGAGAAAGAGAGAGTGTGTGGGGAGGCATTGAAAAGGTCTTATAAAATTTGTACGGTTCCTAAGAAAAGCCTAACAAATTTAATGAAATGCCTCAAACTAAATAACGTAATAAATAAGAAACAAATGAACTTTAAATGCGTAAACCCGTAAAACACTTTATTTAACGCCTATTTTAAATCAAACCCCTTATCTCTCTCTCCCGTGTGTGTGAATATGAGTGTATGTGAGTGTGTGTGTCTGTGTTGTTTTATAAAATGTGTATAGGTCCTAAGAAAAGCCTTAAAATTGTAATGAAATTCATAAAACTAATTACGCAAATAAACAGGAACTAAGAAGGTAATGAAACCACCGACAACAAATAAAATCGTTCGTTACACAATCAGTAATTAAATTTATTTCGTTGTGAAAAACTATTTTTCTAAAAGAATAAATAAATATCTAGAACATAAAATTTCTATTGAAGATATCAAAAAACAACAATGAGAACTATGATTAAAAAAAACATACGCATATTGAATTCAATAATTAAGTCACCGTTATCTCAATGGAACGGTATGGATATTTTTAACATAAATCCTTATTAACTTGTTAAGAACGTAATACAAAAGAAAATTATAAACACAACTAAAGAAAAGAGCCTATTTTTGTAAATGTTTTCTCAATAGTTATTGGATAAATAAAATGTTAAAGTTGCAAATGTAATATATTCAAAGATTGTTACATTTAACTACAGCTAATAAATTTGCAAACGTTGAGATTTAAAACTGCATAAATAGTAACATTATTTACTTGATTATACTCGTCGATCTATTTATAATATAGATATAATTAGTTAGAATAGATAAGGCGTGTATGCCTGCTATGGTTGTTTGGTCGGGTGAAGTGTTTATACCGACTGAGGTTCAAGAGCAAGATACAAATGTATATAAGAAGACTGAGGTTTTCTGAGGTTTATAGGCCTGATTATCAAGCCGGCTGCGCTATTAGCCAATGTAGCTTTCGCTTTTCACCTCAGTCAGTGTATAAACTTCAGCTGCCCAATAAACCTTAGCTGTCCAATTAACCTCAGCAACCCAATAAACCTCAGGTGCCCAAATAGCCTCAGTAACCCAATAAACCTCACCTAACCTATAAATTTCAGCCCCCCATATTTCTCATTTGGCCAATAAATTTCAGCATGCCTATAAATCTCAGCTAGTCTATATGCCTCTGGTGGTCAATAAATCTCAACTGCTCCATAAACTTCAGGTGCCCAAAAAACCTAAGCTGCCCATTGAACCTCGGTTTCCCCAATAATCCTTAGGTGTCCAATAAACCTCGGCTGTAAAATTAACCTCAGCTGGTCTGTATACCTCCGCCGACTAATAAACTTAAGCTGCCCAATTAAACTCAGCAACCAAATAGAACTCAGCAGCCCTATAAACCTCAGGTAGCCTATATACCGCAGCTGGCCAATAACCTCAACTGCCCAATAAACCTCCGCTGCCATATGAGCCTCATCTGCCTAATAAACCTGAGCTTTCCAATGAACCTTAGCTGTAAAATAACCCTCAGGTAAACTCACCTGGCCTATAAAGGAATGTAACGTGTATTTAAACCGTAGTCAATATATACCTCAGCAGGCCTATATAAGGCACATAGGCTTATCTGGTTTTAAAAAAATTAAATACTAATACCATATATTTATTAGTTTATATAATAAATGTATAAATACATAAACAACGTTTGTATTCATAACGTATTTCGCCCTTGTCATTATTAGTTCAGTTGTAAGTTTCGTTTTATCTGTCGTCTGCCTGCTCGTCGAGATGTAAAGTTTTACGCAAAAGAACAGATTAACTGATGAAAAGTTAATTTTAATATTACAAAGTTTGAGCTCCATAAGAATGTACTGCGGGTGACTCATGTAATGAAAACAGGAGATATTTAATAAAAACAATTCTTTATGCATTGAAAATTTGATTATAACCATACAATACACACACACACACACACACACACACACACACACACACACACACACACACACACACACATATATACACACACAGATAAATGTCTATAGGTGTGTGTATATATATATATATATATATATATATATGTGTGTGTGTGTGTGTGTGTGTATGTGTGTGTCTGTGTGTGTGTGTGTGTGTGTGTGTGTGTATGTTTGTGTGTGTGTCTGTGTGTGTGTGTGTGTGTGTGTGTGTGTTTGTGTGTGTGTGTGTGTGTGTGTGTGTGTGTGTGAAACTTATAAAATTTACTGGTTATGATTTGGTAATCATAGAACAATACATACTACCATACGTATTGTGAAACCATCTGTCATAGTTTTAACTACTGATATACCTACAAATGCTTGCGAGGGCAAGGATCACTTTTCTTGTCGAGCCACTTGCCAATGGTCTTGGACTTTTCCTCTTTAGACGATATTATGCAGGAATTGATATAGTATAAAAAACCTGATACAGAGATAGTTGATTTTTTTTTAAATTCAATTAATTAGAAAATTAAACAAACAAAATGAAGAATGATGAAGGAAACCCATATGTAAACAATGATCTACTTAAACAAGATTCTTATTTGGTATTTATGAGAGTTAACTTTCAACGACTGGCCATGTCATTATCTTCGGGCATACTGAACAGGGTTGTTGTAGACTGTGAGCTGAGTGGATTTCCCGTTGACCTTGGTGTACCGTTGTGTTCTATTTTTAGATTCACTGCACTGCGCGAGTTTTTAAAGTTTGTTTTGGGGTTAATATTGTCAATTGTATTGAATAATTTATCGTTTTTTTATTTTATTTGGATTTGTTCGTTAATGATATTATTTTTATTTTTATAAATTTCTAGTTGTTCCCAGATTGTCATTTTGTAAAACCTACCCCAAATACACAATGTAAATCACAAAATGCCTAAAGATCATACTAAACCAAAACTATTTCATATTCAATATTAAGATATATAAACAAATAGGTGGCTTAGCAATGGGATCACCACTTTCAAGTATAATATCAGAAATTTACCACCAAAAATGTGACGAATTAATCTCACAAATAATAAAAACACACGACCCCAACGGACATTGGGTACGATATGTTGACGATGAATTATACATCTCACAAAATAAAGCAATAAATAATAACATCATCCTAAATGAAATCAATAAACTTCACCCTAACCTACAATTCACCATGGAGGAAGAATAAACAATAAAATAAACTATCTAGACCTAACATTAACCAGAAATACAAATAACATTGAATATTCTATTTATAGGAAACCCACACAAACCATTAATACAATACCAAACCACTCTGACCATCCCCCACAACATAAAATGACCACTTACAACTCACTTTTATACAGGATGCTAAAATTGCTTCTAAATAATGAAGAAAAAACCAAAGAAAAACAAATAATATATCAAATAGCCCAAAAAAATGGATACAATGAAAAAGCTATAGATAAATTAGAATTTAAAATATTAAATAAATTAAAATAACCTAAAATTGAACCACAAACAACAAAATGGGCTACATTAACATAAACAGGATACAACGTAAAAGGAACAACTAAAACACTAAAAAATAATAATATTAAAACAGGAAACATAATCAACGACATAAACCAACCAGAAAAAATATGTCCCACACTTAATAACGGAATATACAAAATGGAATGCCCAGACTGTAATAAAATATACATAAGTCAAACAAAAAAGAAATTAAAAGACACATATCAAGAACATCTCAATGCATACATTAAATCAGAAATTTATAACCTAAACTTAGCCACACACATTCCCCACATTAAAAAAACGTACACCTAATAAAATAGGTTCATGAAGGCCTCAAAATGACAATCTGAGAACAACTAGAAATTTATAAAAATAAAAATATTATCATTAACGAACAAATACAAATCAAATCAAAAAAAGATAATTTTTTCAATCTAATTGAAAATATTAACCCCAATACAAACTTTAAAAACTCGCACCGTGCAGTAAACCTAAAAATAGAACACAACGGTACACCAAGGTCAACGGGAAATCCACTCAGCTCACAGTCTACAACAACCCTGTTCAGTATGCCCGAAGATAATGACATGGCCAGTCGTTGAAAATTAACTCTCATAAATACCAAGTAAGATTCTTGTTTAAGTACATAAGTGTAAGTGATAAGTGTATACAAGAAAACAGTGTTGCGTAACTACAAATATATATATATATATATATACATATATATATATATATATATATATATATATATATATATATATATAAGATCAAATAATATACACAAAAACAGGAATATTTAATTTATTGAATAATAAACTCAAAGCTTTTCGTTGGTTTACATTACCAACATCCTCAGGAGTTACAATACTAAGAATGATGAAAAAAAAAACTGTTCTATTAATTTGTTATTAATATTATGTTTGTAAATTTAAAATGCTTCACATACGTTCATTTTTAACCCTTTATTTACTTCTTTTATAATTTTCATATTATTTATATTAGGAAACATATGATTATTATTAATATAATGGGTTGCGAAATTAGACTTTATATATTTGGTTTTAAAAAAGCATTAAAATGTTCTTTATACCTTTCTTTTAATTTTTTCTTTGTTTGTCCTATATAAACGTTATAACAAAATTCACATTCAAATTTATATACGCCATTTTTCTCATGTATAGGCCTACTATTTATAATATTATTATGGTTAATTATATTTATTATTCTATTATTGGTTCTATGTGCAATTTTTATGTTTTTATTAGTAAATAATTTGGAAATATTTTTTATTTCAAAACCAGTGTAAGTAAAAGTACTCCATACAGTATTATTATTATTATTACTATTGTAATGAATATTATTTTTTATTTGTTTTTGTAATATATTATAATTTAATTTATCTACCGGTTTCTTTTTGTAACCATTTTCTCTGGCTATCTGGTATATTATGTTTTTTCCCTCATTTTATTTTCATTGCTCATAGGAATTTTATTCATTCTGTAAAGAAGATTATATAAAGCAGCCATTTTCTGATTATATGGATGGTTGGAATAATTAGGTATTATTTGTTTGGTTAATGTAGGTTTACGATAAACCTATTATAAGTGGTGTGTTTTAGGTTATATTTTTTTCCTTGCTTTTGTATTGTATTTTGTTTTATACTTTGTGTTTATTAATTATGTGTTAATTTACTAGATTGTATACTGGTTTATAATATGTTTTCTGCTAATATTTGTAATGCTGCTTCAACAAAAGATTTAAATAGGTTTGAAAAATGTAAAATCCAATTAATGAATGTTAATTGCAATATTTATTTTAATAAGCAATGCATTATAAACCATATAATTCCAAAATATGCCAAAATTATAATTAGGAATAAAAGTGTTACTGCACAAAAAACTTGCAAACAGGCAGAAAAATTATGGGTGAAAAATGAAATGAAGAATTTATATAAACAGAAAAATATTTTAACAAATGAATTATATAAATTACATTTAAAGTTAGCTTATTTTATGCATAATTTGAAATGGGAAGAAAAATATAATAAAATAATAACACATGTAAATCAGATTAGAACTATAAAAATAAACAATATAAATAAAAAACTTGAGAATTTGAAATTTGAATATAAAGGAAAAGAAGAAATTATAGTTAAATATCATAGTTTTCATCCTAATATAGTTAATCTATCACAAATTACATTTAATAGTAGTGAACTAAAAATTTTAGAAAATAATAAAGTTAACTTAAAGAAAAATATTATGAAAGACATTAATAATGTCATAATGGATACTGAATTGGCTATTAGTAAATTAGATGATAATATACAAGAAGATACTAGGATTGCAGCAAGTTATGAATTAAAGAAAATTATTAAAAACAGTGAGGTTAATGTTTCATACAAGAAAAAATATTCAGAAATTATTATTATTAAACAAAAATTACAATATAATAATTTAATTGCGGTAAAAGGAGACAAAAGTAATGCTATTGTTATAATTAATCAAAATGAACATATTGCCAAAACAGAAAAATATATAAATGAAAATAAATTTTGTATTTTAGATAAAGATCCTACTAGAAAATTTCAAAATGAAATAAAAAATTTAATAAACACATCTTATAAATTATTTAATAAAAATAATTTTTATAATTATATAAATGATAATCCTAAAATTCCGATAATGAATGGACTTATTAAACTCCACAAAATAGATAAGCCAATTAGACCTTTAATAAATTTTATAAATGCTCCATCTTACAAAATATCAAAAATTATAGCCAATATTCTTAAGGATAAAGTAAAACATAATAATAATTATACTATTAATAATTTAATTAATCTTATTGAACATTTAAATCGTATTAATATAGATAAAAATACGAAATTGATTTCCTTTGATATTAAAAATATGTATTCTAACATTCCTATCAAAGAAACTATTGAAATAATAAAATCTAAAATTTCTCAATATGAAAAAGATAAAAAATTAATTTTAGAAATTGTTAATACGTTAAAGTTAATATTAAATCAAAACTATTTTTCATATAATAATAAAATTTATAGACAGGAAGATGGTTTAGCTATGGGTTCCCCTTTATCCAGTATAATTTCTGAAATATTTTTACCAGAAATAGATAATAATATAAATGCAATTATAAAAAAGTATGATAAAAATGGACATTGGTTTAGATATGTGGATGATGGGTTATATGTATCAAATAATAATAATATTAATTTAATAAATATATTACATGAAATAAATAAAATTAATAATAGTATCGATTTTACATATGAAATGGAAAATAATGGTAAAATAAATTTCCTAAATATCACAATTATTAGAAATGAAACGAGTTTAGAATATATGATTTATCGTAAACCTACATTAACCAATCAAATAATACCTAATTATTCCAACCATCCATATAATCAGAAAATGGCTGCTTTATATAATCTTCTTTACAGAATGAATGAAATTCCTATGAGCAATGAAAATAAAATGAGGTAAAAACATAATATACCAGATAGCCGTAGAAAATGGTTACAAAAAGAAAACGGTAGATAAATTAAATTATAATATATTACAAAAACAAATAAAAAATAATATTCATTACAATAGTAGTAATAATAATAATACTGTATGGAGTACTTTTCCTTACACTGGTTTTGAAATAAAAAAATATTTCCAAATTATTTACTAATAAAAACATAAAAATTGCACATAGAACCAATAATAGAATAATAAATATAATTAACCATAATAATATTATAAATAGTAGGCCTATACATGAGAAAAATGGCGTATATAAATTAGAATGTGAATTTTGTTATAACGTTTATATAGGACAAACAAAGAAAAAATTAAAAGAAAGGTATAAAGAACATTTTAATGCTTTTTTAAAACCAAATATATAAAGTCTAATTTCGCAACCCATTATATTAATAATAATCATATGTTTCCTAATATAAATAATATGAAAATTATAAAAGAAGTAAATAAAGGGTTAAAAATGAACGTATGAGAAGCATTTTAAATTTACAAACATAATATTAATAACAAATTAATAGATGAACAAATTCAAATACGTTCTAAATACCATAATTTGTTCAATGTATATAATGTTGTGGCAGCAGTGGAATAGGTTTGGCAATATTGTAATAGATTTGGCAACTGTGTATTGCTTTATCTAGTAGCTTCATGTTTATTAGACAGTTTTTTTTTAATCATTCTTAGTTTTGTAACTCCTGAGGATGTTGGTAATGTAAACCAACGAAAAGCTTTGAGTTTATTATTCAATAAATTAAATATTCCTGTATTTGTGTATATTATTTGATCGTAAAAATATTCTAACAGGAAAACATTTGATATTCTATATATATATATATATATATATATATATATATATATATATATATATAAATATAAAATACGTTTTCTTGTTTAATAATTTAAAACAACACAGGCTATTCAAATACAAGAATATTTATTATTTTATATCCAAAGCTTTTCGTTGGCAAACAGTACCAACATCATCAGGAATGAAAAATCAGTTTTCATTCCTGATGATGTTGGTACTGTTTGCCAACGAAAAGCTTTGGATATAAAATAATAAATATTCTTGTATTTGAATAACCTGTGTTGTTTTAAAATACACACACACACACACATACACATATATATATATATATATATATATATTCAAAAAAAACAACCACGTTAAAAATGTGCGGAGATATAGCTGTTTACGCATATTCGAACAAAGTGTCGCGATTGTAGTCATAAACAAGTTATTGGTGGCATTTTTACTTTACACGTCTGCTGTGACCAAAACACATCACCCCTAGAACAATACAAAAATAAATTAATACTCTTTCTGCAGCAGCTTACTGTTACTGTACATTATATCTTACAATAATAGATACACTTATCCTGACAAATTAGAATTCATTCTGGTTCAGTACCGTTAATAAAACTGTATTTTTTGTTACCAATAAAGCAAACTCAAGACCGTGAACTATGACGCGAGCAAAACTGATGTATTTGGAATAGTTAGTAGTGTATTTCTAGAGACAATGCACATGCGCAAGACTCCAAACGTGAAGGGAACACAAGTAATTTGTTCAGCTCCAGGGGTAAATACAAACGAAGCACTGCGTGACCCTAGCAAACATATCTGAAGTGGAAGCAGAGATAATTTACTCAGAAAGTTCCATTTCGTGATTCTTTCTATGTTAATTATACGATAAACAAGTTGCAAGGAGGTGAACGAGCAATATACATATACATACCGACGTATATAGAAAGGTAATAATCTAATGTGAACCTAATAAAAAGTGTGTAAATAACTGCCCTTCACTTTAAAGCATAAACCTTGTGAAAGTATTCAAATTCTAATTAGAATTTCGTTTCGTCCATTGGATCTAGAATATTTATTTTATAATCTTAAGGCTTTGTAACGCCTTTTGTTCAGGTAAGGTTCTCCCTACAAGGACCATGGTCTCCGGCTATATTACATACTCGTCGCAACAAGGCTTCTAAACGTGTTTCTGATGCAACTTTAGCGTATGACGTAGAGCGATGAAATATTGTCTGAAGTATACTTAATGTTAATTCTATGCTCAAGAGACGCTAGCGAAAAGATCTGTTCGGCTACGGCGCGTTTGCGGTGACCTCTAAATGACTAACCCACAAAGTTATTAACATACTCAACAACTGTTTATTCTCTTTATTTTTAGTAATTATCTTTATATTTCTGTTCAATACACGCACATAGATATAATTTGATAATTCTTTCAAGTTGCATTTCCACAGCTGAGGTATTCTAAATTTCAAGCATGAGACTGTGGTGACCTTGAACAAGATGGGAGTTTGATAATGTTCATAGTCACATAATATATAAGTAAAGTTCTATTTTATGTGGTATTATAGGCACCGACCATTCATTTAACTGGTCGCTGCTAATATTAGATGTGTTTATTAGGTTGAATAATTTGTCATGTTTTACTATATTTTCATTTGTTCATATTTTATATTACTTTTAATTATTACATTTGTATCTGTTTAGAGCTTGTAATTTTAAAACACTTTTCTACCTTTTTGGGTAAATGTATGTATTTCAGTGTGTGAATGTACGACTATATTTGATTGCGTGTGTTGCTAAGGTTTGTGATATAAATCTACTGTGTAATATAGGCGTTAAAAATATCTTTACCATCATCTGTAAATATTTATTTTTGCTTCTTTGGAAAATGTATAAATTATTAAAATCTGTCCATTCTACTTTAAACATTCCGATATTAAGTATTTAATACATGTTTTTGTTTGGTTAATTCTATTGAATATATATATATATATATATATATATATATATATATATATATATATATATATATTGTATTTTTAAGATGAAATTTTTCTTGATAAAATTTATATGTTTAATAAAACCACTTTCATACAAGAATAAAACCTTTTTTTAATTCTATTATAAAGTTTAAGCTTTTCGCCGATTCTCCAGAGTCTTAATGTAGGTACAGAATAAGTTAGAATTATGCTAAGTTAGTTTTGATAATGCCGATACTGCTAATCGGCGATAAGCTTAAACTTTATAATAAAATAAAAAAAAGGTTTTATTCTTGAATGAAAGTGGTTTTGTTAAACACACACACACACACAAACATATATATATATATATATATATATATATATATATATATATATATATATATATATATATATATATATACGTATTTATATCACTTTCATGATACATTGATCACCCGAAACACGCATGGCAATATTCTTCGTCTAAAACAAACTGTACTCGGTTTTAGCGGGAGGGTTGCTGATAAGCACTTTGTTGTTTTCTGAATGAAATTTAAAACTACTTGCTGAAATCAATATTTGTCATTGGTGTAGGACAAATAGTTTAGCATTACTATTGATAAATATTTAAACAATTCCTTTAGGCTATTATTATTATTAAATATAAAATGTATACCAATGAGTTAAACAGAAAGACTAGGTTTTATTACTATTACCTTTAGTAAGAGAATTTTATAATCCTACTTAAACTCTTGTGTTGCATTTCCTCCAATGGCACGTTCCTAAACAGCTGGTTGACATGTCGCCTACGTCAGTGCATTTTTGTTCTCCCTTAACATCCTCATCTAGTATTTACTCCAGCGTTTTCTAAAAGTAAGATATTTTATAAAAGAAGTACCTCATGATATTAAAGCTATAATTTTGTTTGCTATAATTTGGACAAATTTTGTTTAAGTTTATTTAAACATATATTCTTCAAAATAACTGAGCAATGAGATGATTCTAATTTTTGCTTATCGAATAAATATATTCCAAATTTAAGTCAGGAATAAACATTTAGAGTTATAATATTTATTGGTAAACATACGCTTTTCAACTATGATGTCTTGATCAGTAGCTATTATATATTCATGATAGTGAATATACTTACTGATTAAGACGAGTTATATGGCTAAACGTATGAAACTGCCTTCGGAGCTTTGATTTTCAGGATGCAATTCTATTTCTCGTGGAACGTGTGGCCTCTTTTAACAATATGTCAGTTTAATTACAACTGGAGTTAAAACGCTCCGAAATAAGCTCTGAATTTTTCTGGCACAAACAAAATCCTCTCCCTACAATGAAATAATGCCGAACATTTTGCCTCCGCGTGAGTTTACAGTTCTGGAGCCATATAAAGTTTACCTAATGGATTGAGGCAGCTGTTTGTCAAATTGGCCAAACACAGAGACTGGCATTACTGCTGACAGTGTCATAGCCGGGAATTAGTATATTGCTCCGTGTGAAGTCATCGATTTAATGCATTGCTTGACATGGCCCGGTGAACGCTGATATGGCAAATGTACAAGAGTTGTGACAGAAATACATCGTGGGGCACGAAAAACATATTTTATATTGCCCTAATATAACATCAAGCAAGTAATATAATCAAATTTGTTTTAAAAATAATTATTACTCAGCAAAATAAAAAAGTTTAGTTATTTATTTTTAAATAATTACAGTAAATATAAATAATGTCATGTGACTATGCGTTTAAACAGTTGTTCTACCAAATAACCTGTAACTTAAAATCAGCTGTTCAAAAAAATCATATGTTAACATATATATTAAGCCAAATAAGTTATATAAAATAGTTAAAAACAGAAAAATTTTATTTCATTACTTTTAAAATTGTATTATTACAAATAAAATAAATATTTATATACGAATGTCGGTATAACAATATTAAGTGGCAAAATAGAAAGTGAATTTCCTTGCAGTTTTACTTTTTTCTTCTATGCATGATGTTGAACTATTATTTTTGGTTGTTACTATTTACAGGCTTTCTTTTTTTTGTCGCCTGCATTGTGTTGTAGTTGATTTTCACTTTTCTTTCCCATTGTCCATTTGTGATACAAAGTTCAATACCGTTAATTTAGCTAGTTTGTTTTATTCTTTTCATTCATTTTTAAACCTTGAGAATTATTCATGATATTGGACGGGAACTATGGCAAAGACATAAGGTTATAGGCCTACAAAGTGAGTTTTAGACGATAACAGATGGGAGCCAAACGAAATTCATATACTTCTTTGAGATACACATCTAGCTATGGAAAAATTGACTCAGGGCCAAAAACGGTAGACTTTGAACATGAAAATACTCAATTCGAATCCGACCTAGACCCTACAAGTTATATATGTTTATAATTTAATTATTGAGTACATATTTGAAAAAAAAACTGTGTTAAGATCAATTGTCACTGAAATTTACGTAAAATGTGTTTGAACGTGATTAAATGAATAAAAATGTGTTTTATTAATTATTATAAATTTGTGCAATATATATATAAGAAAAAGAGTGTATAATAAACTTAAAAAATAAAACTAATAATGGAAATTTAATTAATAAATCAACACAGTCATTAAATAAAAACTGTATTAATATCTGGTGCCATGCACTACAAGATTTAAGAAATGTGAGAGTAATTGTGTGATCAATCTAAATATTTTTTTTTCAAATTATTTTTCGGCCTATATATATATATATATATATATATATATATATATATATATATATATATACATATGTGTGTGTGTGTGTGTGTGTCTGTTTGTGTGTGTGTGTCTAATTTTGTATTATATATTATTACATGTATATACGTAATAAATAATTACTTTTGTATCCGTGACGATGTTAGAGAGGTGTATAAAATTTCCAAGTTTTAAAATACTTTACTATCCCTCACTATAATAATTATAATAAGAATATATAAGCTTTATTAAAAGAACCTAACACTGTGTTTCCGTAACACTGTATTCCATATAAACTCGCTCAAACCTCTCCTTAAGGTCAAACCGCTCAACCTTCTTGCAAGCAAAGTTTTGATAATTGGAAACTTTTATACGCCACGTTGCGCGGAATTTATTGAATTATAAACTAAGCTACTTCTTTTATTTAAAAAGAAATGCCGTTGATTTTTTGAAAAAAAGTTAAATATT
>JBAIZL010000002.1:251333154-251500654 GCA_036971475.1 Prosapia bicincta
TTATATTCAGGCACAATAAATTACCACTCCTAACAAAAAACAATAATAATATGTATATATATATATATATATATATATATATATATATATATATGTATATATATATATATATATATATATATATATATATATATATATATATATTTGTGTGTGTGTGTTTGAAATTCTTTTTTCCAATATACGACTTGTAATTATTATTAGATTGATTTATCTGTTCTCTAAATAGAGCTACATACAACAACAATGGACATGAATTTGTTTCTTTTATTACTTTTATAAAATAATAATGAAATGTGTTTGGTAAAATAAGGCTGTTATAATATGTGCATGAATTCATTCCTGCAATGCTTTAAATTATACTCCATAAGAGGAGGAGGTAAAGCTATTGTCTAGTGACAGCTTTGGCGGAACCTAAATATTATTTTAAATGAAATAATACAGAAACAAGGGCAATGATAAACACATAGAAATCAGGCTTGCTGCGGGACATTACTTCACGAAACGTATTAACTATGATGATACTTCCTTTGTAATTAAATACAGCTCTGGAGGAGATTATGCAAAGACCGGTTGTAAAATATTAATTAGAAACGCAGTTATCCGTTTCACAATATTGTGTGGTATTTCTCATATAAACGTGTCAAGAACTTTCACTCACTTCAAGTACATCTTGAATATTCCTTTTTTAGAACATATAGTTTTTTGGAAAATGTATAATATGATTGACAAAATTGTTATTTCTATTTGTGGGTATTTAATAGCAATTGTAATCATTTGTGTCGACATGGAATTTATATATAAATATCTAGCATCCCTTATCTAACGGTATTATAATGTTAACGCTTTCTAATGCGAAGTAGATTGAAGAACTGTAAGCATTACTCACCCAAACTTAGCATCTTAATCCCATTCCTCTCTCTCTAAAAGCGAAACGGATTGAAAAAATATAACAAAACCACAGACCAGGCGTAGCATCATCACTTTCTTTCCTCTTCAAATTCCAAGTGGGTCAAACAATTGTAACCCTCCCCCGCATAGATGTAGCATCTCGATAACTTTCCTCCCTATCGACAGTAGATCGAGAAACCTAAGCCCTTTTGCGACTAGACGTAGCATCTCCATCGCTTCCCTCCCTCTCTAAAAGCCAAGCGAATCAAAAAAATTCTAATAAATCCTAACCTAGCTGTAGCATTTCCATCACGTTCGTTAACCTCTAAATGTCAAGCGAATCGAAGAACTGTAGCCCTCCAACGATCAATTAGCATCTCCATCACTTTTCTCCCTCTCCAAATGCCAATTGGATTAAATAAATATTTAAACCCTCCTCCACCTAGACATATCATATCCATATCTTTCCACCCTAGCAAAATGCCAAGTGGATGGAAGAACTGCATTCCTCCCTAGCCTTGACGTAGCATCTACATTTTTGTTTTTGTTTATACCAAATGTAAACGTATTAGAAAGCTGTAACCCCCATTCGTGATGTATGATCTACATCTTTTTTTGTGCAATCCAAATGGAAACAAATTGGAAACCTTTAACCCTCTCTAACCTTGATGTATCGTTTCCCTTTCTCTTCTCTCTCTACAAATACTAAGTTATTTAGAGATCTCTATACCTTCCCCCATCCCCATCAATATCAACCTTCTTCAAATTCTAAGCGGCACCAAGAACAGTAGCCTTCTTCACCCAGACGGAGGATCCCTCCAAGTAACAAGCCCTTCTGTACACTTAGTTCTCCTACTATACACAGCCACTAACACAGTTCACGCCTTATCAAATATATTCCTTTGCGCAAAACACGGGAATTCATTGATCATAATTTTCGTATCTATATTTTTTGCAATTAAACCAAATTTAAATTAATGTTACTATTTATAAAGTTTTAAATCACAACTTTGGAAAATTTATTAGCTGTAGTTAAATGTAACATTCTTAGAATATATTACACGTGATCCTTAAACATTTTATTTAAGCAATAACTATTGAGAAAGCATTTAGGAAAATAACCTCTTTTCTTTAGTTTTGTTTACAATTGCCTTTTGCATTACGTTCTTAACAAGTTAAAATAAGGTTTATGTTAATTATATTCATACAGTTATATTGAAAAAACTTTGACCCAATTATGGAATTTAGTATGCCTATTTTTTTTTTATCATAGTTTCTCATTGTTGTTTCTTGATACCTTGAATTGAAATTGTATATTCTAGATAAATATTTATCTTTTTAGATTGTTTTTGTGATGAATGATTTTTTCACAACGAAATACATGTAATTATTGCTTGTGTTAAACACGGTTATATTTTTTCGTTTCATTACCCTCTTAGTTTCTTATTTATTAGCTTACTTAGTTTGAGCACATCATTAACTGTTTTAGGCTTTTCTTAGGACCCATACAAATTTTATAAGACCTTTTCAATACCTCCCCACACACACTCTCTCTCTTTCTTCCCCCCTCTATAGTTCTTTCTTCTCTCTCTCTACACACAACACACACACACACACACACACACACACACACTCACACACATACAAACATACACAGAGTGTATAAGGCAGAGAGAGAGAGAGAGAGAGAGAGAGAGAGAGAGAGAGAGGTTTGTTTAAAATAGGCGTTAAATTAAAGTGGTTTACAGTATTATGCATTTAAAGCTAAAAACAGTACGAATACCGTCGATTCTGGTTCTCGCCAAATCAAACTACCACAGTGGGGCTAAGCCTTTAGAATGTTTGGTCAAAGGAGATCTGTGCAGCAGCGACCGCAGGACGCCTTGCTTTGATTGATTACGTCAGTATTTCACTTGGCTACTGTTAGAAAGTTATTATATAAAAACATTTCTACATGCAACTTTGATAAAATAAAATTTTTGTTAAAAAAAAATTCAAAATTTAAAACAAATAATTTATATAAAGTTTAACCCTGAAAACAAATAAATTATCTAAAGGAAAACAAAATAAACTGTAAATTCAGTAGAACTATATTTCTCCACTAGTTTTATTGACATGAATATTCAAATACGATTTAGATAATAAAGTACAATACAAAGTACATAATCTTCTATCTATTATATGTATCTGTGATACCCACGCACAGTATATTTCGGGGTATATAAAGAGCATTATACCTTTTGAGTACTATTAGGTGGAAAGTATTGCCACAATCTAAGATATTATTTAGTAAATTAGTGCTTAGCTAGTGAGAACTATTTACTACGGTATTACAGAAAATAGTTAAACCAAAATCTCACCAAAAATTAGCTTTTAAGAAACAAAGAAACTAGATCACAACAGAATAGTTTCGTCGACGATGTCACCTTCCTCAGTGCTTCTTTTAGGTAATGTATTTATTATGTCCTAAATGCCCTTAAGTTGGGAAGCTATTAACGAGTCTAAAATTAATTTGAAGTTTTATAGTAAAAGAATAATATAACTCTGTAGGAAACATTGTATCTAACAAAGGGTTTTAAAAACTTATAATAATATTACATTTATATTTATTGTAGTTATTAAAATAGTGGGATTGTAATTTTAAGATATTAAATTTAAAATTTATAACTATTTATTTTAATTTATTTCTTTATTTTTTAAAATTTTTTTTAATTTTGTTTTTAATTATAGTTAATACAATACTAGCTTACCCGGCAAACTTCGTGTCGCCTAAAAGTCAATCAATGGTCTGTTCACATTAGCTAAACGTATTTTAGTATTGTATAGTAATTACTGAGCTAATAGTAGTCGATAGATTAAAGTGAGGGAATATATATGTTTAAATTAATGTTATTTATTTAAGTGCATTAAATAGTTTTAGTATATGTTTAAAATGTGTTGGAAATTAATTTTAGATTGTTGAGTGTTGCCTGAAAACAAAAATTTTGATATTCAATAAAATATCATAGATAGAAAGTCATATTTTATGCTGTTTTGGTACTTGAAAATTACATGTTAGCAAAATTTTCTGGGTTGGCAGGAACCTTGCCAGGAATGTACTCAACAATTTCCCAAAATTTCATGGCGATCAGATCAGTGGTTTAGTAAAGTATAAGTATCTCTCTCTCTCTCTCTCTCTCTCTCTCTCTCTCTCTCTCTCTCTCTCTCTCTTAAGATGTGTGTGTTAAAAAATATATTTAATGCATATTGAAATTTATTATGATTAAAACATTTGATCAGCGAAAATGTTGTACTCGTAATATCTGTCACCATATGGGTCGGAAAATCTTGTCACAATTTACACGCAATCAATTCATAAATAAATAAACTTACTACTTTGTATTAGTATTTATTATTAAAAAAAAAAAAAAACAATATTCGTGTTAGGTAGTTCCTATTTAGCCCCAAACTCTTGTAAGGTAACAAAAAAATAAATGAATAGACCGGCTAGAACTCAGTATCCTCTATGAGTGCAATACGGATTACGTCTACTTAAAATACATAACCATGCCAAGATATATTATGCTAAACATTTACCTTTGCGAGAGTGTTTCATGTCTCTACCTTCATGCTACTTATTCTTACAACCCTTTGATATCCTATGCAAGTATTAACAATACACTGGCTGACTTTGCCAAAGAGAGGAGTCTATGGAAAGTACCGTTACGCAGTTACAAATTGTAAAGACGAACGAGCTAAATACCTCGAACGTGGCCTTTTCGTTTTCACTGTTCCGTGCTAACGAGCGAAGAGATGTTACAAAAGATATCCCTGTAACCTCAGTACTCGGCAATCTTACACGCTTCTGCTTCGCACCTCCACGGCGCAGAGATTTAGTGTCAGTCGGCGCACTTTTCCTCACATGTGCGAGATAACGCCGCGCGATATAAGTCAAGCGCGATTCTTAAGCCACGCATACGTGGGCGTTTTGTTTAATGGCTCATGAAGAAGTTATCCTTGGTGAATAAGGAACTCCATCATTACATGTTCAGTAATAAAATAATATGTTTTAACTAATGTATTATTAAACGTATATAACCCAATTGATCTCCTACTCTGTATGGTAGAATCATTGCATAGTTATCTGCGTTTGTAGCACCACCTGTACTGGAAGGATTTTGTAACAGCCTAACTGCATACTGTATACACTGGATTGTCACTATAACCTCGATATAAAAGAAAATACTCAAAAAATACCATTGGTTATTTGAATTCAGTTGTTGATAAATCTTCTCGGCCATACTATCTCAGAAATAAGGCCCCTTACACAACGTCTGCACCATCCTGTTAGATCATCTAAGACCACCTTGAACGATTAGAAAAACTCATATAATTCATTTCCCATAATAGTAGTGGAGTATTTCTATCTCCATTTAAAAAATATCTCTGTGCATTTGTCAATCTATCTATATCTAAATTTTGAAAATCCATCTCTCCCCTGTAGTTTGATGAGATAAATATATCGCCTACTAAGGGTGAGAAGGATATGTCATCCAGGTATTACTAAGGTAGGGGCAAAACATCACATGCAAAGAGTCTAGGGTTGTAACTATGCGGAGGGTGGTATTTAAGTCTATGGTGAGTATTAAGTAAAATATTGTGATGGAAAAAAAATATATATACACACACACGCGCACACACACACACACACACACCCCACACACACACACATATATATATATATATACATATATATATATATATATATATATATATATATATCTTTGACCGTAATTTAATCTAAATGTTATGTAATCTCTAACTGTTGTTTAGTTACCGATTTATTTAAAAACAATAATAATTCATGTCAGTCTTAAACATTCTTGTGTGATTTGAAATAATTGTTTCATCTTTACTTTGTTATGTTTTTTACTACTTTATTTAAACATTTTGAATCATCTAATTACATCCGACAGGATTAACAGATACCTGAATTAAGACCATAATACAAATACAGTCCACAGATATCAGAATCAAATATAAGTTGATTAGAGAGATATATAATTCAATAAAGTACCACGAGTACGTCACGAGGTTGTATATATTTATATATATATATATATATATATATATATATATATATATATATATATATATATATAAATGTGTGTGTTTGTGTGTGTGTGTGTGTGTGTGTGTGTGTGTGTGTGTGTGTGTGTGTGTGTGTGTGTGTGTGTGTGTGTGTGTGTAAGAAAAATATTAAATATAATTTTCTTGTTTTGAATTTTGCCGCGTTGCAAGCATCAGCTGTTTGTTATTTTTAGAAAGATATTCAGCGGTTAATAATTTAGCATTTTTTAGTTTCATGTCAGAAATGTTGAAATATGGTTGCTATGTAAAATATGTATTTATTAAAAATAATAGATAATATTGAGTGAACGCTGTTGCGACACAATAATATAGACTAAAATAATTAGGAACATTAAATGTAGTTTCTCCGTTCGCTGGTATTTTTGTTATAAGTTATATAACATACAAATCTGTGGAACATGATAGTTGTAATAAACATACATACTTGTACATAGAAACTCAGTTGTGTTCTCTATTTTAAATGCCATTGCAAATAATAAAATTCCATTTAAATATATATATATATATATATATATATATATATATATATATATATATATATATATATATATATATATATATATATAGTTTCGGTAGCAAAAACGAAGAATAGAAATTCCCAACAAGACAAGAGGGTAGGTCGAACTCATAAGGAGGTTGTACCATTAATCCCGGAGAACCACCTTGAATATTTATATAGCAGTTCAAGGTCTGCTTGACTTGTTAAAACACTGAATTTAAATTTAGCACCACAAATATAATTAAAATAGATAGCTCTAGTTTCATGAGTCACAGTAAATGATAGGTCACTTACCAACTAAATTGCATGCCGTTCTTGAAGAGCGGTGTGTCGATCGCCGCAACAGGCCTGCGCGTGGTCTTGAAGAGATGAAATATAACATATAACTAAAACTCATTTAAATTTGATTTAAATAACTTCACAATCACTGATCACATTAGAACCATCTTTAAGCATTAATGTATGCTTTGTGTGTATGCCTTTGTCGATGTGATTGCGTGTGTGTGTTGCAACGGACCGGCAGACGCCAAAAGCGCGTTGCCGCCCCCTTTGATCACCACGCTCACTTACCTGAGCGGTCAACCCTTCCGTCGACCAACTCCAAGCGCATGACTAACACTCGCGCCCGCTGCAGGGTAAGAAATTTGTTACGAGCCGTTCGTAGTTGAAGCTACGAACGCTTTGCATTGCTCGCCAAATTCTGCCAGTGGATAAATCCCTGGGCTTAAAACAAAAAACCTAACTTGCTGAGAATTAACTCTTTGGGCGAGACTTCCCGGGGAGGAGTTCTTTTGAAAGGCATATAACCGGAGAAATGACCATCTTTGTAGGATAGTGTAAGAAACTTGTTTATATGAAAACTCAAAATGTTTGCAAGTTAGTTAAAAAATATTTATTTTTTAAAATTACATTCATTTATTTGAATGTGCATGGCACATTATGCACTACATTTTACCCAGAAAAACCCTATCAATTTAAAACAATTTAACATTGAAAACATCTTACTTGCTTATTTTATTTTATCAGAAAAATTTACCAATTAATTATTAATTTGAAATTTGTTCACAGTCGACAAGAATATAGCAAAATGCAAAACCTTTCCAAATTGATTTTTTATTATATATTTAAATTTAACCCTTCCAATTTAAAACATTTATACATAACAAAATTAAAAACTATTTTTATAAAAAGAAACCTCAAAACAACTAACTACATGATTAAACTTTATCTCCAATTCATTTACCAAAATCTTTGAATTTATACTATTTAATCTTTAAACAATTTAACCCTTTACTTTAAATCAAAAACAAATCTTAAATCTTTATTTTAACCCTTCTTCTAACTGGGAAAGTTTTACCCTTTTGTACATTCCAACGACCTGTGATTATTAACATTATTTTACCAATTAGTTTCTAACAATCACCTGAAACTATATTATTTTCATAAATTAAATTTTATCAAACTCCTCTGAAATAGAATCCATGTTATAAACTTACAAATGCACCTATTTAACGCTATAACCTTGTCATCTGAATTAATTAATAACTCATATTTATATTTAACAATGTTGACTCATTTACTGAGAGAAAACCCCATATTTATTTGAAAAGTTAAAACCCAAAGTTTCAGCTAATTATATGATTAAATCTGGTATAAAACTTTATTATAGTTATTGAAAATCATTTAACACATTTACAAAACCCCTTATTTAACCCTTTTACAAAATTAATCTTTTATCCCTTTCCTTTTGTGAAATAAAATGCACTGACACTTAATTAACCTTTACAACAATGTAAACAACACAATTTCAGAAGGAAAATTGTATTTTCATAAAATTTTAATTAATATTTATCAAACAATGAATTTAGTTAATAAAAACAAAATAATACTATTCAATTTAAACTTGCAATACTTATATTTATATATATATATATATATATATATATATATATATATATATATCTATTTTGAAATACCAGTAAAAAAAAACATCTTATTATTTATATATAAATTAATACCAAAACAAAACACATTATTCCTTACATCTAAAACATGAACCAAAATACCTATTATTTATATGAACAATTACTAGACCCTCTTAATCCTATGAAAACTCATAGTTGATAGTTATATTTTTCTTTTTACTAAATCTCAATTTTAAAAAATCTAAAATTATAATATCTCCATATTTCCTTTATTATTTGTTCCTTATAACCCTTTCTTAATTTAAACCAAAATTTCTTATCTAAAATTAATGTAAGTTATTTTTATTTGTTAATAAATTTACCTCATATAAATTAAAAAACAACCATTGTTTTCAATGTGTATTATTTATACCCAAACATTTAATGCTATTTAAATGCTATACTCTAACATGAGTCTTGTGCCATTTGGTTTCTTTTATCCCCACCCTTAAACAAAGCCATCAGCTCCTATCTTTTAATTTAAACAATTTGGAATCTACTATTTTTAAATGAATTTAATTTAATGAACAATTTCCCCTCATAAAATTTTATCAAAACAAATCTCCCATCTGCAAAAAGAAAACTGTGCAGGTCTGACCTTAAATTTTCCGTTGGACAAAGGCTTGAGAGTCTTCCCTCTCCTTCAGGTGTTTCTATGGAACATCGAAGTGGGGGGTTGCTTTCGTGCCGGCTCCAAGTGACGCTTACAGCTCCTTCCAAAATTGAAAAAGTTAAGTCCGCCATGTTGAAAGCCCTCGTCCCTTTGTTTGAAATGGCCAACGCTCTGCATACAGCTCCTTTTCTGTTGCCACGGTGTCGTCCTCTGTCTTCGCATCCTCTGCATGGGCATCTTGTGGATATTAAGCACTTGATGGTTAAATTTTGATTTGCAAGTTAAATGAAACACTGTTCTAAACACCATTTTAAAACACTACAAGCTTTTACAAAGTTTATCGTTAATTTTCTACTTTTACTATTTCAAAATTAAAACTGTTCTTCTCTTAAAAAACTTGGTCCCTATTTAAAACACTGCATACTTTCCTGTCCGTACCACAAGTAAAGTTGCATTTTTATATATTATTCCGAAACACTTTAAGACTTACGACGCAGCATCTTTAGGTCTTAGTTATGAGCACCGCCTTCGGATAGATCTTAATCCGAAAGGGCCCCATTTATGAAACAGCACTTCCTACATTTCAGCGAAACACAACCGTCTAGCCTGCCATTGTTTTTCATCGTCGTTATTCACTAAAACAAAAGTTCATTTCTTCGCGGCTATTACTCACGCGAACTCCGCTTGACCAACCTTCTAACGCCGTCTCTCGATGCCAAGTAACGCTTTGCCCCTCCTTTACCGTTGGGTTCCTTGTTGTAGCAATTTTCCCGCGTTTCGATCAGACCAATCAAAAATCGGTATCTCTCCAACTTTGAATACATAGATGCGCGCGTCTGTCGTCATCACTGCCAGAGCGTGAAAAAGGAAATGACATCCAAAAAGAAATTAATTTACTTGTTTTCTTTTCGGGCTGCATAACTCTTTTTCCGTGCTTCTAACGAATTTTTCTTATTCTTGTCATTGTTCTTTATTTGTTGTTCTGCATCTATGGAAATGTCGTTTGTAATTTTAGGCCGAATTTGACAATTTTCCCCTTGCAAATGACCCCCTATAAGTTACTTTAAATTTTTAATCCCCTTCTCAATGGCTTGGCTTAATGTCATAACAAAAAAATTTAACCTGGCCTTAATTTTAACTATTTTCCCTCTTGGTGGCAATTGTGACAGGGTTCTGCCCGTCACAGTGTGTGTGTGTGTGTTTGTGTGTGTGTGTGTGTGTGTGTGTGTGTGTGTGTGTGTGTGTGTGTGTGTGTGTGTGTGTGTGTGTGTGTGTGTGTGTGTGTGTGTGTGTGTGTGTGTGTGTGTGTGAGTGTGTGTGTGTGTGTGTGTGTGTGTGTGTGTGTGTGTTATTTTCTCTTGTAAAGAGATGTACATGAAGGATTGATATTAGGTTAAGGTCACTTATGTCGAAGTCATATAGAAGGAAGGTATTGCATCATGTTGGCATCTCCATATTAGCAGCTTTACTGTAACGTTCAGCTTCCGTGATATCTCCAGCATGTAAATATTGTTAGATTCGAAAATACTACAAATTTGTATGGCGTACACATTCAACGTGCAACATTGCTAAATGTATTGCCTTACTTATTATATAGTTAATCACTCACAAATTCCTGTCGAAACAAATTTTATTTATCTCCTTGTCATGTTGTCTTGTCACGGCTGATGTATTCGATTTTTGGTGGATATTCTAAGAATTATTTCTCTTACAAAATATTGTTACAGCTTTTAACAGCTAGACAGCTTCTAAAGCCAGAATGACAGGCACTGTGAGTATTATATCTGGATGACAAAATAATTCTTGTCACACGTGAGAAAGTAAGGGCGCATTTTGGCAAGACTAAGGGGTTGGAAAATGCACTTGGAATTATTTTTGTAGTGTTCACTTATTACTTTTCAACTTTTTGTTGTCCGGTTTCTATTTTCTATGAGATAATTTAGAATTTCATTATTTCCAGGGAAACGATAGTTATTTTACAAAGGTATTAACTATATTTCGTGGAAATGATATAAACCTATTTCTTTATACTAGTAACGCTAACAATGGCGCACAAATAGTAGTGTCAGTGCACAAAGAAAATCAGGTTTATCTAAAGAAACCACTCTAGTTAGGATTGTTTTGCCACTGAACAAAGGAAATTTTAATGGAATGGTTTACAATCTATTTTGTCGTGTAGTTGTTTATACTTTCAACATTTATTGACGTTTGGTTTATAGATAGAAATAAAACAACTATAAACACGGTAGATTCTAATTCTAAGGTGTACTTCTGCAACGATATCTGTTTTTGTTGTAGACCTACATGTAAATGAATATTGTATATTAATGGATGTTAGAAAGGACTATAAGGTTTTAAGCCAGGAAAAGGTAACTATAGCAGTAATGAAACTGAGTACGATAGATGTGTCACATGTTTCATCTCCGTCAGCGTCCATCACAGCTAGTCACAAGACAAGTTTATAAAGACCGAGGAATAAAGAATAGACGTTTGTAGTTACCATGGTGATGGAACATCGACTGAAGTATTCCCTCGGTCAAAGATGATTCAACGCGGCCCTGTCCGGTGTTGTCGGCACAGAAACCTACTCTGCTCTGAAGCTAAAACAAATTAGGTTCGTGTATTGGTATAATAACGTCACTTTAAACTTAGTTAACGTCTATATAAAATCAAGAAGAATATTACGTTATCATCCAATAAAGGTGGCATGTAGCACATAAGAATATAAGCAACAATGCATGTTGGTCTATGGTATAGATTCTGTCAGTATCTCTCCCACCTATTCACTTTTCATTGATCTAAAATACACGAGGTCTTACTTTTTAATGTGGATACGTCTTTAGGCCAACACAACTAACCTTTGGAAAGAAAGGATTACAACTCTTCCTGCGAGAGCAGAGGCCGGCGGCACAATTATTATTAATTTAATAATTGCCTTAAAAATTATAACAATAAAACTAACACTTAGATATCTCACTTGGCTCGAAGGAGTCGGACCTATCGGGGTATTACTGGAGCTCAGGTAAAACAAACTTCACACAGACTGCAGCTTATACTGCAGTAAATATGTTTCGTGTTTTTACATTAGAAGTCCACAAAATGTAAGTAATGATCCAACATATATATCTGATTTAAGTTGAAACTTTATAAGGTCGTCTCAAAAATGTAGGACCTTCTCTACACTGGACTCTTGGATCCAATGCAACAGATAAAAAGTATCTATATATAGATAACTATTTAGATAATGTCTGTTCTAGGAAGTGATAGTAATTAGTTCATTCACGTTAAATGGTTTTAAAACCCATGAAGAGTTACATTCTGTAGTGGATACTTCTTTAGGCAAACACGACTACATTAAAACATTAAAACGACTAACATTAAAAAAATTTAATGAGTTATACATATTAAATATGTGTTAATATAAAACACAAATATAAACAGACATATGGACCTCATATTGATATATGATAAGATATGAAAACAAATTTCCTTTCTATTCAATTTGACAATTTATCTTATAGATATCTTTAGCAGTTTTCCCTATTCTTTATATAATTACATTAATATGTTACATTATACTATTTAAATTGGCTATCAGTTATTAAATCTTATGATTTTTATCTCAATAAGTTGTACTACAATTAAGTCTATTTAAAGCCATACATATTTATGTAAATTTTTAAAATGAAAAATGCTTTACACACGTCTTACTTTTTGAACAATTACTTATTTTTAAAACATTCAAAAAATAGTACTTTAATTTAGTAAGCAGTGCAAAATCTAAGGAATCATATAATACCTACAACACATTTTATTATCAACGACATTAACTAGGACTCAACTAAACCTTTATTAATTCGATTCTTGGAATGAAGTGTTATATCGATCTCTCCCACTGACTGCTACATTGCATTAACCGTAAGACATTAAAGCTCTTCAATATTTTTGAGCTTTCAGTTATTGCATGAGCTGAAAGTAATTAACATATGCTATCAATTAACGTCAACGTGGTGACTAGTACCATTGCATTAAATGGGTGTTGTCTACTGAATAAGCCAACACGTAGAACAGGTTTTACACAAATGAATTGCAAAATATTTTATTGTCAAGTTTTTTTACAATAAAACACAGATGACTGCCAACGCGAAGAATTCTCTATTTATCTTTCTCTTGACTTTTTCCGGAGCTACAGAGATTTTAATCAAATCAGTCGGACAGATTATTCTAACCGCACCTCAAAACACTCTGCCCTATTTCATTCTCCGCCAGCGGTAATATGTTTTATAAATTTTATTTATATTATAATTTAGCGAAAAATATTTGTCCGTATTTTTATTATTTATGTTCTGTAGCTAGTGAAATTTTATATTCTCATGTTCGCCAGTTAAGATTAAAGCTATTATCATATAATTATCAGTTTAAAGCTATTATCAGTGTATATATATATATATATATATATATATATTTTAAAACAACACAGGTTATTCAAATACAAGAATATTTATTATTTTATATCCAAAGCTTTTCGTTGGCATACAGTACCAACATCATCAGGAATGAAAATTACAATATTATTGTAATTTTCATTCCTGATGATGTTGGTACTGTTTGCCAACGAAAAGCTTTGGATATAAAATAATAAATATTCTTGTATTTGAATAACCTGTGTTGTTTTAATTTATTAAACAAGAAAACTTATTATATATATATATATATATATATATATATATATATATATATATATATATATATATATATATGAAATGTTACCATCTGGAGTACATCCGTTCATTCTGCAGTCCATAAATTCGCAGTTCCGACGTTTCGCTAGAATCTCATCCAGCATTGACGAGGTGAACCCAACAACAGTTGACTCGCTCTTCTACTGTTGTTGGGTTCACCTCGTCAATGCTGGATGAGATTCTAGCGAAACGTCGGAACTGCGAATTTATGGACTGCAGAATGAACGGATGTACTCCAGATGGTAACATTTCATCATATTTTTCCATCCGTGAAGGAATACGTATCAGCATATATATATATATATATATATATATATATATATATATATATATATACATATATATATATACTTATAAAGATATAAGTATATGTTTCAGTGTGTGCACATGTTTGTGTGGTTATATATATATATATATATATATATATATATATATTTATGTTCACATACAAACACACACACAAACATACACACACACACACACACACACACTCACACAACAAACACACACACATATATATATATATATATATATATATATATATATATAATAAATTACAAAATATTTCAAAAACAAGAATACTTTTAATGAATATATTTATTCTATATATGTTAAACCTTCATAACTTATTCAAATTCAAGAATATTTATTATTTATATTCACATAAAGAATATATTCATAGAAGAATATAAATCATAAATATCCTTGAATTTGAATAACTTATGTTGTTTTAAATTATTAAACAAGAAAATATATTATATATATATATATATATAAAGAACTAAGTCAAAATACAAATACAAGAATTATAATTGAATTTACACATAATTCAATTGTAAATTCAATTATAATTCTTGTATTTGTATTTTGACTTAGTTCTTTATTAATACACCAGAATACAAATTGCGATATATATATATATGTGTATATATATATATATATATATATATATATATATATATATATATAATATATACCAGCAATGTCTGCTGGTACTATTTTATCGGCGAAAAGCCTTGAATAAATATATTCCTTAAAAGTATTCTTGATTTTAAAATATTGTTAATATATTAATTATGTATTTTGTGCGAGTTTACTTTTAAAGATTAGTAGTATATCTATTTTTGGCCAAAATGTTACATATTATAGCAGATTCAGAAAACAAACCAAGATATAAGTTTAAGAATATAGAATTTAAAAAAATTAAAAATATAAAGTATATTTTACTGGTTGAGATGAAATCCACAAGCCTGTTATTTAAAGATGCGCCGAAGTACTGCGTAGAGGGTTGGAACTTAAGTACCGCGTATGTGCTTAAGGTGTGCTTATGGTGGACTCTTTTTTGGTGGTCGTGGAACCATGCACACGTCGTAAGATGAGCGTAGCAAAATGGATTTTTTTTTGTTTTAATAGTTTAAAGTATGTAAAAGTATAATTTATTATTTTTATTTATTTCAAGAATTGTTGCTACACTAATATTTAACACCGGACGAGGTTATCAATTAACTCAAAGGTAAAATTATTGAATGCACCATTCTTAAATTCAATTTAATTCTTGATTTTGCAGGTCATTTAACTAATTATGTAACAGATAACTGCAATATTTAACATCTTAATTCCTTAAGATATATTATCCAAAAATTTACGTTACACCGTTATTGTTCTATTTTCGGATACACTACACTGTGGGAGTCTTTTAGTTTTGTCTTGGGGTTATCTTTGTCTGTTAGGTTGAATAACTTATCGCTTTTTGATTATTTTTGTATTTGTTCGCTTATGGTATTATTTTTGTTTATAAATTTGTAATTGTCCCAGATTGTCATTTTGAGGCTGTTTAGTACTTTCTTTATTAGGTGTACGTTTTCTAATGTGGAGAATGTGTGTTTGTCTTTGATGGCATGTGTAGCTAAGTTTTAGTTATAGGTTTCAGGTTTGAGGTAAATAAATATACAAGAAAAATTATAAGGTATTTTCTTATACTTTCTTAAAAGAAAAACTTTAATATTCTGTCATTAAATCTATCTAATTTCGCTATAGCTAAACTATAAAAGTATGCTTTGTACATAGATACAATGAATAAACAGTTTGGCAGTTTTATTTACTTCTTAATGAATTTCTCAACATTACTGCTGTAATGAGTATTGAAGGCAAAATCATTGCATACCAGATTAACTAAATGTCCAATGTATACACGCTTTCCTCTTGATTGTTCTAGTAGAGCGACCTACAGTGAGAGATAACCTCCCAATATGTAATCAGAAGTTTGTATTCACAATACGCCGCCATTGATATTGTTCGAGTAACGAACTATTATCCTACCACTTTGAGGGAGCTTACAGCCTTCTGGGGTTGTTACATGCGATTAGCATGACAACGGAGGGCCTGTATGTGTTTATATCCATTAGGGGATGAATATTTAATTTTAATGGCGCAATTTCGATCAGTGCGCATGCGTTTAGTTAATAATACTCAACCGCTCAAAATATCTGCAAAAACCCAAGACATCATTGAATTTTATTTATAACTTGGCCTTATTTCCCGTACATACGATACAAAACGTCAAATTTACGAAATAAATAATGAAAGTAGCATTTCAAATTTGTGTTTTATATCCTATATTTACTTCTATAAACTGCAGATCTTTAAATTTCACATGTTTAATTCAAAGCTTTCAAGTACCCTTAAAATGAATTCCAAATAATCACATTTTTTTAAAAATAAAATATAAATTTTTCGGTTTATTCATATACATCAGTAAATGTGTATACTTCCATCCATACTTATTTGATTACTTGTACACTATATTATATTTTGGAAAGATCTGTCTGATTCATTGTCGAATCCTACAGAGTGATGTCTGTCACGGTGAAACTTTGATATAACTTTCATACTAGAAGACGGTACTAGTTGGTTAGTAAACGCATACATAGTTGGAGGTTTGCACGTAAGAGGAAATGCATAACATATTTTATAGAAAATAACAAATAAAAGATACTATAAATATAATTATAAGCATAGCAAATATAATAATTGGTCACCTTGACAAGGTTACATGTTACCAAAACCCCCAAACCTTCAACAACTACAGATTCTGATTACAGACGCAAATATTTTGAAGGTCTTTTAGATAGCACTTTAAAAGAATCAATCTTTACAATAATTTGTAGCGTTTGTCACATTGATATTTAAAAACAATAAAATATTTACAAGTTTCCAAAGCCCTCAAACATTCATGTTTTTCAGAGGTAAAGTTTTAAATGACCAATAAAAGAATAAAAATAATTTCAACATTATAATCAAACTCTTAGGTTTGTTTATTTGATATGCATGCATAATAAAATATAATACGTTACCAAAACCCTCAAACATCCAGCCAATAATGACCTAGAATTATGTGGGACATCTCTCTATCGTGCTCATAAATAAGTCGGTACTCGCTGTAACTCTGTTAAGAAATTGTAAACACCCCTTGTGTAGCTACTTGTTTTTCTTCTGTATTCAAGCAAGGGTTTTGTTTGTCTATATAGTTCACGATTATACTGCTCTGTGAGAAATAATTTCTAAACTACAAAGTAATTAGGGGCGACAAGATGTAGAAGGTTTTTTCATGTTACCTCTCGCAAATCCTATGTGAAGAAGATCCTGTGCCAAAATACACAAAAGGATTTTTTCTAGAACCATAGTTTTTTCTACAGCAGCACCTGTGAACAAATGTGTTCTCATTTTAACATTAGACCTAATAAAGCGTAACCAGATTAGTTACCTGGTTTGATAGTTTCACTCGGTCATTAATTGCGGGACCTTTCTTTAACACGTCCAAGCAGATGCTACTGAACCAACTGATCTATTTTTTTCTCTAACACGTCCAAGCAGATGCTACTGAACCAACTGATCTATTTTTTTATTTAAGACGTCCAAGCAGATGCTACAGAACCAACTGATCTATTTATTTCTTTAACACGTCCAAGCAGATGCTACTGAACCAACTGATCTATTTAATTACATGTAAGACTTACTGAATCTTCTACATTTATCAATTGAATCTCTCACCAAAGAAGTAATAAAAAAATTCGAGTAAATTTATTTTAGTTACTGTCTATTAAATAATTAGGGCCTACAATTAATATAAATAAAATAACATAATATATGTTAAATCAGCTGTTCTAACACATAACCTAAACATAAAATCAACTTTTATTTACTAATATGTTATCACTTATTTTAACCCAAGTCATACTCAATAACAATGTTGCATAATATGCATCTTTTTTGAAACATTTTCTCCCATATAAAAATAAAACTATTTAATTAAATTAAATTGTTGATCTGATTTTTTAATGAAATATTTATTATTAGCAGGTGTAATACAATGCAAGTTTAAAAAATTATTTGAACTTGAGTTTATAAATAGATAGTATTTTGTTAACGATTGGAAATTTAAACAACCTACACACACACACACATATATGTGTATATATATATATATATATATATATATATATATATATATATATATATATATATATATATATATATAAGTTACGTGAACTAATAATTTGAACTTGACTAAATAAAATCCTTACTACAATAGATTTCTGCTACGCAGACTTTATTATTGTGCAGCTGGTAAAACAGCTTTAGTTTTAGTGTGTAGCAAACGTTTTTACAGAACAGTCGACTCCGCTCCAACTGAATATATATCAGTTGAATCTTTGTTAAGCTAAATTAAAGTAACAGTTTTCAAAATTAAATGTTTCCTAATTAATAAATGTTTATAAAAATAAAATCATTTCTAAAAACCTTTCAAGCCAAATAAAACACGTAACTGGCGCTGTCGGTAGGACATCTTGTTAAAATTAGTTAATATAATTTTTTCCGATATTAATCGTTAACCGAGATACAGCAACCATGATAACATTGCAGACTGCATATCAGTAACGATGTCGGCAAAAATTATAGTGTGAATACATGCAACAATTAAATAGAGTGTATACCTACACGAGAGAACATCGAGACAGAAAAGAAGAACTTAAAATGAAAGTGCTAATGGTTCAGTGTCAGTACGCGTTATGTTCCCACCGTAACAAATGAGCAGTATTTTGCATTATAATGTAAGTTGATCCTAGAAAATATTTTAAAGAAAATGTGTTATACTTTTAATAAATTGTTGAATTTAATTGCTAATATTTTTGTAATAATATAAAGTAATGCCTACGCCCACATTAAAGAAGGAGTATCTAGACATCATACCGGAGTATAATGGTGAACCCACTGTGCACCATACATTTGTCTCTATTTGTGACAAAGAAGTTAATAAGTTTTATGTAGTTGAAATCCAGAGGATTTTCAAAATGAGTATTTATTCTCATCTATACTGGCTAAAAAGCATTAGAGATAGTTGTTAATTCAAATTTCTATAATTGGAATGAAGTGAAAAATGTTTTAGTAACTAGTTATTCAAATAAAAGAGATTGTTTCACTTTCAATTTAGAAATGGCAGAGTTAAAACAAGAAACCAATGAATCATAAGAGTTCTCCTTAGACGTCTTCATGAAACCTTAAGATCTATAATGCCCAATCCTCATTCACTTAACGAAGCACTTAACATGCTTACAAATGATTTTCAGTTTAAAAATAATAAAATGTTTACACAACCGAACAAACAATCAGATTTTCAGAAAGGTCAAAATTATACCATAAGAAAACCAATACACCCAGAGACTAATTACCACAAATACCTAAACAAACCTACCAACAGCCAAATCTTTTCTATAAACCGCCTTTGGCTATCCGTGGCTATTCTCAACGAGGACCGTTATTGAATATTAGTAAACCTCTTTACCCTCAGAATAAGAGTTATCAACCTACCCTTATGAGCATATCCACTAGACAGACAAACAGGCCTTCTAGACAAAGTACTAATCTTTATCAAATGACCGGACAACGAGCTGAAAACGGGGAATATTCAATGTACCGAATTAACGAACCAGAAACATTCGTTTCCGACGAAAATTCAGAAAAGGACGAGTATTTCACTGAGCACCAAATCTTACCTGAAGACTATGATGAAAATGAAGAGACCATTCAAAATGATGAAAATAATGTTTGTACTTGTACAAGCCTCGGAACCAATTTTCCATAATGAATTTGCAGTGTGAAAATAATGAATTACCTTTCATATATGACGCAAATACTAAATTAAAAATATAAATTGATACAGCTGGTACTCGATCGTTTATACGAAAATCACTAATTGGGAAAAATTGTTAAACGTCTAAGAATAGAGCCGTTTGAAGTAACCACTGCACACGGCAAATCAAAGGAGGTTTTTGCTACAAAATGCCCCTGTTTTCTAAAAAGGCAAATACATTTTTCTTATTTGATTCTCATCAGAGTTTCGACCTATTACTGGGTCTGGATAATATAAAAGATTTACAAATAAGTTTAGACTTTGTAAGCAATAAACTACTACATTGTGGTGAAGAAATCCCTATTCAGTATTTTAATACAGAAAAAGGAAAGTGTGATAAGACAGACATCACGTCAGTAAAACAAGAACAATTGAGTTATGTTATACAAGCCCGCACTAGCCAAATAGTTATGGTTAAGGTACAATAATATAATAATGGAGAAGGATTCCTATCATACAAGCACTTAAATGGGTTAGAAATTCCACAGTGCATAGTGTCAGTGCATAAGGGTGAGGCCTATTGAACTATTGTAAACAACAAAGAAGAAACTATAAAAGTAATAATAAATGCACTACTATAATTAAAACCTTTAAAAAATTACAATTTTATTGAACTTAATGCAATTCAAACAAACACTTATTTTCATATGTTTGGTTATAAACAAAAAAAATTAAGAGGAAAAAAATTAGACTTATCAAAATTCAGAGTAGAATACATACATTTGGAAGAAAAACCCGAAATAACAAATTGAATAAAAGAATATGCTGATATATTTCATATTGATGGAAATGATTTGACTCTCACCAATCAAATAAAACATGTTATTAGGACTACAGACAACATTTCCATATATTCTAAAATTATACATATCCAGAAATTTACAAACATGAAATTAATAAACAAACTGAAGACATGCTTAAACAGAGAATCATTCTCCATGGAACTCTCCGGTCTTGATTGTACTAAAAAAACAGGACAATTTTGGTAAAAACAAATTTCGATTAGTGGTAGATTTTAGAAAACAATGAATGATAAATTTCCCTTGCCGAATATAACTGACATTTTAGACAAATTAGGACGATCTTAGTATTTCACAACTTTAGACCTAGTCTCAGGATTTCATCAAGTAGAGATGGACTCAAGCTGCGTAAAAAAAAAACATTTTCACCGGAAACGGGACATTACGAATTTTTAAAAATGCCATTTGGCCTCAAAATACCCCCGCAAAGTTTCAAAGGATTATGAATAATATGCTGAAAGGAATTCAAAATTCGAAACGTGTCTAGTTTATTTGGACGACATTATAATGTATTCAACTAGCCTTCAAGAACATATAGAAATGTTCTAAAGTCCAACCTCTAAAGTACAGCTGGAAAAAACGGAATTTTTGAGAAAAGAAGTGGCTTACTTAGGACGACCAATGGAGTAAATCCCAATTCAGAAAAAAAGAGCAATCAAGAACTATCCAATACCAAAGACTACCAAACAAATTAAAGGATTTTTAGGACTATTAGGATATTACCGAAAATTCATTAAAAACTGCACAAAAATAACAAAACCTTTTAATAACTGTTTAAAGAAAAATGCAAAAATAATCCCGACCTTATAGACTGTTTCGAAACATGCAAAAATATTTTGTCTAACGAACCACTTTTGCAACACACGGACTTTGAATAAGAATTTAAGAATTTATTCTAACAACAGACGCAAGCAATTAGGCAATAGGAGCACTTTCAAGTCAAGACAAAAACGGAAATGACCTTCCCATAGCGTATGCCAGCAGAACTCTGAATGACAGTGAAATTAATTATACTGCAATCGAGAAACAACTGTTAGCGATTGTATGTGCAAAAAACATGTCAGGCCTTATTTATTTAAAAACTAATTTAAAATTTATTCGGATCATAAGACTTTACATTGGCTATTCTCTGTTAAAATATAAAATTCCAAACTTTTAAGATGGCGGCTAAAACTAGAAGAATATGATTACGGAATAAAATATAAAAAAGGTAAATTAAACCAAAACGCGGATGCTCTATCGAGAATACAATTGAATGTCACCGATAAAATGACAACAAACCGTCAAGATACTGTAGAGGAAGATTTGCAAATGCTTTCAGCTAATTGACTACAACGTTACTTCCCTGAATTGGGTGATAACCAGTCTATTATAGTAAACATTGACAAGGAAGAAGACGCCGCCGCCAATCAAGAAGAAATCAAGGAGCAAAGTGACCAGACAGTTCCCTCCAATTTTGAAGGAAACACTCAGATAAAAATACCAATCTCCGACGATCCTGTAAACTTTGGCAAAAATCAAATATTTTTATCCTTAGTAAAGTATGAACCTAAAAACGTAAAACTAATAATGTTACTTGGAATTTCTAAAATACGTTTAATAGTTTAACTACCAGAAAATAATCTGAGTAATGACATTGTTAACTTCGTAAAATCATATTTGGCACCTAAAGTGAAATATAACCTTTATTTTGAAGATGACGTTTTTGAGAGATTTGTATCATGCATAGCTAAAAACTTTAAACAATCAGAACTAAATTTAGTTAAGTGGAACAACAAATTATTTGATTTAACTCCTGAAGAAGAAATGCGGGAAATAATAAATAATTATCATATTAGCAAAACCAATCATCGCGGAATACAAGAAACTTATGAACAGGTTAAACATAGATATTATTGGCCTAATATAAAAGGACACATTTAAAATTTCATAAACCAGTGTGAAATATGCCAAAAAACTAAATATGACAGAATCCCTTTAAAGCTAGAAATTAATCTCACGCCACACACCTGGAAAAACTTTGCAACTACTTCATGTTGACACAATATCCCTTGATAAGAACCGCTTCCTCAGCGTAGTAGATGCGTTCTCACGTTATGCTCAGATGTACCGTGTAGGAAGAGTAGAAGCAACAGAGGTCGCTGATAAGCTACTAGATTTCTTCCAACTTTACTGCTTACCAACAGTTATTATTTCAGACAATGGGGCAGAATTTAACAATAGAGTTGTAAAAGAAATATTAGATATGAATAAAATTAAAAAAACCTTTTATAAGTACACAAAACCCCCAATCAAATGGCTTATGTGAAGGAGTTCATTCCACGATAGTAGAACACATAAGACTTTAAATAATCAAATCGAGTTCAAATGGGACAATATAATAAATAAAGTGAAATGTGATATGATAGCATATAATAATAGCATACATTCAGTTACTAAATTGATGTCGTTTGAAGTTTTATTTGGTCACATAAACTCGAACACACTACTAGATGTAGATGTAGAAAACCAGTTTACAAATGACTACGTCTTATGCCATAGAGAGAAAACAAAAACACTATGAAAACATTAGAAATGGTAATAAAAAAATTAAAGAAAATATTTAAAAAAGAATATAAACAAGGAATCACTTCCAGAAATACCAACTGAAGTTTATGTGAAGTCAATTCTGAAACAGGGCAAGACAAAAAATAAAAATTGCAAAAAAGAAATATGTTCTGTTAATAAGAAAAGAAAAACAGGTAGAATAAAGCCTAGACACCATAACAAAAGATAAAAAATACATTTGTCAAACATTAAAAGACCTAGGAAGATAAGAAATATAACTAAACATCAAAATCCTTCTCCAGGTCCCTCCTCTTCATCCATGCCACAGCCAAATTAGAATCGAAGTTTCATTTAGAGATTTAAAGAGTAAAGTGACCGGATAATATGAACTTGACTAAATAAAATGCTTACTAGAATAGATTCCTGCGTACGCAGACTTTTTTCTATTGTGCAGCTGGAAAACCAGCTTTAGTTCAGTGTGTAGCAAACTTCTGTACAAGATAGTCGTCTCCCCTCCCACTGAATGTATATCAGTTGAATTTTTGTTAAGCTAAATTAATGTAACATTTTTAAAATTAAATGTTTCTTAATTATAATAGGTTTATAAAAATATAAATTTTTACAAGTTGTAAACATTTGACTGAGTGTTTTCTAAGTTTGGATTTTTTGTAATTTAACAAACAGTTTTAAACTGATAATTAAATAAGTATGATGCTATGATTATAAAAAAACGTTTGCAAATAGTTGGAATTGTTTTTTATTATAACTCGAGTACATAATCTTTCATAAACCGAGATAAAATATTGTGATCATCGATGTTCCATAAAGGAATATTTTCATAAACAACAAAAACAAGCATGAAGTAAGAAACTAAGGGATCTAAAAAATATCTATAATTTCTTATAAACTTTCAGGTAATATAACTGTTACAGGAAACCGTGGGAAAGATCGATAGATGTTATAAGTTGTGAAAGTTCAATGCATGATATAGTTAGGGAAATCTCGATAGATGTTATCGGTAGTGAAAGTTCGATAGATATTATAATTTGTGAAATCTCGATAGATGTTATAAGTTGTGAAAGTTCAATGCATGATATAGTTAGGGAAATCTCGATAGATGTTATCGGTAGTGAAAGTTCGATAGATATTATAATTTGTGAAATCTCGATAGATGTTATATGTTGTGAAAGTTCAATGCATGTTATAATTAGTGAAATCTCGATAGATGTTATCGGTAGTGAAAGTTCGATAGATATTATAATTTGTGAAATCTCGATAGAAGTTATAAGTTGTGAAAGTTCAATGCATGATATAGTTAGGGAAATCTCGATAGATGTTATCGGTAGTGAAAGTTCGATAGATATTATAATTTGTGAAATCTCGATAGATGTTATATGTTGTGAAAGTTCAATGCATGATATAGTTAGGGAAATCTCGATAGATGTTATCGGTAGTGAAAGTTCGATAGATATTATAATTTCTGAAATCTCGATAGATGTTATATATTGTGAAAGTTCAATGCATGTTATAACTAGTGAAATCTCGATAGATGTTATCGGTAGTGAAAGTTCGATAGATATTATAATTTGTGAAATCTCGATAGATGTTATAAGTTGTGAAAGTTCAATGCATGATATAGTTAGGGAAATCTCGATAGATGTTATCGGTAGTGAAAGTTCGATAGATATTATAATTTGTGAAATCTCGATAGATGTTATATGTTGTGAAAGTTCAATGCATGTTATAATTAGTGAAATCTCGATAGATGTTATCGGTAGGGAAAGTTCGATAGATATTATAATTTGTGAAATCTCGATAGATGTTATATGTTGTGAAAGTTCAATGCATGTTATAATTAGTGAAATCTCGATAGATGTTATATGTTGTGAAAATTCAGTGCATGTTATAATTAGTGAAATCTCGATAGATGTTATCGGTAGTGAAAGTTCAATAGATATTATAATTTGTGAAATCTCAATAGATGTTATATGTTGTGAAAGTTCAGTGCATGTTATAATTAGTTAAATCTCGATAGATGTTATCGGTAGTGAAAGTTTGATAGATATTATAATTTGTGAAATCTCGATAGATGATATATGTTGTGAAAGTTCAGTGCATGTTATAATTAGTGAAATCTCGATAGATGTTATCAGTAGTGAAAGTTCGATAGATATTATAATTTGAGAAATCTCGATAGATGTTATATGTTGTGAAAGTTCAGTGCATGTTATAATTAAAGAAATCTCGATAGATGTTATCGGTAGTGAAAGTTCGATAGACATTATAATTTGTGAAATCTCGATAGATGTTATATGTTGTGAAAGTTCAATGCATGTTATAATTAGTGAAATCTCGATAGATGTTATCGGTAGTGAAAGTTCGATAGATATTATAATTTGTGAAATCTCGATAGATGTTATATGTTGTGAAAGTTCAATGCATGTTATAATTAGTGAAATCTCGATAGATGTTATCGGTAGTGAAAGTTCGATAGATATTATAATTTGTGAAATCTCGATAGATGTTATATGTTGTGAAAGTTCAATGCATGTTATAATTAGTGAAATCTCGATAGATGTTATCGGTAGTGAAAATTCGATAGATATTATAATTTGTGAAATCTCGATAGATGTTATAAGTTGTGAAAGTTCAATGCATGTTATAATTAGTGAAATCTCGATAGATGTTATCGGTAGTGAAAGTTCGATAGATATTATAATTTGTGAAATCTCGATAGATGTTATAGGTTGTGAAAGTTCAATGCATGTTATAATTAGTGAAATCTCGATAGATGTTATCGGTAGTGAAAGTTCGATAGATATTATAATTTGTGAAATCTCGATAGATGTTATATGTTGTGAAAGTACAATGCATGTTATAATTAGTGAAATCTCGATAGATGTTATCGGTAGTGAAAGTTCGATAGATATTATAATTTGTGAAATCTCGATAGATGTTATATGTTGTGAAAGTTCAATGCATGTTATAATTAGTGAAATCTCGATAGATGTTATCGGTAGTGAAAGTTCGATAGATATTATAATTTGTGAAATCTCGATAGATGTTATATGTTGTGAAAGTTCAATGCATGTTATAATTAGTGAAATCTCGATAGATGTTATCGGTAGTGAATGTTCGATAGATATTATAATTTGTGAAATCTCGATAGATGTTATATGTTGTGAAAGTTCAATGCATGTTATAATTAGTGAAATCTCGATAGATGTTATCGGTAGTGAAAGTTCGATAGATATTATAATTTGTGAAATCTCGATAGATGTTATAAGTTGTGAAAGTTCAATGCATGATATAGTTAGGGAAATCTCGATAGATGTTATCGGTAGTGAAAGTTCGATAGATACTATAATTTGTGAAATCTCGATAGATGTTATATGTTGTGAGAGTTCAATGCATGTTATAATTAGTGAAATCTCGATAGATGTTATCGGTAGTGAAAGTTCGATAGATATTATAATTTGTGAAATGTCGATAGATGTTATATGTTGTGAAAGTTCAATGCATGTTATAATTAGTGAAATCTCGATAGATGTTATATGTTGTGAAAGTTCAGTGCATGTTATAATTAGTGAAATCTCGATAGATGTTATCGGTAGTGAAAGTTCGATAGATATTATAATTTGTGAAATCTCGATAGATGTTATATGTTGTGAAAGTTCAGTGCATGTTATAATTAGTTAAATCTCGATAGATGTTATCGGTAGTGAAAGTTTGATAGATATTATAATTTGTGAAATCTCGATAGATGTTATATGTTGTGAAATTTCAGTGCATGTTATAATTAGTGAAATCTCGATAGATGTTATCGGTAGTGAAAGTTCGATAGACATTATAATTTGTGAAATCTCGATAGATGTTATAAGTTGTGAAAGTTCAATGCATGTTATAATTAGTGTAATCTCGATAGATGTTATCGGTAGTGAAAGTTCGATAGATATCATAATTTGTGAAATCTCGATAGATGTTATATGTTGTGAAAGTTCAATGCATGTTATAATTAGTGAAATCTCGATAGATGTTATCGGTAGTGAAAGTTCGATAGATATTATAATTTGTGAAATCTCGATAGATGTTATATGTTGTGAAAGTTCAATGCATGTTATAATTAGTGAAATCTCGATAGATGTTATCGGTAGTGAATGTTCGATAGATATTATAATTTGTGAAATCTCGATAGATGTTATATGTTGTGAAAGTTTAATGCATGTTATAATTAGTGAAATTTCGATAGATGTTATCGGTAGTGAAATTTCGATAGATATTATAATTTGTGAAATCTCAATAGATGTTATAAGTTGTGAAAGTTCAATGCATGATATAGTTAGGGAAATCTCGATAGATGTTAACGGTAGTGAAAGTTCGATAGATATTATAATTTGTGAAATCTCGATAGATGTTATATGTTGTGAAAGTTCATTGCATGATATAGTTAGGGAAATCTAGATAGATGTTATCGGTAGTGAAAGTTCGATAGATATTATAATTTGTGAAATATCGATAGATGTTATATGTTGTGAAAGTTCAATGCATGTTATAATTAGTGAAATCTCGATAGATGTTATCGGTAGTGAAAGTTCGATAGATATTATAATTTGTGAAATCTCGATAGATGTTATAAGTCGTGAAAGTTCAAAGCATGATATAGTTAGGGAAATCTCGATAGATGTTATCGGTATTGAAAGTTCGATAGATACTATAATTTGTGAAATCTCGATAGATGTTATATGTTGTGAAAGTTCAATGCATGTTATAATTAGTGAAATCTCGATAGATGTTATCGGTAGTGAAAGTTCGATAGATATTATAATTTGTGAAATCTCGAGAGATGTTATATGTTGTGAAAGTTTAATGCATGTTATAATTAGTGAAATCTCGATAGATGTTATCGGTAGTTAGAGTTCGATAGATATTATAATTTGTGAAATCTCGATAGATGTTATATGTTGTGAAAGTTCAATGCATGTTATAATTAGTGAAATCTCGATAGATGTTATCGGTAGTGAAAGTTCGATAGATATTATAATTTGTGAAATCTCGATAGATGTTATATGTTGTGAAAGTTCAATGCATGTTATAATTAGTGAAATCTCGATAGATGATATCGGTAGTGAAAGTTCGATAGATATTATAATTTGTGAAATCTCGATTGATGTTATATGTTGTGAAAGTTCAATGCATGTTATAATTAGTGAAATCTCGATAGATATTATCGGTAGTGAAAGTTCGATAGATATTATAATTTGTGAAATCTCGATAGATGTTATATGTTGTGAAAGTTCAATGCATGTTATAATTAGTGAAATCTCGATAGATGTTATCGGTAGTGAATGTTCGATAGATATTATAATTTGTGAAATCTCGATAGATGTTATATGTTGTGAAAGTTCAATGCATGTTATAATTAGTGAAATCTCGATAGATGTTATCGGTAGTGAAAGTTCGATAGATATTATAATTTGTGAAATCTCGATAGATGTTATATGTTGTGAAAGTTCAATGCATGTTATAATTAGTGAAATCTCGATAGATGTTATCGGTAGTGAAAGTTCGATAGATATTATAATTTGTGAAATCTCGATAGATGTTATATGTTGTGAAAGTTCAATGCATGTTATAATTAGTGAAATCTCGATAGATGTTATCGGTAGTGAAAGTTCGATAGATATTATAATTTGTGAAATCTCGATAGATGTTATATGTTGTGAAAGTTCAATGTATGTTATAATTAGTGAAATCTAGATAGATGTTATCGGTAGTGAAAGTTCGATAGATATTATAATTTGTGAAATCTTTATAGATGTTATATGTTGTGAAAGTTCAATGCATGTTATATTTAGTGAAATCTCGATAGATGTTATCGGTAGTGAAAGTTCGATAGATATTATAATTTGTGAAATCTCGATAGATGTTATATGTTGTGAAAGTTCAATGCATGTTATAATTAGTGAAATCTCGATAGATTTATCGGTAGTGAAAGTTCGATAGATATTATAATTTGTGAAATCTCGATAGATGTTATATGTTGTGAAAGTTCAATGCATGTTATAATTAGTGAAATCTCGATAGATGTTATCGGTAGTGAAAGTTCGATAGATATTATAATTTGTGAAATCTCGATAGATGTTATATGTTGTGAAAGTTCAATGCATGTTATAATTAGTGAAATCTCGATAGATGTTATCGGTAGTGAAAGTTCGATAGATATTATAATTTGTGAAATCTCGATAGATGTTATATGTTGTGAAAGTTCAATGCATGTTATAATTAGTGAAATTTCGATAGATGTTATCGGTAGTGAAAGTTCGATAGATATTATAGTTTGTGAAATCTCGATAGATGTTATATGTTGTGAAAGTTCAATGCATGTTATAATTAGTGAAATCTCGATAGATGTTATCGGTAGTGAAAGTTCGATAGATATTATAATTTGTGAAATCTCGATAGATGTTATATGTTGTGAAAGTTCAATGCATGTTATAATTAGTGAAATCTCGATAGATGTTATCGGTAGTGAAAGTTCGATAGATATTATAATTTGTGAAATATCGATAGATGTTATATGTTGTGAAAGTTCAATGCATGTTATAATTAGTGAAATCTCGATAGATGTTATCGGTAGTGAAAGTTCGATAGATACTATAATTTGTGAAATCTCGATAGATGTTATATGTTGTGAAAGTTCAATGCATGTTATAGTTAGTGAAATCTCGATAGATGTTATCGGTAGTGAAAGTTCGATAGATATTATAATTTGTGAAATCTCGATAGATGTTATATGTTGTGAAAGTTCAATGCATGTTATAATTAGTGAAATCTCGATAGATGTTATCGGTAGTGAAAGTTCGATAGATATTATAATTTGTGAAATCTCGATAGATGTTATATGTTGTGAAAGTCCAATGCATGTTATAATTAGTGAAATCTCGATAGATGTTATCGGTAGTGAAAGTTCGATAGATATTATAATTTGTGAAATCTCGATAGATGTTATATGTTGTGAAAGTTCAATGCATGTTATAATTAGTGAAATCTCGATAGATGTTATCGGTAGTGTAAGTTCGATAGATATTATAATTTGTGAAATCTCGATAGATGTTATATGTTGTGAAAGTTCAATGCATGTTATAATTAGTGAAATCTCGATAGATGTTATCGGTAGTGAAAGTTCAATAGATATTATAATTTGTGAAATCTCGATAGATGTTATATGTTGTGAAAGTTCAATGCATGTTATAATTAGTGAAATCTCGATAGATGTTATCGGTAGTGAAAGTTCGATAGATATTATAATTTGTGAAATCTCGATAGATGTTATATGTTGTGAAAGTTCAATGCATGTTATAATTAGTGAAATCTCGATAGATGTTATCGGTAGTGAAAGTTCGATAGATATTATAATTTGTGAAATCTCGATGGATGTTATATGTTGTGAAAGTTCAATGCATGTTATAATTAGTGAAATTTCGATAGATGTTATCGGTCGTGAAAGTTCGATAGATAATATAATTTGTGAAATCTCGATAGATGTTATATGTTGTGAAAGTTCAATGCATGTTATAATTAGTGAAATCTCGATAGATGTTATCGGTAGTGAAAGTTCGATAGATATTATAATTTGTGAAATCTCGATAGATGTTATATGTTGTGAAAGTTCAATGCATGTTATAATTAGTGAAATCTCGATAGATGTTATCGGTAGTGAAAGTTCGATATATATTATAATTTGTGAAATATCGATAGATGTTATATGTTGTGAAAGTTCAATGCATGTTATAATTAGTGAAATCTCGATAGATGTTATCGGTAGTGAAAGTTCGATAGATATTATAATTTGTGAAATCTCGATAGATGTTATAAGTTGTGAAAGTTCAATGCATGATATAGTTAGGGAAATCTCGATAGATGTTATCGGTAGTGAAAGTTCGATAGATACTATAATTTGTGAAATCTCGATAGATGTTATATGTTGTGAAAGTTCAATGCATGTTATAATTAGTGAAATCTCGATAGATGTTATCGGTAGTGAAAGTTCGATAGATATTATAATTTGTGAAATCTCGATAGATGTTATATGTTGTGAAAGTTCAATGCATGTTATAATTAGTGAAATCTCGATAGATGTTATATGTTGTGAAAATTCAGTGCATGTTATAATTAGTGAAATCTCGATAGATGTTATCGGTAGTGAAAGTTCAATAGATATTATAATTTGTGAAATCTCAATAGATGTTATATGTTGTGAAAGTTCAGTGCATGTTATAATTAGTTAAATCTCGATAGATGTTATCGGTAGTGAAAGTTTGATAGATATTATAATTTGTGAAATCTCGATAGATGTTATATGTTGTGAAAGTTCAGTGCATGTTATAATTAGTGAAATCTCGATAGATGTTATCAGTAGTGAAAGTTCGATAGATATTATAATTTGAGAAATCTCGATAGATGTTATATGTTGTGAAAGTTCAGTGCATGTTATAATTAAAGAAATCTCGATAGATGTTATCGGTAGTGAAAGTTCGATAGACATTATAATTTGTGAAATCTCGATAGATGTTATATGTTGTGAAAGTTCAATGCATGTTATAATTAGTGAAATCTCGATAGATGTTATCGGTAGTGAAAGTTCGATAGATATTATAATTTGTGAAATCTCGATAGATGTTATATGTTGTGAAAGTTCAATGCATGTTATAATTAGTGAAATCTCGATAGATGTTATCGGTAGTGAAAGTTCGATAGATATTATAATTTGTGAAATCTCGATAGATGTTATATGTTGTGAAAGTTCAATGCATGTTATAATTAGTGAAATCTCGATAGATGTTATCGGTAGTGAAAATTCGATAGATATTATAATTTGTGAAATCTCGATAGATGTTATAAGTTGTGAAAGTTCAATGCATGTTATAATTAGTGAAATCTCGATAGATGTTATCGGTAGTGAAAGTTCGATAGATATTATAATTTGTGAAATCTCGATAGATGTTATAGGTTGTGAAAGTTCAATGCATGTTATAATTAGTGAAATCTCGATAGATGTTATCGGTAGTGAAAGTTCGATAGATATTATAATTTGTGAAATCTCGATAGATGTTATATGTTGTGAAAGTACAATGCATGTTATAATTAGTGAAATCTCGATAGATGTTATCGGTAGTGAAAGTTCGATAGATATTATAATTTGTGAAATCTCGATAGATGTTATATGTTGTGAAAGTTCAATGCATGTTATAATTAGTGAAATCTCGATAGATGTTATCGGTAGTGAAAGTTCGATAGATATTATAATTTGTGAAATCTCGATAGATGTTATATGTTGTGAAAGTTCAATGCATGTTATAATTAGTGAAATCTCGATAGATGTTATCGGTAGTGAATGTTCGATAGATATTATAATTTGTGAAATCTCGATAGATGTTATATGTTGTGAAAGTTCAATGCATGTTATATTTAGTGAAATCTCGATAGATGTTATCGATAGTGAAAGTTCGATAGATATTATAATTTGTGAAATCTCGATAGATGTTATAAGTTGTGAAAGTTCAATGCATGATATAGTTAGGGAAATCTCGATAGATGTTATCGGTAGTGAAAGTTCGATAGATACTATAATTTGTGAAATCTCGATAGATGTTATATGTTGTGAGAGTTCAATGCATGTTATAATTAGTGAAATCTCGATAGATGTTATCGGTAGTGAAAGTTCGATAGATATTATAATTTGTGAAATCTCGATAGATGTTATATGTTGTGAAAGTTCAATGCATGTTATAATTAGTGAAATCTCGATAGATGTTATATGTTGTGAAAGTTCAGTGCATGTTATAATTAGTGAAATCTCGATAGATGTTATCGGTAGTGAAAGTTCGATAGATATCATAATTTGTGAAATCTCGATAGATGTTATATGTTGTGAAAGTTCAATGCATGTTATAATTAGTGAAATCTCGATAGATGTTATATGTTGTGAAAGTTCAGTGCATGTTATAATTAGTGAAATCTCGATAGATGTTATCGGTAGTGAAAGTTCGATAGATATTATAATTTGTGAAATCTCGATAGATGTTATATGTTGTGAAAGTTCAGTGCATGTTATAATTAGTTAAATCTCGATAGATGTTATCGGTAGTGAAAGTTTGATAGATATTATAATTTGTGAAATCTCGATAGATGTTATATGTTGTGAAATTTCTGTGCATGTTATAATTAGTGAAATCTCGATAGATGTTATCAGTAGTGAAAGTTCGATAGATATTATAATTTGAGAAATCTCGATAGATGTTATATGTTGTGAAAGTTCAGTGCATGTTATAATTAAAGAAATCTCGATAGATGTTATCGGTAGTGAAAGTTCGATAGACATTATAATTTGTGAAATCTCGATAGATGTTATAAGTTGTGAAAGTTCAATGCATGTTATAATTAGTGAAATCTCGATAGATGTTATCGGTAGTGAAAGTTCGATAGATATCATAATTTGTGAAATCTCGATAGATGTTATATGTTGTGAAAGTTCAATGCATGTTATAATTAGTGAAATCTCGATAGATGTTATCGGTAGTGAAAGTTCGATAGATATTATAATTTGTGAAATCTCGATAGATGTTATATGTTGTGAAAGTTCAATGCATGTTATAATTAGTGAAATCTCGATAGATGTTATCGGTAGTGAATGTTCGATAGATATTATAATTTGTGAAATCTCGATAGATGTTATATGTTGTGAAAGTTCAATGCATGTTATAATTAGTGAAATCTCGATAGATGTTATCGGTAGTGAAAGTTCGATAGATATTATAATTTGTGAAATCTCGATAGATGTTATATGTTGTGAAAGTTCAATGCATGTTATAATTAGTGAAATCTCGATAGATGTTATCGGTAGTGAAAGTTCGATAGATATTATAATTTGTGAAATCTCGATAGATGTTATATGTTGTGGAAGTTCAATGCATGTTATAGTTAGTGAAATCTCGATAGATGTTATCGGTAGTGAAAGTTCGATAGATATTATAATTTGTGAAATCTCGATAGATGTTATATGTTGTGAAAGTTTAATGCATGTTATAATTAGTGAAATCTCGATAGATGTTATCGGTAGTGAAAGTTCGATAGATATTATAATTTGTGAAATCTCGATAGATGTTATAAGTTGTGAAAGTTCAATGCATGATATAGTTAGGGAAATCTCGATAGATGTTATCGGTAGTGAAAGTTCGATAGATATTATAATTTGTGAAATCTCGATAGATGTTATATGTTGTGAAAGTTCAATGCATGATATAGTTAGGGAAATCTAGATAGATGTTATCGGTAGTGAAAGTTCGATAGATATTATAATTTGTGAAATATCGATAGATGTTATATGTTGTGAAAGTTCAATGCATGTTATAATTAGTGAAATCTCGATAGATGTTATCGGTATTGAAAGTTCGATAGATACTATAATTTGTGAAATCTCGATAGATGTTATATGTTGTGAAAGTTCAATGCATGTTATAATTAGTGAAATCTCGATAGATGTTATCGGTAGTGAAAGTTCGATAGATATTATAATTTGTGAAATCTCGATAGATGTTATATGTTGTGAAAGTTCAATGCATGTTATAATTAGTGAAATCTCGATAGATGTTATCGGTAGTGAAAGTTCGATAGATATTATAATTTGTGAAATCTCGATAGATGTTATATGTTGTGAAAGTTCAATGCATGTTATAATTAGTGAAATCTCGATAGATGATATCGGTAGTGAAAGTTCGATAGATATTATAATTTGTGAAATCTCGATTGATGTTATATGTTGTGAAAGTTCAATGCATGTTATAATTAGTGAAATCTCGATAGATGTTATCGGTAGTGAAAGTTCGATAGATATTATAATTTGTGAAATCTCGATAGATGTTATATGTTGTGAAAGTTCAATGCATGTTATAATTAGTGAAATCTCGATAGATGTTATCGGTAGTGAATGTTCGATAGATATTATAATTTGTGAAATCTCGATAGATGTTATATGTTGTGAAAGTTCAATGCATGTTATAATTAGTGAAATCTCGATAGATGTTATCGGTAGTGAAAGTTCGATAGATATTATAATTTGTGAAATCTCGATAGATGTTATATGTTGTGAAAGTTCAATGCATGTTATAATTAGTGAAATCTCGATAGATGTTATCGGTAGTGAAAGTTCGATAGATATTATAATTTGTGAAATCTCGATAGATGTTATATGTTGTGAAAGTTCAATGCATGTTATAATTAGTGAAATCTCGATAGATGTTATCGGTAGTGAAAGTTCGATAGATATTATAATTTGTGAAATCTCGATAGATGTTATATGTTGTGAAAGTTCAATGCATGTTATAATTAGTGAAATCTCGATAGATGTTATCGGTAGTGAAAGTTCGATAGATATTATAATTTGTGAAATCTCGATAGATGTTATATGTTGTGAAAGTTCAATGCATGTTAATTTAGTGAAATCTCGATAGATGTTATCGGTAGTGAAAGTTCGATAGATATTATAATTTGTGAAATCTCGATAGATGTTATATGTTGTGAAAGTTCAATGCATGTTATAATTAGTGAAAACTCGATAGATGTATCGGTAGTGAAAGTTCGATAGATATTATAATTTGTGAAATCTCGATAGATGTTATATGTTGTGAAAGTTCAATGCATGTTATAATTAGTGAAATTTCGATAGATGTTATCGGTAGTGATAGTTCGATAGATATTATAATTTGTGAAATCTCGATAGATGTTATATGTTGTGAAAGTTCAATGCATGTTATAATTAGTGAAATCTCGATAGATGTTATCGGTAGTGAAAGTTCGATAGATATTATAATTTGTGAAATCTCGATAGATGTTATATGTTGTGAAAGTTCAATGCATGTTATAATTAGTGAAATCTCGATAGATGTTATCGGTAGTGAAAGTTCGATAGATATTATAATTTGTGAAATATCGATAGATGTTATATGTTGTGAAAGTTCAATGCATGTTATAATTAGTGAAATCTCGATAGATGTTATCGGTAGTGAAAGTTCGATAGATATTATAATTTGTGAAATCTCGATAGATGTTATAAGTTGTGAAAGTTCAATGCATGATATAGTTAGGGAAATCTCGATAGATGTTATCGGTAGTGAAAGTTCGATAGATACTATAATTTGTGAAATCTCGATAGATGTTATATGTTGTGAAAGTTCAATGCATGTTATAATTAGTGAAATCTCGATAGATGTTATCGGTAGTGAAAGTTCGATAGATATTATAATTTGTGAAATCTCGATAGATTTTATATGTTGTGAAAGTTCAATGCATGTTATAATTAGTGAAATCTCGATAGATGTTATCGGTAGTGAAAGTTCGATAGATATTATAATTTGTGAAATCTCGATAGATGTTATATGTTGTGAAAGTTCAATGCATGTTATAATTAGTGAAATCTCGATAGATGTTATCGGTAGTGAATGTTCGATAGATATTATAATTTGTGAAATCTCGATAGATGTTATATGTTGTGAAAGTTCAATGCATGTTATAATTAGTGAAATCTCGATAGATGTTATCGGTAGTGAAAGTTCGATAGATATTATAATTTGTGAAATCTCGATAGATGTTATATGTTGTGAAAGTTCAATGCATGTTATAATTAGTGAAATCTCGATAGATGTTATCGGTAGTGAAAGTTCGATAGATATTATAATTTGTGAAATCTCGATAGATGTTATATGTTGTGAAAGTTCAATGCATGTTATAATTAGTGAAATTTCGATAGATGTTATCGGTAGTGAAAGTTCGATAGATATTATAATTTGTGAAATCTCGATAGATGTTATATGTTGTGAAAGTTCAATGCATGTTATAATTAGTGAAATCTCGATAGATGTTATCGGTAGTGAAAGTTCGATAGATATTATAATTTGTGACATCTCGATAGATGTTATATGTTGTGAAAGTTCAATGCATGTTATAATTAGTGAAATCTGGATAGATGTTATCGGTAGTGAAAGTTCGATAGATATTATAATTTGTGAAATCTCGATAGATGTTATATGTTGTGAAAGTTCAATGCATGTTATAATTAGTGAAATCTCGATAGATGTTATCGGTAGTGAAAGTTCGATAGATAATATAATTTGTGAAATCTCGATAGATGTTATATGTTGTGAAAGTTCAATGCATGTTATAATTAGTGAAATCTCGATAGATGTTATCGGTAGTGAAAGTTCGATAGATATTATAATTTGTGAAATCTCGATAGATGTTATATGTTGTGAAAGTTCAATGCATGTTATAATTAGTGAAATCTCGATAGATGTTATCGGTAGTGAAAGTTCGATAGATATTATAATTTGTGAAATCTCGATAGATGTTATATGTTGTGAAAGTTCAATGCTTGTTATAATTAGTGAAATCTCGATAGATGTTATCGGTAGTGAAAGTTCGATAGATATTATAATTTGTGAAATCTCGATAGATGTTATATGTTGTGAAAGTTCAATGCATGTTAATTTAGTGAAATCTCGATAGATGTTATCGGTAGTGAATGTTCGATAGATATTATAATTTGTGAAATCTCGATAGATGTTATATGTTGTGAAAGTTCAATGCATGTTATAATTAGTGAAATCTCGATAGATTTATCGGTAGTGAAAGTTCGATAGATATTATAATTTGTGAAATCTCGATAGATGTTATATGTTGTGAAAGTTCAATGCATGTTATAATTAGTGGAATCTCGATAGATGTTATCGGTAGTGAAAGTTCGATAGATATTATAATTTGTGAAATCTCGATAGATGTTATATGTTGTGAAAGTTCAATGCATGTTATAATTAGTGAAATCTCGATAGATGTTATCGGTAGTGAAAGTTCGATAGATATTATAATTTGTGAAATCTCGATAGATATTATATTTTGTGAAAGTTCAATGCATGTTTTAATTAGTGAAATCTCGATAGATGTTATCGGTAGTGAAAGTTCGATAGATATTATAATTTGTGAAATCTCGATAGATGTTATATGTTGTGAAAGTTCAATGCATGTTATAATTAGTGAAATCTCGATAGATGTTATCGGTAGTGAAAGTTCGATAGATATTATAATTTGTGAAATCTCGATAGATGTTATATGTTGTGAAAGTTCAATGCATGTTATAATTAGTGAAATCTCGATAGATGTTATCGGTAGTGAAAGTTCGATAGATATTATAATTTGTGAAATCTCGATAGATGTTATATGTTGTGAAAGTTCAATGCATGTTATAATTAGTGAAATCTCGATAGATGTTATCGGTAGTGAAAGTTCGATAGATATTATAATTTGTGAAATCTCGATAGATGTTATATGTTGTGAAAGTTCAATGCATGTTATAATTAGTGAAATCTCGATAGATGTTATCGGTAGTGAAAGTTCGATAGATATTATAATTTGTGAAATCTCGATAGATGTTATATGTTGTGAAAGTTCAATGCATGTTATAATTAGTGAAATCTCGATAGATGTTATCGGTAGTGAAAGTTCGATAGATATTATAATTTGTGAAATCTCGATAGATGTTATATGTTGTGAAAGTTCAATGCATGTTATAATTAGTGAAATCTCGATAGATGTTATCGGTAGTGAAAGTTCGATAGATATTATAATTTGTGAAATCTCGATAGATGTTATATGTTGTGAAAGTTCAATGCATGTTATAATTAGTGAAATCTCGATAGATGTTATCGGTAGTGAAAGTTCGATAGATATTATAATTTGTGAAATCTCGATAGATGTTATATGTTGTGAAAGTTCAATGCATGTTATAATTAGTGAAATCTCGATAGATGTTATCGGTAGTGAAAGTTCGATAGATATTATAATTTGTGAAATCTCGATAGATGTTATATGTTGTGAAAGTTCAATGCATGTTATAATTAGTGAAATCTCGATAGATTTTATCGGTAGTGAAAATTCGATAGATATTATAATTTGTGAAATCTCGATAGATGTTATATGTTGTGAAAGTTCAATGCATGTTATAATTAGTGAAATCTCGATAGATGTTATCGGTAGTGAAAGTTCGATAGATATTATAATTTGTGAAATATCGATAGATGTTATATGTTGTGAAAGTTCAATGCATGTTATAATTAGTGAAATCTCGATAGATGTTATCGGAAGTGAAAGTTCGATAGATATTATAATTTGTGAAATCTCGATAGATCTTATAAGTTGTGAAAGTTCAATGCATGATATAGTTAGGGAAATCTCGATAGATGTTATCGGTAGTGAAAGTTCGATAGATACTATAATTTGTGAAATCTCGATAGATGTTATATGTTGTGAAAGTTCAATGCATGTTATAATTAGTGAAATCTCGATAGATGTTATCGGTAGTGAAAGTTCGATAGATATTATAATTTGTGAAATCTCGATAGATTTTATATGTTGTGAAAGTTCAATGCATGTTATAATTAGTGAAATCTCGATAGATGTTATCGGTAGTGAAAGTTCGATAGATATTATAATTTGTGAAATCTCGATAGATGTTATATGTTGTGAAAGTTCAATGCATGTTATAATTAGTGAAATCTCGATAGATGTTATCGGTAGTGAATGTTCGATAGATATTATAATTTGTGAAATCTCGATAGATGTTATATGTTGTGAAAGTTCAATGCATGTTATAATTAGTGAAATCTCGATAGATGTTATCGGTAGTGAAAGTTCGATAGATATTATAATTTGTGAAATCTCGATAGATGTTATATGTTGTGAAAGTTCAATGCATGTTATAATTAGTGAAATCTCGATAGATGTTATCGGTAGTGAAAGTTCGATAGATATTATAATTTGTGAAATCTCGATAGATGTTATATGTTGTGAAAGTTCAATGCATGTTATAATTAGTGAAATTTCGATAGATGTTATCGGTAGTGAAAGTTCGATAGATATTATAATTTGTGAAATCTCGATAGATGTTATATGTTGTGAAAGTTCAATGCATGTTATAATTAGTGAAATCTCGATAGATGTTATCGGTAGTGAAAGTTCGATAGATATTATAATTTGTGACATCTCGATAGATGTTATATGTTGTGGAAGTTCAATGCATGTTATAATTAGTGAAATCTGGATAGATGTTATCGGTAGTGAAAGTTCGATAGATATTATAATTTGTGAAATCTCGATAGATGTTATATGTTGTGAAAGTTCAATGCATGTTATAATTAGTGAAATCTCGATAGATGTTATCGGTAGTGAAAGTTCGATAGATATTATAATTTGTGAAATCTCGATAGATGTTATATGTTGTGAAAGTTCAATGCATGTTATAATTAGTGAAATCTCGATAGATGTTATCGGTAGTGAAAGTTCGATAGATATTATAATTTGTGAAATCTCGATAGATGTTATATGTTGTGAAAGTTCAATGCATGTTATAATTAGTGAAATCTCGATAGATGTTATCGGTAGTGAAAGTTCGATAGATATTATAATTTGTGAAATCTCGATAGATGTTATATGTTGTGAAAGTTCAATGCATGTTATAATTAGTGAAATCTCGATAGATGTTATCGGTAGTGAAAGTTCGATAGATATTATAATTTGTGAAATCTCGATAGATGTTATATGTTGTGAAAGTTCAATGCATGTTAATTTAGTGAAATCTCGATAGATGTTATCGGTAGTGAAAGTTCGATAGATATTATAATTTGTGAAATCTCGATAGATGTTATATGTTGTGAAAGTTCAATGCATGTTATAATTAGTGAAAACTCGATAGATGTATCGGTAGTGAAAGTTCGATAGATATTATAATTTGTGAAATCTCGATAGATGTTATATGTTGTGAAAGTTCAATGCATGTTATAATTAGTGAAATTTCGATAGATGTTATCGGTAGTGATAGTTCGATAGATATTATAATTTGTGAAATCTCGATAGATGTTATATGTTGTGAAAGTTCAATGCATGTTATAATTAGTGAAATCTCGATAGATGTTATCGGTAGTGAAAGTTCGATAGATATTATAATTTGTGAAATCTCGATAGATGTTATATGTTGTGAAAGTTCAATGCATGTTATAATTAGTGAAATCTCGATAGATGTTATCGGTAGTGAAAGTTCGATAGATATTATAATTTGTGAAATATCGATAGATGTTATATGTTGTGAAAGTTCAATGCATGTTATAATTAGTGAAATCTCGATAGATGTTATCGGTAGTGAAAGTTCGATAGATATTATAATTTGTGAAATCTCGATAGATGTTATAAGTTGTGAAAGTTCAATGCATGATATAGTTAGGGAAATCTCGATAGATGTTATCGGTAGTGAAAGTTCGATAGATACTATAATTTGTGAAATCTCGATAGATGTTATATGTTGTGAAAGTTCAATGCATGTTATAATTAGTGAAATCTCGATAGATGTTATCGGTAGTGAAAGTTCGATAGATATTATAATTTGTGAAATCTCGATAGATTTTATATGTTGTGAAAGTTCAATGCATGTTATAATTAGTGAAATCTCGATAGATGTTATCGGTAGTGAAAGTTCGATAGATATTATAATTTGTGAAATCTCGATAGATGTTATATGTTGTGAAAGTTCAATGCATGTTATAATTAGTGAAATCTCGATAGATGTTATCGGTAGTGAATGTTCGATAGATATTATAATTTGTGAAATCTCGATAGATGTTATATGTTGTGAAAGTTCAATGCATGTTATAATTAGTGAAATCTCGATAGATGTTATCGGTAGTGAAAGTTCGATAGATATTATAATTTGTGAAATCTCGATAGATGTTATATGTTGTGAAAGTTCAATGCATGTTATAATTAGTGAAATCTCGATAGATGTTATCGGTAGTGAAAGTTCGATAGATATTATAATTTGTGAAATCTCGATAGATGTTATATGTTGTGAAAGTTCAATGCATGTTATAATTAGTGAAATTTCGATAGATGTTATCGGTAGTGAAAGTTCGATAGATATTATAATTTGTGAAATCTCGATAGATGTTATATGTTGTGAAAGTTCAATGCATGTTATAATTAGTGAAATCTCGATAGATGTTATCGGTAGTGAAAGTTCGATAGATATTATAATTTGTGACATCTCGATAGATGTTATATGTTGTGAAAGTTCAATGCATGTTATAATTAGTGAAATCTGGATAGATGTTATCGGTAGTGAAAGTTCGATAGATATTATAATTTGTGAAATCTCGATAGATGTTATATGTTGTGAAAGTTCAATGCATGTTATAATTAGTGAAATCTCGATAGATGTTATCGGTAGTGAAAGTTCGATAGATAATATAATTTGTGAAATCTCGATAGATGTTATATGTTGTGAAAGTTCAATGCATGTTATAATTAGTGAAATCTCGATAGATGTTATCGGTAGTGAAAGTTCGATAGATATTATAATTTGTGAAATCTCGATAGATGTTATATGTTGTGAAAGTTCAATGCATGTTATAATTAGTGAAATCTCGATAGATGTTATCGGTAGTGAAAGTTCGATAGATATTATAATTTGTGAAATCTCGATAGATGTTATATGTTGTGAAAGTTCAATGCTTGTTATAATTAGTGAAATCTCGATAGATGTTATCGGTAGTGAAAGTTCGATAGATATTATAATTTGTGAAATCTCGATAGATGTTATATGTTGTGAAAGTTCAATGCATGTTAATTTAGTGAAATCTCGATAGATGTTATCGGTAGTGAATGTTCGATAGATATTATAATTTGTGAAATCTCGATAGATGTTATATGTTGTGAAAGTTCAATGCATGTTATAATTAGTGAAATCTCGATAGATTTATCGGTAGTGAAAGTTCGATAGATATTATAATTTGTGAAATCTCGATAGATGTTATATGTTGTGAAAGTTCAATGCATGTTATAATTAGTGGAATCTCGATAGATGTTATCGGTAGTGAAAGTTCGATAGATATTATAATTTGTGAAATCTCGATAGATGTTATATGTTGTGAAAGTTCAATGCATGTTATAATTAGTGAAATCTCGATAGATGTTATCGGTAGTGAAAGTTCGATAGATATTATAATTTGTGAAATCTCGATAGATATTATATTTTGTGAAAGTTCAATGCATGTTTTAATTAGTGAAATCTCGATAGATGTTATCGGTAGTGAAAGTTCGATAGATATTATAATTTGTGAAATCTCGATAGATGTTATATGTTGTGAAAGTTCAATGCATGTTATAATTAGTGAAATCTCGATAGATGTTATCGGTAGTGAAAGTTCGATAGATATTATAATTTGTGAAATCTCGATAGATGTTATATGTTGTGAAAGTTCAATGCATGTTATAATTAGTGAAATCTCGATAGATGTTATCGGTAGTGAAAGTTCGATAGATATTATAATTTGTGAAATCTCGATAGATGTTATATGTTGTGAAAGTTCAATGCATGTTATAATTAGTGAAATCTCGATAGATGTTATCGGTAGTGAAAGTTCGATAGATATTATAATTTGTGAAATCTCGATAGATGTTATATGTTGTGAAAGTTCAATGCATGTTATAATTAGTGAAATCTCGATAGATGTTATCGGTAGTGAAAGTTCGATAGATATTATAATTTGTGAAATCTCGATAGATGTTATATGTTGTGAAAGTTCAATGCATGTTATAATTAGTGAAATTTCGATAGATGTTATCGGTAGTGAAAGTTCGATAGATATTATAATTTGTGAAATCTCGATAGATGTTATATGTTGTGAAAGTTCAATGCATGTTATAATTAGTGAAATCTCGATAGATGTTATCGGTAGTGAAAGTTCGATAGATATTATAATTTGTGAAATCTCGATAGATGTTATATGTTGTGAAAGTTCAATGCATGTTATAATTAGTGAAATCTCGATAGATGTTATCGGTAGTGAAAGTTCGATAGATATTATAATTTGTGAAATCTCGATAGATGTTATATGTTGTGAAAGTTCAATGCATGTTATAATTAGTGAAATCTCGATAGATGTTATCGGTAGTGAAAGTTCGATAGATATTATAATTTGTGAAATCTCGATAGATGTTATATGTTGTGAAAGTTCAATGCATGTTATAATTAGTGAAATCTCGATAGATGTTATCGGTAGTGAAAGTTCGATAGATATTATAATTTGTGAAATCTCGATAGATGTTATATGTTGTGAAAGTTCAATGCATGTTATATTTAGTGAAATCTCGATAGATGTTATCGGTAGTGAAAGTTCGATAGATATTATAATTTGTGAAATCTCGATAGATGTTATATGTTGTGAAAGTTCAATGCATGTTATAATTAGTGAAATCTCGATAGATGTTATCGGTAGTGAAAGTTCGATAGATATTATAATTTGTGAAATCTCGATAGATGTTATATGTTGTGAAAGTTCAATGCATGTTATAATTAGTGAAATCTCGATAGATGTTATCGGTAGTGAAAGTTCGATAGATATTATAATTTGTGAAATCTCGATAGATGTTATATGTTGTGAAAGTTCAATGCATGTTATAATTAGTGAAATCTCGATAGATGTTATCGGTAGTGAAAGTTCGATAGATATTATAATTTGTGAAATCTCGATAGATGTTATATGTTGTGAAAGTTCAATGCATGTTATAATTAGTGAAATCTCGATAGATGTTATCGGTAGTGAAAGTTCGATAGATATTATAATTTGTGAAATCTCGATAGATGTTATATGTTGTGAAAGTTCAATGCATGTTATAATTAGTGAAATCTCGATAGATGTTATCGGTAGTGAAAGTTCGATAGATATTATAATTTGTGAAATCTCGATAGATGTTATATGTTGTGAAAGTTCAATGCATGTTATAATTAGTGAAATCTCGATAGATGTTATCGGTAGTGAAAGTTCGATAGATATTATAATTTTTGAAATCTCGATAGATGTTATATGTTGTGAAAGTTCAATGCATGTTATATTTCGTGAAATCTCGATAGATGTTATCGGTAGTGAAAGTTCGATAGATATTATAATTTGTGAAATCTCGATAGATGTTATATGTTGTAAAAGTTCAATGCATGTTATAATTAGTGAAATCTCGATAGATGTTATCGGTAGTGAAAGTTCGATAGATATAATTTGTGAAATCTCGATAGATGTTATATGTTGTGAAAGTTCAATGCATGTTATAATTAGTGAAATCTCGATAGATGTTATCGGTAGTGAAAGTTCGATAGATATTATAATTTGTGAAATCTCGATAGATGTTATATGTTGTGAAAGTTCAATGCATGTTATAATTAGTGAAATCTCGATAGATGTTATCGGTAGTGAAAGTTCGATAGATATTATAATTTGTGAAATCTCGATAGATGTTATATGTTGTGAAAGTTCAATGCATGTTATAATTAGTGAAATCTCGATAGATGTTATCGGTAGTGAAAGTTCGATAGATATTATAATTTGTGAAATCTCGATAGATGTTATATTTTGTGAAAGTTCAATGCATGTTTTAATTAGTGAAATCTCGATAGATGTTATCGGTAGTGAAAGTTCGATAGATATTATAATTTGTGAAATCTCGATAGATGTTATATGTTGTGAAAGTTCAATGCATGTTATAATTAGTGAAACCTCTATAGATGTTATCGGTAGTGAAATTCGATAGATATTATAATTTGTGAAATCTCGATAGATGTTATATGTTGTGAAAGTTCAATGCATGTTATAATTAGTGAAATCTCGATAGATGTTATCGGTAGTGAAAGTTCGATAGATATTATAATTTGTGAAATCTCGATAGATGTTATATGTTGTGAAAGTTCAATGCATGTTATAATTAGTGAAATCTCGATAGATGTTATCGGTAGTGAAAGTTCGATAGATATTATAATTTGTGAAATCTCGATAGATGTTATATGTTGTGAAAGTTCAATGCATGTTATAATTAGTGAAATCTCGATAGATGTTATCGGTAGTGAAAGTTCGATAGATATTATAATTTGTGAAATCTCGATAGATGTTATATGTTGTGAAAGTTCAATGCATGTTATAATTAGTGAAATCTCGATAGATGTTATCGGTAGTGAAAGTTCGATAGATATTATAATTTGTGAAATCTCGATAGATGTTATATGTTGTGAAAGTTCAATGCATGTTATAATTAGTGAAATCTCGATAGATGTTATCGGTAGTGAAAGTTCGATAGATATTATAATTTTTGAAATCTCGATAGATGTTATATGTTGTGAAAGTTCAATGCATGTTATATTTAGTGAAATCTTGATAGATGTTATCGGTAGTGAAAGTTCGATAGATATTATAATTTGTGAAATCTCGATAGATGTTATATGTTGTAAAAGTTCAATGCATGTTATAATTAGTGAAATCTCGATAGATGTTATCGGTAGTGAAAGTTCGATAGATATAATTTGTGAAATCTCGATAGATGTTATATGTTGTGAAAGTTCAATGCATGTTAAAATTAGTGAAATCTCGATAGATGTTATCGGTAGTAAAAGTTCGATAGACATTATAATTTGTGAAATTTCGATAAATATTACAGGCTGTGAAACTTCGAAAACCGTTATACTTTTGTGAAAGTTTGATATATGTTATAATCTCTCACTCTACAATGATACTTCTCAGTTTTCTTCTGCAATACATTTATTGATTTAAAGTTTTATTTCAAGTTAACATCAGATTTAAATAACTTTAAGCTCCGTTTTCAACCTTGTTTTAAAGAAGATATTTCCGTGAATCAATATCAACCGTTTTTCACCATTAGCGTTCCTTCTTCATTCATTGAGCTCGATTTTGTATACGCCATCTTAAAGTCTTATCTAAAACTTTTCTAAAAGTTCGGAACCTGTAATCTTCAAGGTACTCAAGGCAAAATGGGACATATTTCACTTTGGTCTTTTATCAAAGCTCTAAAGGATTATAACGAGGCCCTTAGTGGGCATATTAAATATGAAAACGGCATAGAACTGCAATTTTTTCAAATATAAACCCTACACTTTGGTATTTAATACAAGAATATTGTAAATATAAATTGATGTTGGATTTACTGCACTTTGTTTTGCAACAAGTAGGGAAAATAATAAGTAAGAACGGCAGGCTTTAAGTTTATTACTTTAAATCTAATACTTCTCCTACAATTTAAGTAGGCCAATTATTTAAACCGTATTATACGTATAAAATAAGGAGTATCGTTTTAGTACATATTATTATTTTAGTATAATATTTCAGTGTGAACTGAATTATTGTTTATGAAATACACACACACACACACACACACACATACAAACACACACACACACACACACACACACACATACACACACACACACACACACACACAAACACACACACACACACACACACACACACACACACACACACACACACACAACACACATACACACACAAACACACTCAAACACACACACGCTCTCTCTCTCTCTCACACACACACACACGCGTATATATATATATATATATATATATATATATATATATATATAGACAGAGCGAGACAACAATACAGTAATTTTACTTGATATATATTTTTAGTTGCCTTTCTAAGGCCTAATAATTAGTGATCTCATGTTTATGCCTTATTTAATAATTATTTTTGATTCTCTGAATAATAGTAATAATATATATATATATATATATATATATATATATATATAGAGAGAGAGAGAGAGAGAGAGAGAGAGAGAGAGAGAGAGAGGAGAGAGAAAATGAATGGTTACTATCCGGAGTACACTCGATCATTTTACACTTGTTAAGGCGCCCTAGCTTCTACTGCGTGAAACAGAGGAGATGCAAGCGATGCTACTTTGAAGTTGCCCAAAGTATGGAAATGTGTCATCCATAGATTTTATCGGCAGATAGGTGAACAATAGGAAAGGAATGTGACAGGAGATAGAAGGATAGAATGTTTGGTTCGGGTGTGTGTGGATTGACATCAATGAGGGGGGGGGCAATTTTCTAGATATATAGGATCGAATTTGCATGCGTTCTTCATTAGCACTTCAAATGTTGCTGGGCTACCTCTTTAATATAGATTCACCTTATTTTTCCATCATTACGTATTATCGCGTAGTATAAATACATATATGTATATATATATATATATATATATATATATATATATATAAAATATGATGATATGTTTTCTTGAAATGTAGTTAATAATTGAAAATATTTCAAAAACAAGAATAGTTAAATATATATAATATTCAAAGCTTTTCGCAGATAAAACATCTTCCAGCATCTTCAGAAAAAATAATTAAGTAAGAAAATCATTTATATATATATATATATATATATATATATATATATATATATACATATATATATATATATATATATATATATATATATATATATATATATATATATATATATATACACATATATATATATATATATATATATATATATATATATATATATAATCATTCTTTTTGTTAAATCGATGTATTAAAGTATGTCTAATTTGAATGGTTTAATAGTGTTAAATTTCATAAAGTAATTTTTTCCCAAATAATTTAATTAAACACGTAATCTGGGAATTAGATGATTTTCACAATTTCGACTAAATCAACTCCGCTGCAAGCGGGATATACAGCCAGACAATATCTACAATTAACGTGAATGCTTAACACTTTCCGCCTTTCTTCGGAGACACAAGTAACAACTGTTCTCTCTTGCTTTTTAATAAACATCCTTTGTTATGTTTGTAATTCAATATACCATCGCTTCATTTCAAGGCGGCGAAAATATACGCTATTTTTATGTCATTATAAAATTACACGTTTTTCATAACGTTTCACACTTTCACCAACTATTTGCTTTCCTTCTTTCTTTTCTCTGTTTCTTAGTTTCATTTTTTATTTTCAAGGCGTTATTGATACATCTACAGGAACGTTGATAGCAGTCATGACGGTACAACTGAAAGATTTTTAGGGTTATTATAATAATTGTTGAAGAATGTTAAAACATTTAAATTGCTTTTCTTGTTGCATTGCTAGCTCGATCAGTTATTGAAAAAACTTTGTAAAGCAGAATTTCAGGATATATTTTAAGGATTTTAAATAAAGGTAGATTTATGATAAGGATAGAAACCCTCTAGTTCAAACTATAGTTCAAGAAATCGTCTGTCAGGGTAGTGTAGGTATAAAGTCTACATCATACCGAGTATACTCATTACATAACATTTTTAGGAAGAAGAAAAACGAAGCCTAATGATTAGGGGAAAGTATAACTACACAATGCATTAAGTAGCGTAGGCTTTGTCATGTGTCGAAGGATACTTACTTGGTAACCAAAACGATCATAGGAGTTGAAGAAAATATATGTAATTAGAGATTTTTATGCATTATTTATGTTTCTGTTATTATATTTTTAAAATATTTTTTTCCGATTTAGTTTTGGGGAGCTACGTTTTACTGAGCTTCAATGTAATTTAAGATTTTTCGTTTGACATCTTCCTTGTGCCAAATATCATATGTCTGTTGTGTACCTTTTTTCAAAGTGATAGTAATGACTACAAATTGCTCCCATTTTTTTACAAAAATGCAAAATGTAAAAACTTTGCCAAACTTAAATAGAGAAATATCTCCACAAGAAAGTTTGAGCAATCAGAGATACAACATTCTATTAGGTGCGTTGAGTGGATCACTACTAGAAGGGTAATGCAAAGTGACAGCCACTTGAATGAATACGCAAGTGTTAGGCTCAAGCAAGGTAGGAGGCTTTCAGAACTGGGAACCTTGTTTTAAAGAAGATATTTCCGTGAATCAATATCAACCGTTTTTCACCATTAGCGTTCCTTCTTCATTCATTGAGCTCGATTTTGTATACGCCATCTTAAAGTCTTATCTAAAACTTTTCTAAAAGTTCGGAACCTGTAATCTTCAAGGTACTCAAGGCAAAATGGGACATATTTCACTTTGGTCTTTTATCAAAGCTCTAAAGGATTATAACGAGGCCCTTAGTGGGCATATTAAATATGAAAACGGCATAGAACTGCAATTTTTTCAAATATAAACCCTACACTTTGGTATTTAATACAAGAATATTGTAAATATAAATTGATGTTGGATTTACTGCACTTTGTTTTGCAACAAGTAGGGAAAATAATAAGTAAGAACGGCAGGCTTTAAGTTTATTACTTTAAATCTAATACTTCTCCTACAATTTAAGTAGGCCAATTATTTAAACCGTATTATACGTATAAAATAAGGAGTATCGTTTTAGTACATATTATTATTTTAGTATAATATTTCAGTGTGAACTGAATTATTGTTTATGAAATACACACACACACACATACAAACACACACACACACACACACACACACACACATACACACACACACACACACACACACACACAAACACACACACACACACACACACACACACACACACACACACACACACACACACACACAACACACATACACACACAAACACACTCAAACACACACACGCTCTCTCTCTCTCTCACACACACACACACGCGTATATATATATATATATATATATATATATATATATATATATATATATAGACAGAGCGAGACAACAATACAGTAATTTTACTTGATATATATTTTTAGTTGCCTTTCTAAGGCCTAATAATTAGTGATCTCATGTTTATGCCTTATTTAATAATTATTTTTGATTCTCTGAATAATAGTAATAATATATATATATATATATATATATATATATATATATATATATATATATAGAGAGAGAGAGAGAGAGAGAGAGAGAGAGAGGAGAGAGAAAATGAATGGTTACTATCCGGAGTACACTCGATCATTTTACACTTGTTAAGGCGCCCTAGCTTCTACTGCGTGAAACAGAGGAGATGCAAGCGATGCTACTTTGAAGTTGCCCAAAGTATGGAAATGTGTCATCCATAGATTTTATCGGCAGATAGGTGAACAATAGGAAAGGAATGTGACAGGAGATAGAAGGATAGAATGTTTGGTTCGGGTGTGTGTGGATTGACATCAATGAGGGGGGGGGCAATTTTCTAGATATATAGGATCGAATTTGCATGCGTTCTTCATTAGCACTTCAAATGTTGCTGGGCTACCTCTTTAATATAGATTCACCTTATTTTTCCATCATTACGTATTATCGCGTAGTATAAATACATATATGTATATATATATATATAAAATATGATGATATGTTTTCTTGAAATGTAGTTAATAATTGAAAATATTTCAAAAACAAGAATAGTTAAATATATATAATATTCAAAGCTTTTCGCAGATAAAACATCTTCCAGCATCTTCAGAAAAAATAATTAAGTAAGAAAATCATTTATATATATATATATATATATATATATATATATACATATATATATATATATATATATATATATATATATATATATATATACATATATATATATATATATATATATATATATATATATATACATATATATATATATATATATATATATATATATATATATATATATATATATATATATAATCATTCTTTTTGTTAAATCGATGTATTAAAGTATGTCTAATTTGAATGGTTTAATAGTGTTAAATTTCATAAAGTAATTTTTTCCCAAATAATTTAATTAAACACGTAATCTGGGAATTAGATGATTTTCACAATTTCGACTAAATCAACTCCGCTGCAAGCGGGATATACAGCCAGACAATATCTACAATTAACGTGAATGCTTAACACTTTCCGCCTTTCTTCGGAGACACAAGTAACAACTGTTCTCTCTTGCTTTTTAATAAACATCCTTTGTTATGTTTGTAATTCAATATACCATCGCTTCATTTCAAGGCGGCGAAAATATACGCTATTTTTATGTCATTATAAAATTACACGTTTTTCATAACGTTTCACACTTTCACCAACTATTTGCTTTCCTTCTTTCTTTTCTCTGTTTCTTAGTTTCATTTTTTATTTTCAAGGCGTTATTGATACATCTACAGGAACGTTGATAGCAGTCATGACGGTACAACTGAAAGATTTTTAGGGTTATTATAATAATTGTTGAAGAATGTTAAAACATTTAAATTGCTTTTCTTGTTGCATTGCTAGCTCGATCAGTTATTGAAAAAACTTTGTAAAGCAGAATTTCAGGATATATTTTAAGGATTTTAAATAAAGGTAGATTTATGATAAGGATAGAAACCCTCTAGTTCAAACTATAGTTCAAGAAATCGTCTGTCAGGGTAGTGTAGGTATAAAGTCTACATCATACCGAGTACACTCATTACATAACATTTTTAGGAAGAAGAAAAACGAAGCCTAATGATTAGGGGAAAGTATAACTACACAATGCATTAAGTAGCGTAGGCTTTGTCATGTGTCGAAGGATACTTACTTGGTAACCAAAACGATCATAGGAGTTGAAGAAAATATATGTAATTAGAGATTTTTATGCATTATTTATGTTTCTGTTATTATATTTTTAAAATATTTTTTTCCGATTTTGTTTTGGGGAGCTACGTTTTACTGAGCTTCAATGTAATTTAAGATTTTTCGTTTGACATCTTCCTTGTGCCAAATATCATATGTCTGTTGTGTACCTTTTTTCAAAGTGATAGTAATGACTACAAATTGCTCCCATTTTTTTACAAAAATGCAAAATGTAAAAACTTTGCCAAACTTAAATAGAGAAATATCTCCACAAGAAAGTTTGAGCAATCAGAGATACAACATTCTATTAGGTGCGTTGAGTGGATCACTACTAGAAGGGTAATGCAAAGTGACAGCCACTTGAATGAATACGCAAGTGTTAGGCTCAAGCAAGGTAGGAGGCTTTCAGAACTGGGAACTGTCAGGAGAGTGATTTCACACTTCTATACTGGAGATCCAATTCCATTTTCAACTAATATTGTGTATACCTAGAATCCATGCGTTTGTGAATTCCTCCTCCAGAGAAGAATCTTTCAGTTGCTGAAAGATCCTGTAAAAACATGTGCAAACTGAGCATACCAGGCGAAGAGAAGTATTCAGTTGTATAATATTAATAATATGTATAATTATAATGTATAATATTTAAATAATATGAATAATTATGTATAAGTATAATATATATTTCATGGACAAGTACATTTTTGACTAATGACTGTTAAAAACAAAAAGCATATCCAACCAGGACGGATCAGTCAATCGAACATGAAAGAAAAGAGTGAAAGATAAACTTTTTCAATTCCTTCTATTAGCTCACACTCATTTTATATATACACACATATATATATAAGACATGTTTAACCTTTAGCGGATGGCACGTTAATAAAGTTTTTTAGGTATTAATTAAACAACTAAATTAATTAAAATAATTTTAGTTTTAAATGGATAAATAACCTTTTCACAATAGGGGCAAGGTATGCAATTAAATGATTTCTTGACATTTGGCTTAAAATGAGTGATAACATGGGATTTAATAATATCATAGGTAATGTTGGGGAACAACTGTTTTAACACTTAGGTTATATTACATGATTTATATTAAATATTTAAAAAAAGTAACTAAATATATTTTTTTACTGTAGACTTAATTAGGAAAACATTTTAAAACATTTTGTTTTTTATTACTTATTATAAATAAGGGATAAAACATTCAGTCTTTTTTTTTTAAACCTTTGATTTTTTCTTTAAAATACTGTGTTAGGATCAGAAACTAGTGAAATCAACGCAGTCATATCAAAAGCACACCTTAGGGTGCAACACTAAACCACCAGTTATAGATCTTCCTTTCTCCTACTTCTCAGGGCAGATTCTTGTCCTTATCAGAACCCTTCATTAAACCATTACGTTTTCACTTTCAACCCTCTATTGGGTCTATTGGGTATTCTTTATAACTCGTCTGTAGATAAACTAAGCTTTAGGGAAATAGTGTTGCCAACGAGAGCTTTTTGTTTCTCTATCGCCTAGTATATGCCTTCAAAGAAAATTTGTCATATTTTATATTTACTCACAGGTAAAGGACTAATTCAGGTTACAATTTAACTCCAATCGTAAAATAGTCGCAACGTATCTAACTGAAACGCCTCTCTCTAGTCTCTAGAACTTTTTGTTCTCTCTCCCTCTAGTCTCCTACGAGATAATAAGGCATAAGTGGCTTACCTCTTCCACGCACGCGCTCACTTACGGCGAACTGTAACTAGTGAAATTTTTATTTAAATACATTTTAATAAACTGATAATATTCGCCCCTAGCTTCGGAAGTAAACGTATGGAACAAATAATGTTGGAGGCTTTGTCTGCGAAATGAAAAGTAAAAATACAAGTATAGTATTTTTCTTTTAGCAGTTCCGTAGTGCGTGCAGTTTAAAACTAGAACAAGTTTCATTTTACAAATATTTCAATGTTTACTTGGCTCAACCCAGTTAGGCTTCTTTACACTACAAAACCTCCTCTGACGTTCAATTTTTCTGCTTTACTTTTGTCATATCTATATCTATTGTTTTAGTCTATATCAGTTTTATATTCGGTTAATTCAGATTTGTTATTTTATAAGTCTATTTTAATATGATATCAAGCCTTGAATAAATAAAATAGTGCATGTTTGCAATCCCATTATTTGGACATAACTGAAATTCTTACTCTTTAGGTTTTTATACTTTACGATGCTGAAACATACGACAAAATATGTCAATAAATACTTGAACTTGTCTTTGATTACGCTCTGTGCTCTAATTCAAACATCAAGATCTCCAGCTGTCATTGCATTAAAGGGCTTTGTTTACGTATTTTCCTCAGTATTTCTAACTAAGCTATATTCTCGCAGAGAGAAATACATATTAGTTTAACTTGGAACCATTACAGTAACTACGTCTGAGTTACGTTTTAACTGCAACCCTTTTTTAAATTCCGTCTATTAGTTAACACTCTCCTGATAAATATCTTGCACAAATTGTTATTCATTAATTATATAGGTTTTTATTCATTCAATCATGTTGAAATAGCTTTTTGTTAACCTACAGTGGAAGACAATTGATGTTATTTCAGTTTTTTCAAATATTTATTCAATTATGAAATTATAAACATTTTTGGTTTCCAGTCGGATATGAGGTAAGTCACCCAATTTCGAAGTCTAGCGTGGCTTTGCACTGCGCCAAATTTCCAGTCTTTAGAAATATGTTTCTCAGAGAGGTATATGAATTTTTCTCACCATCTGATTGTCGTTGAAACCTCCATTGTGCAAACTCAAACTGTGTCCATGGTTAACACACAATATCATGTATATATATTTGAGTAGATTTTTTTATTTTAAAGCAAGTGTACTACCATTAGAAATAAAGAATATCGACTCGCATGAAGAAAATGCTTCGGCAAACTTGGCAACTTGGAGCCGTTATGAAACAGCTTTAGATGGCACATACTTTTACTTTAAGTGAAGGAGCACTTAGAAAATTAAAACACTGATTAGGAGTGAGCTGAATATAGACACACAATAGATGGAGACGTATTGTGAATAAGGTTTAAGTATGAATTAAAGTACATTTAAATGTGACAACAGATTTAACGGTCTGGAAGGCCGTCCGAATTGGGAAATTAATAATTTCCCATTTTTGAAATAACAATTTTAATATTTAAATAATAAGGTTTGAATTTATTGTAAAAATAAACATAGTAAAGGGTGAAGAAGTCAGTAGTATCTTACATACTTAATATTAAGACAAACTAGAAATTATAATAGCATGAAACTGTAATAACTAACTAAATTTGACAAACGAGAGTGAAGTGAAAAGTTTCGACGTGCCGAAAAATGCTAACTTGAGAACTAGGCCAAGTATAACTATCATCGACATTTTGAAATGGCCAGAAAAATCCAAAATAAACAATAATGAAAACAGAATTTAAAGAACTCAAATAACAAAAAAGTTACTCCCATTATAAAAATTACAGCCATTTTAAAATAATAGACATTTTTTAGTGTTCTAAAAACGATAACAAAATTATGCAGGTTAAAACTAATACTTTTCCCAACCCGCCTCTACAAGAAAAAAAGCACAGAGATAGCGACGAGCTTAGAGAGGAGAGGAAGGGTTACATAGCCGCAATAAATCCAGGAAGTTAGGGACCTGTAAGGCAGTCTGTAAAAAATTTTAATACGAGGTGCTAATGGCCGTAATGTCGGATCGCGCCTAGAACCATCACCATCGGCCAGATGGGACCAAACCGCCGTCTAAGACCATCCATGGACAAGGGCTCCAGACTCAGGCTTCAAGACGCGGAAATGGAGAAAGACCTCCATCGACTGACCAGGGATGGCAACTTCCGATGTCCAGAGACCAGGTAATCCAGACGTAAGGACTCTAGGACCGGCAGGGAAATCCTTGGCAAGTCATTTTCTCTATTGTATACAAATTAAAGTCAAATTAGGTCAGTTAAATTTATTAAATTCAAATTACCAATTAAACTTAAAAAATGACTTCACTCTATGTTGAAAAATTAAATAAATCTTGAAAGTAGTAAAATTAATTAGTATAACAAAAATGTTTAAATAATGAATAATATATATTAAATTTAAAAAGGGGTTTTGGCTATAAGCCAATCATTTTCAAGAAGACCAGATTTATTGAATCATATAAATTTTAAAATTATTTATAATAAAATGTGAATTTACCAATTCAATCTTGAAATAATTTTAAATAATTTTGTTTAAAAATGTGTAAATGTAATTATTGAATTATATATGAAATGTATGATTTAAATGTGTGAAAAATAACGCACTTTTAATTAACTATTTGTGAAGATAAGGAGAGCGTTAAATGTATTTAATTTGAAAAGATAATTATTTTAGTTTAAAATCAGTAATTAAATGAATTATAAAAATTTACTGTATTTGAATTTATCCTGTGTTGAACAACCAATAAAAACTTTTAGTTTTTTCCAAGTGATAAATAATGAATATAAAATCAAAGTAGAGTTTAAATTAAATTTCATTAATTAAAAAATATATAAAATTCAGAACCTAATGTTTCTTCAAACGAGTTCTCTCCTGAGAACAATTTTATTTAGTTATTCTAACAATTAGTTTGTTTCTTGTATTGAAGCCCAGAGATGATGTCTACTAGCAGATCATGTTTAAAGAACACAGTAGCCTTTTAAAAAAGATATCTTAAACATGATCATATTTTGCACGTCCCCTTGCTGTGCCTGCAGATCTCATGAAGTGGTAAGATTCTTTGAAAATTTTGTGTGTTCATATAAATGTTGTTTCTTTCCAGCTGACTATTTTACTGACATGTGTGAATAAATACAGACCCAACAAACTTGCCAAACATCTTAAGGGAGGTCATACAAACGTTAAGGTAGAAGTCAGCGGGAATAGGCTTGCATTTAGGCGTGGTCCATTACGCTGGAACACAAGACAAAATTTAGAGATCTTAACACGGTACACAAAACTGTGTCAGCAGCAGATATATAAATATATAATAAATATGTAATTGTGCGAACGAAGCTGGGGACGTTGCACAGAGTAAACTAAAATTTAAAAAAAAATTAATTAGGTCTCCGAATTTTATTTTATGACATGTATAAGGATCGTTTACTATACAAATTCTTGTATAACAGATTCAAGTAAAAATAACATTTGGTATAAACATGTTCTTTATGACCTCCGTTCATTTTCAGTAAACACTCGTACCGTTCTGGAAGGGTTTGCGTCGTTTTGGAGAAGAGGGGTAGTTTCATGTTTGTTATGCACGTGGTTTTTTCTTGTAGTTAGACGATATTGGTTGGTGGGTCGTCAGAGAAAATCTGCCACTTTATCATTTCCCAGACGTAGGCGTCAGGTTGTGTAGGATCGGAAGACTGCGCCGAATGAGGAAAGGTTGTTCTAAGAGAGATGAGGTAACCGCCAAAGTTTCTTGAAAGAAAGCAATGTGGTCTAAGTTAGTACGGCTGGTTGTGCCATTTTGCTGAAACTATTGTGAAAGAAAATGCAGGTTTCGGCCGAACAAAATCTCCTGAGGTATCCTATAAAATGACCGAGGCTGCCCCTACATCGGTGATTCTAATATAGCTGATTCAGCTTCAGTAGCTGTTCACACTTCAGCTGGACCACTATCTCGAAGGGCAAGCATAGGCGAGGGGAAGGGTGAAGAAGTAAAAGACCGTTCCCTAGACATTATAATATGAGATATAGTATTTATATTACAATGATGTAGATTTTACAAGGCCAAAACCCCCATTTAAACATGTTTTTTTGTCATATTAACAAGACCATTTACATAAATCTTTTAACCAATTCACTTACATCAGTTCTCTCAACTACCGGAACGCCTGCAATGTCTTATAGATGGCATTTGATGCAAACCGCAATACAAAATCAATGTTTTTGAATAGGGCTAACATTTTCTATCAATCGATCGCGCGCTAGCTTACAAGTGAACAGCTATCGGCCTATTGTTTAATTTTGTGCATATGGTATTTGTACAAGGTCAAAGTATCAAGATCAATATACTTGAGTTTGATTTTATAAATAACTGTTTACCATTTTCGATGAATTCCAGATAATTACGGAACGCAAACAGAGTACATTATTGGTCCATCTTGTACACCCTTGACTGGCTTAGATAGACTCTTCATTATAGTAGAACGTTACTCCTAGATAAACACCTTTAGGTTATCGTTTCATTCTGGTAAATGTTTTTTTAGACAAATATGTAGCTTGAATGGATATCCTACAATTTTCTCGCGGTCAAATCATAAACAAAAAATCAGTTACTAGATCATGTATAGGTTCTATGCGAGACACATAATTTTCAGATGTCTAATTTCACTTTTTCTGCAAGCAACGCCCAAGAAGCTCAATTTTTGTGAGGTCTTGGTTTATAGCTAACATGATAGGCTCAGCTAGAGAATTTTTGTGCTCATAAATAGTTTTTAGATCTAAAGACTTATTATATCCACACCAAGAATCTATTCCCTTGGGGCATAACTGATGCTAAGGCTTTTTGTGAACATATAGTGTGTTAAAATATGTAGCCCAGATAGTTTGTTTTACGTCATCAATGTCTGTGAGATTATTTCTGATGGTTGACCAACATTCTCTTTGTAGATGGTCTATTTTAGCGTCTGTAAGCCTATCTGCGCCTCCTAAACTTTTGTTGTCACTAGGTTTTTTACGTTTGTGTTCTTTTTTTAGCTTTCTAAGACGCGTTCCCATTCGCTTTTGCAAGTGTCCAACACATTTCAATTTTTTAATATTTATGCTGTCATCAATAGGCTTACGTTCTAGGACAGATGAATATCCCTTAGAGTCCCCATCTCCTAGATACTTGAGGTATTTAACCCTTTGCTTGTTACACGATCATGCACAAATTCGTGTTGAAACTCAACTGCTGCTTTATTTTGGTTATTTTTATGTTATCTCTATATCTCATATATATATATATATATATATATATATATATATATATATATATATATGAAAGTATACCTCTAAACTTTAACGTAAGTTGGTACGTCCCTGATGGTTGACCCATAATCTCTTTGTAGCTGGTCTATTTTAGCATCTGTAAGCCTATCTGCACCTCCAAAACCTTTGTTGTCACTAAGTAAAAACCTTTGTAGTCATTTTTCAGCTTTCTCAGACTTGTCCACATGCGCTTTTGCACGTGTCCGACACATTAAAATTTTTTAATGTTCATGCTATCATCCTCATAAGTTTTACTTCTAGTCCAGATGAATATCTCTTAGAGTCTCCATCCCTTTAATGTATTTAACCCTTAGCTTGTCCCACGATAACAATTCTTGTTGAAACTCAACCGCTACATTATTTTTGTTATTTTTATGGTATTTCTATATCTCATATGTATATAAAAGAATATATATATTCTTGAACAAAATAAAATGTAGAAAAATATAAGGCAATAAAAAAAATTCAACTTTTCTATCTGGAAAGTGGCGCTTTCCCCTTATCTATAATAATATTACCCCTAAACTTTAACATAAGTTGGTACGTAAACATTTGCCTGTAGTAGCAACATATTATTTAAAAGAAGGAAGCAGCGAGATGCCATCAAGGAATAGTTATAGAAGGGCATATGTTTTATTTAAAAATTACAGGTCAGTAAAATATTACCAAAATGTTTAGATTTTACACCTGAAATAATTTTATTTAAATTGTATTTCTTATAAAGCCATAGGCATAAACATTGTTATTCTCTCTTGCCTCTCATTGGCAAAGTTACACGGTCTGGCATTCTTAGAAGTGCTCATAAAAGTAACAGTTAATTAAGCATGAAATGAAATCTATAAATGAGTAAACTATCATTTACCTGAAACAAATTTAATGACTGTCTAGAATTACACTACCATATTTATACTTATTAATTACTATTCATTAATGATGGTGACATAGTTGCTGAAACCTGTATCAGGCGTCTTACGTAACTGCAGTTTATTGCATATGCTCCAACTGTATTTATCACAGTACATGAATCACACTTGTTTGTCCTAATTGATGACAGTAGGAAATAATGTATTAAAATACCGAGAGGGGAACGCGTGTTTGTGTCACGACCAGAGTAGAGCCCGTTCCGACCCACTCGCGTAGCTACACGGATACAACAAATCTATGGGAAGTAACAGAGTTATCGTTAACAGTACAACATGCAAAGCCTCGTAGCGGCGCGTTACAATAGAAAGGCGGGTTAATGTGGGGGCTGAATCTGTACACGGGGCCATACAAGCAGTGCGTGGATATGTCAGCTTATATACGCTGCTTTTTTAATGCATGCGAATGTTATTAGGGCAGTTTTTAATTCAATATCACCTAAACACTAAACCTACTGATGGAGATATATATCTTTTTCATAGAGCCTCCTAAGAACCTTTTTAAAAGTAAATACTTTATGCGCCAAATGTTAAAATAGTAAAGTCATGTGTTAATTTATGTAAATAAGCTGTAAGTTTTTGTTCGTGTTGTTTGGTGTAGTGTGTTTACATCTAATATATCACAGTTTACTTTACATTATTTTCATTTCTTGAGGGCTTACCATAGACAATGGCAATGGGTTAGGTTAGGTTATTCCCTCTCTTTATCTCAGTTCCCCTTTTTCAGAGAGTGAAGGAGAGAAAGAGGGCTGACTGGTAGTAAGTCCTAAAATGGATTAACTACCTGGCTACCTTCGTCAAACCAAAGGATGACTGGCAGTTTGTCCTACACCCATCTAGCCAACCCACTACAATGCGGGATCTAGCGGGATCTAGAAAATGGCACGAATTAAAAGGTAGTGTCTTTCTTCTTGTTTAAGTCCATAATTTTGTAATTTCACTAATTTTTGGGGAAAACGTAATTAAAGTAATTCTTTTTAATTTTAAAAAATTAATGAATAAACTTTTTTATAAAGATAATGGCTTTATTTTTATTAAACGTGAAGAAACACTAGGCGTTTTTTTGACTTTTAAGTCTTCAAAGCTAAAATGGAGGCTAAACGAGCATAGATATAAGCGAACGATTCTGTTTGAGAATTAAATAGTGTTGGAAAATATTCCTTAGAGTGTTTGTTGATATATGAGATTAAAACTAAATTTACATAAAATAGATACAAACTTAAATATTGATAAACTAAGACAAAATTAAAGCAAATGTATTGAAAGCGTAGTTCACAAGATAAACTGAAATAAAATTAATATATTGATAAACAATGAGGTAACTTGTAAACAAATAAAGGGGTCAAAATAAAAACAGAATTGCCTAGGGCTTTTATATGTTACCGTAGTTATGATTAAGGAAATTTTAGGTTTGTTTGAATACTAAAATGGAAATAGATATGCAAATTAACCCAGCATAAAGGGTTGCAAATGAAACGGGGTAAGAACAAACAAATTAATACTGGTTTAAAAAAATGTCAGAAGGCATAATAAATAATGTTGAAGTTATTCTCAGACTTACATAAAGTAAATAAATATTGTTCGAAAACAAACAACAGTCAAAAAGCATATTTTCAATATTAGTTGATACATTAAAATAAGTAGTATTATTATTAATATTATTACAAAAACTCAGAGGAACCTTCTCGGTGTAGAGCACTTAGCTGAAGCCTTTGTACTTTCTTGCCATTACCACCACAGGACTAGCTTGTGGATACCTACCTCTTTGCAGAAACCAAGTACCCACCAGATACTAAATCCTCTGATATCATCTTGTGTACATACCAGCCAGTTAAACCATTTTATCTTTGCAGCCCCCAAAGCATGGCATTGCCATATCACGTGGATTGGGCTTTCCTCTTAGTCCTCGTCGCATCTCTTGCTCAGAGGGGATCTAGATCTTCCAATTTAGTATTAAAACCCCCTTAGATTCCCATGACCTGTGACCAGCTCTACAGTAGCTCTGAGTTGATTTCCACTTAAGGAGAGTATTTGTTTGCCCCACAAGTCTCCCGAGTAACCCTACAGTACCTTGGATTTGTTGCACCCCAAGATCGCATTCCATTCTTCCCTGTTCAACCTGTCTATATGTGCCGTGATCCTCAAGCGCCCCTCCTGAGGCGACATGCCCACTGCTCTCAGCAACGATCCTTGAGTTATACACCTTTGTTTTGTTAAGGTGTCAGCTCCCTCATTCCCTATTCAGCCAGAATGTCCTGGAATCCAGATTAGGTTGAACAAATTACACTTACCCAGCTCTGCTAGAGAAGCTATAGTCTCAGCCACCAACCTAGAGCTGGTACTAGCCTTACCTAAAGTCTTCAGAGCAGCCTGACTGTCCAAGCAAATCCAGATAGTCCTGCCCCTCTTGCCAGACACTATTATTTCGTAAGCAGTTAGTTCGAACACCCCGACCTAGAAAACGGAGTTGTAGTCTTCAAGGCGGTGACAACATCTGCCTTGGTATCTCGGTTCACTAAAGCCTGCTCTCACTCGTTCCTTCATCTTGGACCCATCCGTTAATCATTAACCCAATGGGTATCCGCTCCCGGGGATGAGTTCTTTTGAAGGCATCTTAAAACATAATTACCATTTGGTTATGGATTATATAAGAAATTGGTTTTAATAAATATAATCAGTGTTTGGTTTGCAAGTTAGTAAAAAACGTTGTGTTTAATGGTTTTAATTGAGTTTATATGACAGCACAGTTTCTTGGTGTTTATATTGTTTTAATTGAGTTTATATGGCAGCACAGTTTCTTTGTGTTTATATTGTTTTAATAGAGTTTATATGACAGCACAGTTTATATTTATTTTATTATTTTTTAAATATTTTGACAATTCTTCAAACTTTCTATATAAACTGTATAACTTCTATTGTAAACAAGTAACTTTTATATCACCTTTTCTTACCATTCCTCCTTTTACAGAAATTAATATTAATTTAATTTAAATTTATAATTGAAATGAATTTTTCTCTCTTAATATATAATAACTCAAAATTTTTAATGAATTTTTTCTTCAATTCAAAACTTATAATTTAATTGCAAAAATTAACTTAAATTTTTTCTGTAAGATTTTAGGTGATTACAAAAGATTCATTTTAATTAATTAATTTAAGCAATCCTTTGTTTTGCCTTTGGTATCTTAAACCAAATAAAGAACAGACATAAAAAATACCAAGTGCTTTTCAAAAAACTTTTTTAAAGATTCTATGTTCTCCCTAAAATTATACACAAATCAGTTTAAATCAACACGAGGCCATGTTACCTTGGACAGTTTCTCCAACCCTTGCAGATGGCCATCTTGGATTGGACTCGTTCAAAATTAGCGTCACCCCTGTTCCTTTGGTGTCTTCATGTCGAAACAAAGAGTTACGTGTTATCGCGCAAAATTAGACGTCTTGATTTTTGTTTTTATTTTAAAATTCTAGATCCTTATAATTTGTTTAACGCTGTTAAAAGAGTTACAAAACACACAGCCCAGCATTGCCTTTTAAATATAAGTTTTTAAACTATTTATTTGTTAACAAAACTAAACGCGTCCTACCCACCTTCCTCGTTTGCCGTCTTAAACCACGCATAAGAATTTTGTGCATCCCCCAGGCATATTCACCTCTCCGGGCATAAATCAACCAATCGCAAGTCTCCAAAACCGTGTCCTCCAGAACGCTTAGCATTGCGTCATTTCCTGTGTGCTATCCCCTCACATATTCACTTTTGATCAATTATTTCCACAGATTTCCTAATTATCTTGTAACTCTTTAAGTTTTTATTTTCTCGTGTTTTTTATCTCGGCATCTCTTTCCTTTTTCTGTTCTACGTTCTATCGAATTTTGATGGTCTTTCTAGGTAGCATTTAACATTTTTTCCCTCTTTCAAATATGTAGAAAACCTCTTCTCCCGGATAATGGTTTTGTTCCTACGCCTTATACTCTTTACACTTATGCTATCTTATGCCTAAGGCATTTATATTATGTTTTAGCTTCGCTAGTCTGACTATAAATTCTAAAATTTATGAAATTTAAAATTTCATTTGCTACGTTAAAATGTGAAATATTATCCCGTTGCAGTGTGTGTGTGCGTCGAATTATCATCAGATTGGCAGGAGGTAGGTCAAATAGGGTCCAAAAATAGAGTCCTTTTGGACTATAGGCTCCAAAAAGTAAATAAAACAACAAATTATAAATATATGATGAAACTAAAACTAACCTTTATATGTTGTATTATTGCTTCGTCATTCACTGACTTAGGAATCAGGTAATATAATGTTTAGACACGACATTAAAATTACAAGCCGCTAATGTAGGTTTTGTTATCGAATTTAAAAGCTAGCAGTGTCTTGATATGTTACAGTATAAGGCGTTACAACATATATCTCATTGTACGGGCAGTCATATATTAAAGCAGGGACGTGGGCTTTATTAATTAGAATGAATCCGCTAGTTTCTGTTATAACATGGTTTATTTCTCGGGTCAGAAGTTATTCAAGGTAAATAATGTGGGCTCCTAAGTAAAAGCCCACTGTTACTGTAGGTTTGATAATGAAACTCAGTTTCACTACCTAAGCCAATTTAACATTAAAACAAAATACAAAAAAAGTCTTCGGCGCTACCCGAAGTTGAACCCATAACATTCATGATAGTAGTTAGGTACTTTTACCAATATACCTCTCACCCGCCACACTACAAAAAAATAGATAATTTTCAATAGCATATTCACTCAATCATTTATAGGTGATACCTAAAGTTAATCGCCTTATACTAAATGTGTAGAGACGAACACTAAAATACACACTCTAGGAGAAATCTCTCTCTCGCTCTCTCTCTCTCTCTCTCTCTCTCTCAATCCATTTAATTTTACTCCAGTACTCGTGGTAACAAGAATTCAAGCTTTACATTTGAAGAGCAAAGCGAGGGAAGAGAATCTGTTGTAAAGAATACACACTCGTCGACGCGCTGAGATTTTACAGACAAGACAAATGTATTTTTAAACACATCTAAACTCACCCATATTACAGCCAGGATTAGATCTTTTTAAAATTGGTTCTGTCGAGTTTTGCAAAACAAGCGGAAGAGTTTGTCCTATTGTTAGTTTGTTAGGTTTTACCCCAACACTAAAAGGAGCATGTTTTTGAAACAATGTATATTTTGGTTTGGTGTTACACGGTTTATGTATTAAAAATGATCATGCAATGTTAGAATAAGTATTTAGATTGGTATTATTAGGTACGTATTGTATTGTTCTAACGCGTGTATAATGCAAAAACTCACTTGGTCTAAACATTACAAGTTCTCAAGGACAAGGAAAAATTTTGAAACTCACGCCTTGAAAATTTATACATGTTAAAGAGATACTCATTTAACCTCTCTATACAACGCACATGAAACTTATTACAATTCATATATATTTATATAGCACAGCTTTATCTTAAACCCAATCCAAAGTAAGGTGAAATATTTGTCGTGAGGTAGGTTTTGTAGGTTAGGTCAAGTTAGGTTGGGTTTTTCAGGAAATGTAGACCTACAACTGGCAACACGAGGTAACTAAGAGATTTATCCGTTGGGAGCTAAAATTATGCGACTATAGTTAATAGTAAATATAATTTTGAAACGTAAGTGTATATGCATTAATTCATTTGTTTTTGTATATAGTTTTATTGTAAGCTATGCTGTCTTATATAAAAACGTTACACCTAATACGGCGATATCTATTAAACGAATGAATGCAGAGTACAAAAGATGCCTTCTATTCTGAACACAAACGTCTATACAAAGCACAGATGGGTACCAATAGTAATTAAACAAAAGTAACCCATGATAGAAATATTTAAGTGTGTGTGTATGTATGTGTGTATGTGTGTATGTTGGTATGTTAGTGTGTGTGTGTGTGTGTGTGTGTGTGTGTGTGTGTGTGTGTGTGTGTGTGTGTGTGTGTGCGAGCATAGATACATATTCTACACTACTCTATACGTGTAGAGACTTGATGCACGTCTCTTTACACGAAAGTCGGAAATATCACTCCAGTCAGTAACTGATGTTATTCCCACTACGAGGACGGTAAGTTGCGACTGCCTCTTTTATTAATACTTTTGGCAAAACCGGAGATCCCTATATTCATATTTGCAAGGTATAAGAGATCCTCAGTGAGACCTTATGTGGTAGACCCTAGGCCATGTTTCGAATGTCAGCTATTTGGGCAATAGATAGTTCTTCCTGTTCTAAGCAGCTTGTATGCGGCCATGATGAAAAAGATTGCAGTAATGCACAGAAGTGCTCAAACCGTGATGGTGATCACCCAGCTCGATCATTTAACTGTCCTATCTTCAAGCAAGAAAATGCTACCTAGGCAATATGGCAAAAAAAATAGCGTTTTCCGAGACAAGGGAAATTTAAAGATCCGCTCAACCAAAGGTTACCGGTAATACATATGCTGGTAGTTCGACCGATACCAAATCATCCTGCACAAACTCTACCAGCCTGGCATGAAATATTGAAGTTCTATTATATATATATATATATATATATATATATATATGTATCATTAAAGAATGACAGAAATACAAATACAAGAAATCTTTATTTAAATATGCAATTCAAAGCTTGTCTGATGATGATGATACTGGTTAGCAACGAAAGATTTGAATTGTGTAATTTAAATAATTAATCTTGTATGTTGTTTTTTTCAACTGTTGTCGGGTTCACCTCGTCAATGCTACATGAGATTCTAGCGAAATATGCACTGCAAAATGAACAGGATGTACTTCTGATACTAACTATTCATCATATTTTTCCATTTTTCATCCGTGTAGGAATACGTATCAACATATATATATATATATATATATATATATATATATATATATATATATATATATATATATATATATTTGTAGATTACGCAACACTGTTTTCTTGTATACACTTATCACTTTCACTTATGTACTTAAACAAGAATCTTACTTGGTATTTATGCGAGTATTTTCAAAGACTTGTTACTGTCTACATCCTCGGGCCGGGGACCTTGGTGTACCGTTAACTTCTATTTTTAGATTCACTGCACTGTGCGAGTTTTTAACGTTCGTTTTGGGGTTAATATTGTCTATTAGATTGAATAATTTATCGTTTTTTGATTTTATTTGTATCTGTTCGTCAATGATGTTATTTTTATTTTCATAAATTTCTAGTTGTTCCCAGATTGTCATTTTGAGGCCTTTTTGGACCTTTTTTTTACTAGGTGTACGTTTTTTAATGTGGGGAATGTGTGTTTGTTTTTGTTGTTACCAAAAAAACCCTCACCAATATACAATAGACAACCCAAAACCCCCCAAAATGAACGCCCTCATCAAAATACATAAAATCAACAATCCCATAGGACAATAAATCTCATTAATTATGAAAATCAAGATAACATCAGAAACATAGCATCGCACGAAATCAACATCATCAACAAAACAAATCAAAAAAGGAAATCACGTTGAAAATAAAATACAAATAAACCAAATTAACAAATTGAAACAAAAACTATTCAAAAACGAAATAATTGCAACTAAAGCGGACAAAAGCAACGCTACAGTAATCATATCAAAAACAGAATACAACCAAAAAACAGAGGCATTCATAAAATCAAACAATTGTATAGAATTAAACAAAGGCACCACCAAAAATACCAAAACGAAATCATAAAATTAGCAAAAAAAAAACAATGACAACTTATTTAACCAAAAAAACCCTCACCAATATACAATAGACAACCCAACCCCCCCCCCAAAATGAACGCCCTCATCAAAATACATAAAATCAACAATCCCATAAGACCCTTAATAATTTTTAAAAATGCACCTACCTATAAAATATCACAAATAATAGCCAAAAACCTAAAACACGATTTTAAATTGGAAAATAAATACAACATAAAAAATTCAATTGAATTAACGGAAATACTAAAAACAATAAGCATAACCAAAAACACCAAATTTATATCATTTGATATCACAAACATGTACTCTAATATACCAATTAACGAAACCATCCAAATAATAAAAAACAAATTAACTGACCCTAAAACCTATCCCAAATACACAAACCAAATCACAAAATGCCTAAAGACCATACTAAACCAAAACTATTTCATATTCAATTATAAAATATATAAACAAACGGCTTAGCAATGGGATCACCACTATCAAGTATAGTATCAGAAATTTACCTCCAAAAACTTAACGAATTAATCACACAAACCATAAAAACACACGACCCCAACGGACATTGATACGATATGTCGATGATGGATTATGCATCTCACAAAATAAAGCAATAAATAATAACATCATTCTAAATGAAATCAATAACTTACACCCTAACATACAATTCACAATGGAGGAAGAAATAAACAATAAAATAAACTATCTAGACCTTAACATTGACCAGAAATACAAATAACATTGAATATTCTATTTATAGGAAACCCACACAAACCATTATTACAATACCAAACCACTCCAACCATCCCCCATAACAAAAAATGGCCGCTTACAACTCACTTTTATACAGGATGCTAAAATTGCCTCTAAATAATGAAGAAAAAAAAGAAAAACAAATAATATATCAAATAGCCCAAAAAATGGATACATTAAAAGAACTATAGATAAATTAGAATTTAAAGCATTAAAAAAATTAAAACAACCAACAATCGAACCACAAACAACAAAATGGGCTACATTCACATACACAGGTTTCAACATAAAAGGAATAACAAAAACACTAAAAAAAATTAATATTAACATAGCCTACAAAAACACAGGAAACATAATCAACAAAATAAACCAACCAGAAAAAATATGTCCCACACTTAACAACGGAATATACAAAATCGAATGCCCAGACTGTAATAAAATATACAAAGGCCAAACAAAAAAGAAATTAAAAGACAGATATCAAGAACACCTCAATGCAAACATAAAACCTGAAATTTATAACTCAAACTTAGTCACACACGCAATCAAAAACAAACACACATTCCCCACATTAAAAAACGTACACCTAGTAAAAAAGGTCCAAAAATGCCTCAAAATGACAATCTTGGAACAACTACAAATTTATAAAAATAAAAATAACATCATTAACGAACAGATACAAATAAAATAAAAAAACGATAAATTATTCAATCTAATAGACAATATTAACCCCAAAACGAACGTTAAAAACTCGCACAGTGCAGTGAATCTAAAAATAGAAGTTAACGGTACACCAAGGTCAACGGCAAATTCCACGCAGCTCGCAGTCCAAAACCCTGTTCATTATGCCCGAGGATGGAGACACTAACCAGTCTTTGAAAGTACTCGCATAAATACCAAGTAAGATTCTTGTTTAAGTACATAAGTGAAAGTGATATATATATATATATATATATATATTTATATATATATATATATATATATATATATATATATATATATATATATACATATATATACATATATATATATATATATACAGCCTGCTAACAATACGGAGACCATACATTGGTCATTTTGCATTCAAACTGGCAGCCGGGTACTTGTGGCAGCCGTATACGGCTGCCACATAGTAATCCATGATAATGTAACACCCTTTGACAATAATCGAAATAAAAATCATGTCAATAAGTGTAAAAAGAAGTGTTTTATTGGAGTTATACTGTATTTCGAAGTTCTATGGTCGTTCTGAATTTTTAAAAAATAATTTGTAATAACCAAACGGTACTCGTATTGATAGCAGAGTGAACGGGATTTGTATATCACAAGTTTGTAACATTTCCGCCAGGGGCAGCATGGTCCCTTCCTGTATATAAATTTACTGCATATTTCAACCATTCCCTAACATTATGGCAGCCACAAACTTGGCAACATTGCTGGCATCCACATAGATATCAATCGTACTACGTAATGTATATATTTGAATTGGACAAAGAATCGCTGGAAAGTGACCACTCGGGGGGGTTTTGAGTATGCTGAATTCAATGCCGTCATCGAAAGTCTCCGGGGATGTACTGGTGAGGCTAAACCCATGTACCAAAGGGTTTGAATTAGGGTAAAAATGTCAGATGCCTAAGAACCGCGGGATATTGACCGTTCGGGGGTTTTTTGAGGATGCTAAATTCAATGGCGTCATCTAGAGTCACCGGGGATGAACCGGATGTAACTCTACGTAAGTACCAAAGGGATGATTTGAGGTAAAAAAGTTTAAAGTCATAAAATTACTAGAAAATAACCACTCGGGGGTTTTTGGTAAGGCGGAATTCAATGTCGTCATTGAAAGTCCCGGGGATGCACTGATGTGGTTCTACGCGAATACTAAAGGGGTGAATTGGGGTGAAAAAGTCAAAAGTTAAAAATTTCTGGAACTTAACCACTCGGGGGGTTTTTGAGGATGCTGAATTCAATTCCGCCATTGAAAGTCACCGGGGATGGACAGATGATACTCTACGTGAGTGCCAAGTGGATGATTTGGGGTAGAAATGTCAAAAGTCAAAAAATTACTAGAAAATAACAACTCGGGGAATTTTGATGAGGCGGATTTCAATGCCGTCACCGAATGTCACCGGGAATGCATTGGTGTGGTTCTACGAGAGTATCAAAGGGGTGAATTGGGGTGAGAATGTCAGAGGTCAGAAAATCGCTGAAAAATATCCGCTCGGGGGTTTTCGAGGATGCTGAATTCAATGTCGTCACCGAAAGTCGCCGGGGATGCACTGATGTAGTTCCACGCGTGTACCAAAGGGGTGAATTGGGGTGAAAAAGTCAAAAGATAAAAAATCTCTGGAACATAACCACTCGGGGGTTTTTGAGGATGCTGAATTCGATTCCGCCATCGAAAGTCACCGGGGATGGACAGATGATACTCTACGTGAGTGCCAAGGGGATGATTTGGGGTAGAAATATCAAAAGTCAAAAAATTACTAGAAAATAACAACTCGGGGAATTTTGATGAGGCGGAATTCAAAGCCGTCACCGAATGTCACCGGGAATGCATTGGTGTGGTTCCACGAGAGTACCAAATGGGTGAATTGGGGTGAGAATGTCACAAGCCAAAAAATCCCTGGAAAATATCCGCTCGGAGGTTTTCGAGGATGCTGAATTCAATGCCGTCATCAAAAGTCTCCGGGGATGTACTGGTGAGGCTAAAACCATGCACCAAAGGGGTTGAATTAGGGTAAAAATGTCAGATGCCTAGCAATCGCGGGATAATTACCGTTCGGGGGTTTTTGGGGATGGTAAATTCAATTGCGTTATCTAGAGTCACCGGGGATGAACCGGATGTGACTCTACGAAAGTACCAAAGGTATGATTTGGGGTAAAAAAGTCAAAAGTCAAAAAATAAGTAGAAAATATCCACTCGGGTGTTTTTGGTAAGGCGGAATTTATTGTCGTCACAGAAAGTCGCCGGGGATGCACTGATGTGGTTCCACGCGAGTACCAAAGGGGTGAATTGGGGTGAAAAAGTCAAAAGTCAAAAAATCGCTGGAACATAACCACTCGGGGGTTTTTGAGGATGCTGAATTCAATTCCGCCATCGAACGTCACCGGGGATGGACAGATGATACTCTACGTGAGTGCCAAGGGGATGATTTGGGGTAGAAATATCAAAAGTCAAAAAATTACTAGAAAATAACAACTCGGGGAATTTTGATGAGGCGGAATTCAAAGCCGTCACCGAATGTCACCGGGAATGCATTGGTGTGGTTCCACGAGAGTACCAAATGGGTGAATTGGGGTGAGAATGTCACAAGCCAAAAAATCCCTGGAAAATATCCGCTCGGAGGTTTTCGAGGATGCTGAATTCAATGCCGTCATCAAAAGTCTCCGGGGATGTACTGGTGAGGCTAAAACCATGCACCAAAGGGGTTGAATTAGGGTAAAAATGTCAGATGCCTAGCAATCGCGGGATAATTACCGTTCGGGGGTTTTTGGGGATGGTAAATTCAATTGCGTTATCTAGAGTCACCGGGGATGAACCGGATGTGACTCTACGAAAGTACCAAAGGTATGATTTGGGGTAAAAAAGTCAAAAGTCAAAAAATAAGTAGAAAATATCCACTCGGGTGTTTTTGGTAAGGCGGAATTTATTGTCGTCACAGAAAGTCGCCGGGGATGCACTGATGTGGTTCCACGCGAGTACCAAAGGGGTGAATTGGGGTGAAAAAGTCAAAAGTCAAAAAATCGCTGGAACATAACCACTCGGGGGTTTTTGAGGATGCTGAATTCAATTCCGCCATCGAACGTCACCGGGGATGGACAGATGATACTCTACGTGAGTGCCAAAGGGATGATTTGGGGTAGAAATGTCAAAAAAGTCAAAAAATTACTAGAAAATAACAACTCGGGTAATTGTGATGTGGCGGAATTCAATGCCGTCACCGAAAGTCACCGGCTATGCATTGGTGTGGTTCCACGAGAGTACCAAAGGTGTGAATTGGGGTGAAAATGTCACAAGCCAAAAAATCCCTGGAAAATATCCGCTCGGAGGTTTTTGAGGATGCTGAATTCAATGCCGTCATCGAAAGTCTCCGGGGATGTACTGGTGAGGCTAAACCCATGCACCAAAGGGGTTGAATTAGGGTCAAAATATCAGGTGCCTAAGAATCGTGGGGGAAAAGCCGTTCGGGGGTTTCTGAGGATGCTAAATTCAATGACGTCATCTAGACGGGCGTGCTGAATTCAATGGCGTCCTCGAAAGTCACCGGGGATGGACGTATGTGACTCTACGTGAGTGCGAAAGGGATGATTTGGGGTAAAAATGTCAAAAGTCAAAACTTTACTTGAAGTTTACCACTCGGGGGTTTTTGAGGAGGCTGAATTGAATGCCGTCGCCGGATATGTACTGCGATGGTTCTACACAAGAACCAAAGGGATAATTTGGGGTGAAATTTTCAGATAAATAACTGCCTTAGGGTTTTGAGGATGCTGAATTCAATACCGTCATCGAAAGACACCAGGGCTGGACGGGTGTGGGCTCTACGGGAGTAGCAAAGGGAGAATTGGGGTAAAAAGTCAGAGGCTAAGAGGTCGTTATAAAATGATCACTCGGGGTTTTTAATAACGCTGAGTCTAATCCTAGCACCGAAGGTGGCCATGCACAATCCTGGAAGGGACTGCGGGTGTCGCTGTGGGTGAATTGAGGTAAAACTTGCCAGAATCTAAAATATTGCCTAAAAATGCGCATTCGAAGATTTTCGAAGGTCCTAGTCCCTTCTCATCAAAATTCGTCGGGCATGTACCAAGGGGTGATTTGGGGTATATATCTCATTGACAATAAATCGCCCGAAATTGGCATGTTTCCAACTATGCAACATTACCTACAGAAAGAGTCGGGTTCGCGACCTTGTCTTGGACAGAAGTTATGGTACAACTATTTACAGTTGTTTAATGTTTGTGATATGAAAACATAAACAGGCGGCACTCCGATAGCAGTTCTAGCACGTTTGTTTACGTCATGTCTGTCAAACTAATCTTTATAATTTCAAGCAGTGTTTCAATGCAGCCTGTCCATGTGCTTTAAGAATTTTAAAGACTGTATGCTTGAAAGATTCAACTTAAAAAGTTAACCGTTTGTCCCAAATTGATAATTTTATGAAAATTAAATTTTTTATTTAATTTTTTTTAATGTATTTTGTCTACCTAATTGTCATATATTTTCTTTCCGATTTTACTTAGACTATTTAGATATCTAACTCGGGTAATTAATTTTCTTCTCTTTTTGTGTTATTTTCTTTTGTTCTTTTAAAAAGGATGGTATCGTTAGCGGGGGCAGCGGAATGACTTTTCAACAATCCGTAAATGAAAAAAATTCTACTATAACCGTAATTTAAAAAAATATATAAATAAGTAGACCTTATATTTGTTCAACCTTTATACAACTTAGAATAAACGACAAAGAGAATTTGTTGACCCACATCATTTCATCAACTTATCTTTATCAGCTTATATATCCAGAAAACCTATTATGCCAATATCTACAAATTCCAAGCTAAACCTTCAACTACCGTCATCGTGCCTGATCATCACCATTAGCCGAAGAAGACAGTGATTCAGGTGCTGTATCTAATGACCAACTTTTAGAAGGCATCAAAGAGAATAGGGGAATTGTGCAACAGAGTGAAGAAGTAATTGAGCAAAAGGTCATGATACCGAATCTCAACGAAGTGCATCAGACGATGAAAATGATTTCAAAAAACTGCAACCTCCAGAAATTTACAAATTTTTCTATTTGTATAGATAAATTGTTTTAAGCAATGTAGAATTTGTCCAGCAACAAAAAATAGAAAGACTAGTTACACTTTGTAAGCTGTCTTTGTACAGCCAATATGTCTAGAAAGTTCTGAGCTGCTGTGTAAATACAGCTGTCAAAATTGAGTTATTATTTGTAATGCCAGTTTCCATAAATAAAGCTTATAATGTCTCAAATGATATCTTGTATATAAAGTTATGTGTGTACAATCAGTGAACAAGAAATAATTAGTGTATGTTAATTATCGTGCGATTATGTCTTTTTAACTAAACAGCGCTAAAATCTGTAGGTTTTATTTACTACAGTTTTCAATTAGTAAATATTATATAACTGATCTCATAAAACTACGTTTACCCTACTAGGCACAGGCAATCAGAATATTCAAAAACAATTTTTATAAAGTAAATGCAAGATAAATTGTTAAACCACACAATAAATCACACTTAGACATTTCGTGCCTGTGGGCTACAACGGCAGTAGTATTGTGACAGAAATTGCAGGACGGTAGTTGAAATAGTAGTTAATAAATACTGAATCATCCATCGTTAATCTCTGTATTGTATACAAGAACCTAAATGACATCTGTGCGAGTGTTGTCAGTTTATATTACGATATCAGGCTGTCTGGTGTAAACAAACATAGGTCCAAGCCAAACAAAGATAAAGGCTCCCACTCCACAAGTACTCTCGTGGACGAAGGCCCGAAAAACTGACTTTCTGCATTCTATCTTTTCCATCCCTTTCTCTCATTTACATACGGCGTAAACGTAAATTTATGGTATTCTCCCAACGTCAAAATGGTCGTATAAAGACGGAAACATTTGTTTCTATCCTCGACTTTAGCCGCTGGTAGTCTATGTTTTATTTTATTAATATGTTTATTGAATACATTGGTATTAACATTTAGTGAATATATATGGCGTAGGCCATATTAAGTGTTACATCTGTTAATACATGTGTTGCAGACTAGTGTTAACATGTTTGCAATGTTACCAAGTTGTAACAATATACAGCAAATAGTCACTTTTAGATTCTTAAAATCGGATAGAGATGCTATGACAATTAATTTGAAAAGCAAGTTAAGTTAAAAAATAAATACTTAATCCATCCTATAGTATCTAAGAGCCTCAAGGGAAAAGTATGAGATGCATTGACCGGAATATTAAGATAAGTTTGGTGTGCCATCAAGTAAACAAACACGTCAGAATGGCTTTCGGAGTGTCGGCTGTTTATGTTTACATATTACAATTGTGTCTGTAAATACTTAGCATAGTTTTCTCCAAGATAAGGTCGCGTATCCACAGCTGTATGTCCTTTCCAGCGAAACAACAGTTATGTTCAAAGGAATTGACAGATGTAATATAAGGGGAGTGGTACAGTCTCAAAAACTACCGAGTGTCAATTTTTATGAGATTTTTTTAATATTATTATTTTAAATTTATATGCTAATAAGTTCAAGAAATAATTCCGTTCTTGACGATAACACTTGCGTGTTTCCAAACACAAATACCAGTAACCTCATAATTGTTTATAAAGTTTTACGAAAGCATGCTAAAATAGCATGTTTACAAATTCCTGAAGTACTTACATCGAGGACTCTAATGAAACACTTGGCAACAATATCTCAACTCTTCCAAATGAATGATCAAGGTATTAAAGAACTAGCGTTATTTATACGCCATACAACAAAATTTTTATCAATAATAACATTATATATATTTTTTCATCCAAAATATTTAAAAATAGTTTGAAAAATATAAATAATGTAACAAAGATAGAACACATAGATATATACACACATTCTATGACCATAAGAGCAAAGTACTTAAAATTACTTATTTAAGGATACATGTATCATAGGTGTTAATATGCCAATTAAACTAGAAAGCAGTTCAGGCGGTTTAGGCAATGGTAAATATTTAAAATTCTTTATTTCTACATATCTGAATATTATATGTCAGGATATAGTTCTTCCCAATGTATATTGCAGTGTACCTAGGAATCAAAACGTTTTCGGTAAGCAATGTAATAAATCTATTATGTTTATTCTCGATATTCTAGTCCCAAGAGTAACTTTAATGTCTATGAGATATTCACTCACTTTAGAGTTGCATGAAAACTGTTTCAAGTACGGTGATCATTGGTAAGGAAACAAATACAGTAGTGCATGGATAATTCGAGGTAGATGGGACTGAGACACCGTCGGATTACCGACAACTTGGATTACACGGAAATAGCTTCCTGTACACTAGAAAAAAAACAGGAGTTCTAATGAACCCTAATACTATAATTAAGAATGCACAAAATACGTAACTTTATTGATTACAGTACATACATAAATTAATGTTGCTTGGCTCTTCAAGACTACTGTACTGATTCTTGCTTGCGGGGATACCATACGATATAAATACCATACTAAGTGTCAACAATTATAGCTAAAAAAAAGCCGATGCCCGTTGTGTTCTTTATCAGGTCGCCCAATGTTTTGATCGTAGATAGTCTTTTTGTTCGCCTACCCTAAAAATAAAACGAGATTATCAGTAAATCTGAAGTATAGTGAAAAATTACTGTGATCATCGGTAGTAAATCTTTATGATTATCAACGTCTAAAGATTGACTACAAAACGTTATATAAGCTCTTGGTTAGGGTTGCTTAACTGAAGTAATTTTCTATCAACGAATACTCAAATTGAAATATTAAGTTTGTAATTAGGAGTTATTTATTAACTGGTATTGCTAGTGGTAGGACTCGTAAAATATATAAACAAAGGAGACAGTTTTGAGAAGTGATTGAGTATTAGCAGACTTTGTCTTGAGATTAGACACAGCCGAACGAACTAAAATCATTCTGATACTAACTATAAAAATGTATGTAACATGTCGACCGAAGAACGGAGAGATTTTTTTAAAGGGAAAAAATCTACAAAACAGTCATTATCTTTTACGTCTTGTTTTTTCAACAAGAAATACCATCATAGTGACTAATTTCATTATGTTACTCTGCATAACGCTATTTTTCAGCTAGTTTTTAAAGACTGGTTCCTCAGCTATATTCGTCAAATTATTTGTAAATTTTTTCACCATAATATTAATAAATCAAATTGTAGATACCAGGAGGGATACGGTTAAAGATAGAATTAAAGAAGCATATTAAAATATACTTAAAACTTATCAGATATATTTTCAGGTGCATTCAACCTGTCTTGATGAAAGTAACATCACAATCAAGGTGAAATGTCATCCTTTAGGAACATATCTAAGGGAGGAATTAAATAAATTTTTTAACCTGGCAACAACGACTACCAGGAAAATTTAATGAATGTAGTTTAAGAGGAACTTTTAGAAAAAATAGGTCTTTACTCAAACACAATTGTACCTATAATAACTTATGACAAATCAAATATGGTGGATAAATAAAATAAATGTATTACATTGCTTACCGAAATCGTTTTTCACCCTGATGCCTAGCTACAATGCAATATACATTGGGAAGAACTATATCCTTACATAATATTATATTCTTTAGAGATGTAGAAGTAGAGAAGTATATTTACCATTGCTTATACCGCCTGAACTGCTCTCTAGTTTTATTGGCACAAATCCACCTATGATACATGAATCCTTGAATAAATACTTAAAATGTTTTCCCCTTATCTTGATAAAATGTTTATACTGATTGGTATTGGCACTAAAATGTAATATCTTCGTGAAAATTTTACTCCTTGTTAGAATACTATATGCACCCTTTTAAAGCATATGCTCACAGAAAAATAAAAGAGTTTTTTTGTTACATTTGGCTGTCGTAAGTACAGAAATACTATTATTTCAATGTTTAATTTTTTTATCCGAAAATGGTAATTTGTGCTCGTTTGAACCTATAAAATATAGATGTGTTCAATGGGCCTACGTGAACAAGAAATTAACATTAGATGGTATTCGACCAAATAAAAGCCTTCTTTTATTTACAATGTACAATATAGGTAGATTTTTCTGGTTACCTACCTGAGGTAAAAGTGATACAATATTTGTTGTTTTTCTACTATAGGCCTAACTTTAAAAACTTACTGTAAATAAACTATATGCCAACCCTTTACTTATCCTTTAATATTTTTTTACAAGCAGTAAAAACTTAAAATTGAAATTTTCATTTTTTTAATACACTGAAGAAGAAATGTCGAAGAAAATTCGATGTATTAGTCTAAAAATTTTGCAAAATCGTTCTTAAACTGCAAAAACTCTTAAAAGATTGTAACACGAAAGAAATAGAATTTAAAAATTATGGCAGAAAGCTCAATGAGATAAAATAAATTAAATGAGAATAAATGTACTTTCGTAAATTAAGGATATAGGAGAAGTTAGTGTACTAACTCTAATACTGATAATTAAATGTGAAATTCAGAAGAAACAAATTGAATTCGTGCTTGGCCTTTATTCCGTGCATTGCACGCCTGGAAATCTAGATTGAATATTGTTAAAGATGAAACCGTTCATTTAGTTGCAGATATATTGAGGGTTTTGAAAACATGTAATCAATCCAGATGATCGCTGTATACCGGTCTACACCTAACCTACTGATTCACAATACAATCGTCTACATGCACTCCCGTATTTTTGTTACCATGACACTATGTTTACTGACAGAACTGGAGAACTATTCCTAAAATTCGACAGAGCACTGAACACCTTCAATGGGGCGGGGAAATTTTAAAATAGCAACCTAGCGGCGGTGGATTTATTAATTTTAATTTTTCCAATGACCTGGAAGAAACCGACACGAGGAACGCGACCCGTAATTCATAGATTTAGCAAGTGTCTCCCTTTTTTTACCAAACATACGTCAACGAGAGTAATACCTTTTATAAGGAAGTGCCTTGTGTACTAACCTAAATAGACAAAATGACTTAAATTGAGGGTTTAAATTTATTTGTGGACATTTGTTTTTATTAAAAACAATAAATTTGTTAAGTTTCATTTGGTTAATTCATATTAAAAATAACAACAAACAATAGAATTGTAACATTCAATGTGACAATTTCTAAGACAACTATGTACTATTGTAGCCGAAACAAAAATGATTGTAAAGAGATGTCCCGTGTGGTTGTATGTTGAAAGTAGATGGAGAAATGGCAGTATAAATTTCACATTGTATGTAACACGTGACCAATTAGCGCCTGGGATCGAACCCGTCATGAACGTGTTTGTGTAATGTTTATTTTCGATCTCTGAAGGATGACCACATCATTCAGTATTATCAGTTTTAATCGTGTGACAGGGACCATGATAGTTACTTCATGATAGTATCTATTTACTTCAGCTAGTACATTCCCTCCAAAAGATAAAAATACCAAAATAAAATCTTATTTGGTTGAACCTTTCACTTTACAAGTCATAATATTCTACCTTTATTTTACCTTCTGAAATTTTTACGCTAATTCACCAGTTGCTACTAGCATAGATCATGACCCGTGCATTATTGAAGACCACCTTTGTATCCCCGTTTAATATTGAAGACGGTATTGGACTAAGCTCCTTCCAAAACAATACGATTGATCATTTTCTAGCTTTGTTTTCCCTTCTCACATTTATACTCAAATTTATCATTTGCTACTCCCATAGAGGATCACCATTGTATGCCCATTGACGTTCGGTAACGGTACAAGACTCAGCACCAATAAAACCCACCGAGTGATCATTTTCTATTCTTTTTTTCCCTTCTGACAGTTTAACCCCAATTCATCCCTTTTCTAATTTCGTAGAGTCACACCCGTGCATCCCCGTATAATATTAATGGCGGTATTGGACTTAGCACCCTCCAAAACTTCTCGCGTGATCATTTTCTATTTTGTTGTTGTTGTTGTTGCCTTCTGACAATTTACCCCAATTTACCAATTTTTTACCCTCGTAGAGAAACACCCGTGCATCCTCGATTATTATTGTAGACGGTATTGGACTCAGCACCCTCAAAAAACGCTACGAATGATTTTTTTGTAGCTTTTATTTTGCCTTCTCACAATTAGGTCCAAACTCCAATTCATCATTTGCTAATCCCATAGAGGATCACCCGTATATCCCCATTGACGTTCGATAACGGTAAAAGACTCAGCACCATTAAAACCCCCCGAGTGATCATTATATATAGGCCTATATATATTTTTGCCGTCCGACAATTTTACCCCAATTTAACAATTTTCTACTCCCGTAGAGCCACACCCGTGTATCCCCGTTTATTATTGTAGATGGTGTTGGAATCAGCACCCTCCAAAACACTCCGATTGATCATTTTCTAGTTTTTTTTCTGCCTTCTCAAAATTATACCCCCAATTCATCATTTGCTACTCCCATAGAGGGTCGCCCGTGTATTCAGATTGACGTTTGATTACGGTAAACGACTCAGCACCATTAAAACTCACCCAAATGATCATTTTCCAATGTTTTATTGTCTTCTGACAATTGTACCCCAATTCACACCTTTTCTACTACCGTAGAGCCACATCCGTGCATTCCCGATTAATATGGAAGACGGTATTGAACTCAGCCACCTCCAAAACACTATGTTTGATCGTATTCTAGCTCTGTTTTGCTTTCTCACATTTATACTCCAATTCATCATTTGCTAATCCCATAGAGGATCACCCGTGCATACCCATTGACGTTCGATAACGGTACAAGACACAGCACCCTCCAAAACTTCCCGAGTGATCATTTTATATATTTTTTTTGCCTTCTGACAATTTTACCCCAATTTACCAATTTCCTTCTCTCGTAGAGCAACAACTGAGCATCCCCGTTTAATATTGTAGGCGGTATTGAACTCAGCATCCTCCAAAACACTACGTTTGATCATTTTCTAGTTTGCTTTTGCTTTTTCACAATTATACCCCAAAGCATTATTTGCTACTCCCATGGAGGGTTGCCCGTGTATTCCCATTGACGTTCGATAACGGTGAAAAACTCAGCACCATTAAAACCCACCCGAATGATCATTTTAAATTGTTTCTTTGCCTTTTGACAATTGTATCCCAATTCACCCCTTTTCTACTCCCGTAGAGCCACATCCGTGCATTCCCGATTAATATGGAAGACGGTATTGAACTCAGCCACCACCAAAACACTATGTTTTATCGTATTCTAGCTTTGTTTTGCCTTCTCACATTTATACTCCAATTCATCATTTTCTAATCCCATAGAGGATCCCCCGTGAATCCCCATTGACGTTCGATAACGGTACAAGACACAGCACCCTCCAAAATCTCCCGAGTGATCATTTTATATATTTTTTTGCCTTCTGAGAATATTACCCCAATTTACCAATTTCCTACTCTCGTACAGCAACAACTGAGCATTCCCGTTTAATATTGTAGGCGGTATTGGACTCAGCACCCTCCAAAGCACTACGTTTGATCATTTTCTAGTTTTTTTTTGCTTTCTCACAATTATACCCCAATTCATCATTTGCTAATCCCATAGAGGGTCACCTGTGTATCCCCATTGACGTTCGATAACGGTGAAAGACTCAGCACCATTAAAACCCACCCGAATGATCATTTTCAATTGTTTTTTTGCCTTCTGACAATTGTACCCGAATTCACACCTTTTCTACTCCCGTAGAGCCACATCCGTGCATTCCCAATTAATATGGAAGACGGTATTGAACTCAGCCACCTCCAAAACACTATGTTTGATCGTATTCTAGCTCTGTTTTGCTTTCTCAAATTTTATCTCCAATTCATCATTTGCTAATCCCATAGAGGATCACCCGTGCATATTCATTGACGTTCGATAACGGTACAAGACACAGCACCATCCAAAACTTCCCGAGTGATCATTTTATATATTTTTTTTGCCTTCTGACAATTTTACCCCAATTTACCAATTTCCTTCTCTCGTAGAGCAACAACTGAGCATCCCCGTTTAATATTGTAGGCGGTATTAGACTCAGCATCCTCCAAAACACTACGTTTGATCATTTTCTAGTTTCTTTTGGCTTTCTCACAATTATACCCCCAAAGCATTATTTGCTACTCCCATGGAGGGTTGCCCGTGTATTCCCATTGACGTTCGATAACGCTGAAAGACTCAGCACCATTAAAACCCACCCGAATGATCATTTTCAATTGTTTTTTGCCTTTTGACAATTGTACCCGAATTCACACCTTTTCTACTCCCGTAGAGCCACATCCGTGCATTCCCGATTAATATGGAAGACGGTATTGAACTCAGCCACCTCCAAAACACTATGTTTGATCGTATTCTAGCTCTGTTTTGCTTTCTCACATTTATACTCCAATTCATCATTTGCTAATCCCATAGAGGATCACCCGTGCATATTCATTGACGTTCGATAACGGTACAAGACACAGCACCCTCCAAAACTTCCCGAGTGATCATTTTATATATTTTTTTTGCCTTCTGACAATTTTACCCCAATTTACCAATTTCCTTCTCTCGTAGAGCAACAACTGAGCATCCCCGTTTAATATTGTAGGCGGTATTAGACTCAGCATCCTCCAAAACACTACGTTTGATCATTTTCTAGTTTCTTTTTGCTTTCTCACAATTATACCCCAATTCATAATTTGCGACTCCCATGGAGGGTTGCCCGTGTATTCCCATTGACGTTCGATAACGCTGAAAGACTCAGCACCATTAAAACCCACCCGAATGATCATTTTCAATTGTTTTTTTGCCTTCTGACAATTGTACCCCAATTCACCCCTTTTCTACTCCCGTAGAGCCACATCCGTGCATTCCCGCTTAATATGGAAGGCGGTATTGGACTCAGCTACCTCCAAAACACTACGATTGATTTTATTCTAGCTTTGTTTTGCCTTCTCACATTTATACTCCAATTCATCATTTGCTACTTCCAATGATGAGGATGAGGATCACCTATTTATCCCCATCCGGGGATAGAGCCGCAGCCGTTCATCCCCGTTTAATTTTGTTCACAGTAGTGGATTCAGCATCCTTTAAAACACCCCAATTTATTATTTCCTAGCTTTTTTGGGTTCTGATATTTTACCCTATTTGATCCTTTAGCTACTCCTGTAGAGGCACGCACTTGTATCCCCGTCAGCTTTCGATAGTTGTACACGTTTATGAAAACTAACAACCAGGACTTATGTGAGTTGAGTAAATAATTGGCCAGCTGAAATGACGAAGGGACATTCTAATGTTTATGTTTTCACCGTGATTACACACACACTGTGTCTTACAATCTAAACATTTGACTAGTAAGACAGTCGCACCATAGTGGCAACACTGTTGGTTCTCGTATCGTTAGTAGCGTGGGAATAATATACACACCGGCAGCCATATTGTTATTAGACTGAACGAAAATATACACTGGCTGCCATATTGATGCCTAAATGAAATGCTGCCGTATTGATAGTACTTCAGTCAATTTTGTATTTTTAAGATTTTATTGAATTAAAGTACATGGAGTAGTATCATGTTTATTAGAAATAAATTATACACGACGAAAAACAAATATACTCCACTCTTTCTAGTGGCTGCCATATGGTTGCAAAATGAAATGCTGCCATATTGATAGCGGGATGTATATATATATATATATATATACATATATATAGATAGAAATATAGATATAACTATATCTATATTATATGTGTGGTAATATAGCATTGTACGCTTTTAATTAACCACTGATCTATTGAATTATTTAATTAAATTTGAATCTATAATAACTTATCATAAAACAGTGGAGAGCTTCTCTGTTTCAATGATAAATATTTTTAGTGTAATTTTTTGGCGTTTCCGTAAAATTACTGAAGTTTGAATGTATGTCTGATATGGTGGAAATACGTATTCATCTCTGACAGCGCCTTTACGCAAGAGTCAGCTACCTGCATTGTTACCAACATAATAAATCAATCCCTCCTTACAGAGCAATAAATTATTCTACGGAATGTCTTTGTCACCATGATGTTTTAGCACATTTTGATATACGATAGGAATACATATATCTATGTGTGTATATATATATCCTTAAATATGTATGTATGTATACTATATTTAAAATGGTAAAATAGAATTTTTAATAGATGTAAATGACAAATTAAACACAGAATTAAAATTAAATGAGAAAACGTATGCACGAAGGAACAAATTATTACTTTTACTTTTAGAACTAATATAACCTTCAACGTAATATAACAGTTGTATTTTTAAATTTATAGATGACTTTATGAATATTTAGTTTTCCTATAAAGGTATATTTTGGTATAGGCAATATTATATTGCAATATAGACAAAAATAGGTAGCTTACTTTAGGAGAAGATTTAATCAACCTAACTGAAAGATGCATATCTTGGCGCTATCTGACGGGAATAAGAAACTGCTCAGCTTATGCATTACTAGCTATCCAGAAGATTTAATCATCATGACTAAAAGATGGACATCTTGGCGCTATCTGACGGCAATAAGAAACAGCTTAGCTTATTCATTACTAGCCATCCAGAAGATTTAATCATCATGACTTAAAGATGCACAACTTGGCGCTATCTGACGGCAATAAGATACTGCTTAGCTTATTAATTACTAGCTACCCAGAAGATTTGATCACCCACACTGAAAAGACATATCGTGGCGCTACCTGGTGGCAATAAGAAGCTAAGAATTCACTACTAGACCCCTATAAGATTTAATTATCCTGACTGAAAGAGGCGCTATCTGACGGCATTAAGAAACTACTTAGCTTATTCATTACTAGATACCTAGTAGATTCAACCACCCTGACTGAAAAAGGCATATCGTGGCGCTACCTGGTGGCAAGAAGAAACTTAGCAGTCACTACTAGCCCCCCCCCCCCTAGAAGATAAATAAGACTTAAAAATGTCTCATATCATTCTTTGTAACAAACTCCATTCTTTGCCAATGACAAATAATTTATTCTGAATTTCACTAACTTCCATCTTCAAACAGATTCCTATGAGCATAAGGAATGTCTAAATGTAATAAATTACTCGGATCCGAGGTGTTCGGAGAAATCCAATTTCTGATATATCTTCAATATTCTCGGTGTTTTGTTTGCACGCTAAGCTGGCTCCCACCGACGCAAATACAGGCCTGTAATAAACTGAATCCACGCTGACGTACACAAGCCCTTCTACAGTCAAATATTTTGTCTCCCTTCATTTGCCAATACTTATTCGTTTCTCGCCAAATCTTACCTTTGTAGTGTATTTTAGATATGTCTCAGTAATACAATTTCATATTATGAAAAAACAACATATATATATATATATATATATACACTCGGCTTTTTAAACTAAATCTCTCACAAACAAGAGACAGTAACGTAAGTACGGAACTGTTGTTATCTTACAAGAAAGTGATGTTTTAAGACACTGGAAGGAAAGGGGAATGGCTGCTGACAAACACTAGTAAGGTGTTGGACCAGCTGTTGATGACACTGACAGGAATGTTGAACGGTTGTTGACAGACACTCGGAGGACGTCGGGTCAGCTGTAGACAGGCAATGTAAGAAAAGAGGATTGGCTGCTGATGAACACTGGAAAGGTGTTGGGTCAGCTAATGATGACACTGACGGGAATGTGGGACGGTTGTTGACAGACACTCGGAGAACATTGCGTCAGTTGCAGACAAGCAATGCAAGAAAAGAGGATTGGCTGCTGATGAACACTAGTAAAGGTGTTGAGTCATCTGATGATAATACTGACAGGAATGTGGGACGGTTGTTGACAGACACTCGGAGGACGTAGGGTCAGATGCAGACAGGTAATGGAGGAAAAGAGGATTGGCTGCTGATGAACACTTATAAGGTGTTGGATCAGCTGATAATGACAGTGGAAAGTATGTGGGACGGTTGTTGACAGACACTCGGAGGACATTGGGTCAGATGCAGACAGGAAATGTAAGAAAAGAAAATTGGCTGCTGACAAACACTAGTAAGGTGTTGGACCAGCTGTTGATGACACTGACAGGAATGTTGAACGGTTGTTGACAGACACTCGGAGGACGTCGGTTCAGCTGCAGACAGGCAATGTAAGAAAAGAGGATTGGCTGCTGATGAACACTGGAAAGGTGTTGGGTCAGCTGAAGATGACACTGACGGGAAAGTGGGACGGTTGTTGACAGACACTCGGAGAACATTGGGTCAGTTGCAGACAAGCAATGTAAGAAAAGAGGATTGGCTGCTGATGAAGACTAGTAAGGTGTTGGGTCAGCTGATGATGACACTGACAGGAATTTGGGACGGTCCTTGACAGACACTCGGAGGACGTTGGGTCTGTTGCAGACAGGCAATGTAATAAAAGAAGATTGGCTGCTGTTGAACACTAGTAAAGGTGATGGGTCAGCTGATGATGATACTGACAGGAATGTGGGACGGTTGTTGACAGACACTCGGAGGACGTAGGGTCAGATGCAGACAGGTAATGTAAGAAAAGAGGATTGGCTGCTGATGAACACTGGAAAGGTGTTGGGTAAGCTAATGATGACACTGGAAGGAATGTGGCACGGTTGTTGACAGACACTCGGAGGACTTTGGGTCAGCTGCAGACAGGCAATGTAAGAAAAGAAGATTGGCTGCTGATGAACACTGGAAAGTTGTTGGGTCAGGTGGTGATACACACTAGAAGGAATTTGGGTTGGTATTTAACAGACAATCGGAGGACGTTTTGTCAGCTGCTGGTACCATTACGACCGACACGGCAAGATATGTGGGTCATCTGGTGGTAGTCACACGAAGGGATGTGGTTTGGTTGTTGACGAAACTAGAAGGAAGTTGGGTTAGCTACTGACAGATATTGGAAGGAAAGGGGATGGGCTGCGAATAAGCACTGGGGTGAAGTTTGGGCAGCTGGTGTTGAAATTGGAAGGAGAAACGGTTGGGTGCTGACAAATACTGGAACAAACGTGAATCGGCTGCTGGCAGACATTGGAAAGATAGGGGTGGCTGAAAATAAGCTATAGAAAGACCTCGGGTTAGCTGTGGGAGGAACTGGAAAGAGTGCGGGACGAATGCTGACAAATACTGGAGTAAATGCGAATCGGCTGCTAATTTAGACGAAGAGGAATGTGGGTCGGACAGACACTGGAAGGAAGTTTGGATAACAACTAGAAGACACTGGAAGGTGAAGAGGTCTGCTACTAATGACCAATGTAAGAATGTTGAGTTGGCTGTTGGTCGAAACTGGAAGGACGTTGGGGGAAAAGGGTAGACTGCTGGCAGACACCGGAAGGAATGTGGGTGGTCTACTACTACAAAGCGACACTGCTTATCAGGAGGAACCAGAAGATTGTCAAGTGTTAACGACAGTACATTTCATGGAGCGAATGATGCTGGTTTAATTGTATACAACCAGGGTTCTCATGAGTAACACCAGTGGGTATGTAATTGTTGTAGCAGAAGACAATATTTATAGACTAATTTCTTACTCAGTGGACATTACTTGAGGATTAGTGTATCCAGGAGGTTTTGAGCTTAACTTAATAAGAGTGGTAGTTATTGAATTGTAACGGGTAGTAAAACGCACAATATATAAGCTGGAAAGGTTTTATGGGGCCCTAGTCTCCTTCCTGACAAAAAGCAAAAAGTATGTGATTTTTACTGGAGAGATAATAAAGGGTCGGTTTCTCGGGTTAGTAAAGCGTAACTTCAGAAAATGTCTCGACGTCGTTTCGTTACCTTTGACTTAGTTTCGTTTTGGGTTAAGGTTTTTTGTCAATGGGATAAACTGCTCCCTATCGGATGGATTTAAAATGGTTTCTCTGGTAAATGAGCGTTACTTAAAAGAACATCTGGACAGTGGATATTTCTCTCACTGGAGCTGCAGCTCAACTGAAATATATTATACCTGCTTCCCTAGGTATAGACATTTTAACAATGTTTATAACTGTCATGAAAATGGTCGCCATTACCAGTTCCTTTAAATAAAAATGAATTTAAAACCAAGTACAGAAGAATCTCGAAATTCCGAGTAACGATATTTCGAGATACCGTTATATTCGAGCCTGTTTCTATTTCTATGAATAGTTATCATCAGAAGTACATCCGTTTATTCAATAATGCATATTTCTATTTCATCCTATTGAATCTATTTGTAAAAACTATCCTCTGTTTATCCTTAATACAGTTTCGCCTTGTTGTGTAGTTCAGTTACCTAATTTTGTATGTCTTTTATTTATCCTTCTTACAGATTTAGCTTATTGTGTAGTCCAGGTACCTAATGTTATATGTCTACTTAAAGCACACTCTAAAATGTAATTTCATAGTTCTAAGTCATATGACTGTTTTTCAGTTTTCAATATTCCCCATTTGTATAGCTAATGTTTTGTTATATCGTTATATTAATGTTAACAGAGAGTGCACAATGTGTTCACAGTAATTACTACATCTGCCCGTTAACGGAGGCGTGAGAACAAATTTTGCAAGTGCACTATTTAGGAACATATGAGACAGGTTCCATATTATTTTCCGATTGCGAAATATCTTCCGGGGATTATGTTTTCTTTTGTTAAAGAAATGATGAAACAGACAACTAAAAGCACCTCGTTTTTGGAACTGATATTGTTTTGCCTATATATCCCTGGAACTGAGGCTTGGATTTGTGTAGAATATTACGTGGAACAGGTAGATAATCCCTCCTCAAGTAATACATCTTACACAGTAGGTACACTCCACACAATCTACTTATTATTTATAAATATTTGTTTGCTTCTGTATTTGTTATCGTTTATATTTTTTTTTAGTAAAACAATAAATAAAATGTTCTACATTTTATTTCGGATATTTTAGTATGCGTTTTATCAACTTAAAAGACATTTCCCTTTAGAATTATATATCTAAGAGAATGATTCCTTGGTACTATATTTTCAGGCTTTAGCGTTAACGTTTTTTAGCTTTCTGCTTCTTGATGATGGCATAATAGTCATAGAAACGTGTTTAAGGTAAATATGTAAGTGAAGGTGGTTTTAAAATTTTTAAATCTCATGCATGACTAAAAATCCAAATTGTTTAGAGATAACGTCATAGGGAGTTTATAGGGTAGAATTTCATTGGGTGTTGAATCGTGACGTCTGCAAACAAATGTGTATTTGCTTCCGGCACCTCTTTTGGTGGACCGTAACGGAAGATTCTTTTCCCAAGAAGTGAATAGAGAATATTCTCGATATATACTGGGTCAACCCCATCCTGACCAGAGCTAGACAGATATGTTTAAATTCTTTTGTTTCTGCTTCAACATTTTCCATGACATATATTAGACTTTAGCTGTGATAAAAACGTGAGTGTGGTAAGTCCGTTTACTGACAGTGCTTTTTAAACGATGTAGTGATACCTGTTGCGCAGTATAGCTAAGAATATATCGGTAGAAATATCTGCATTTTCAGTACTTATTAGTCTTTATATGGCCAATCATCTAGTGGTTATAGCATCTCCATTAACAGAACTAAGTCTTTGAAGTGGGTGTACGAAGAATTATTTGTCTTCTTTTAGTTCGGTTCACTTTTTGCTAGATATTCCGTCTGCTTCTAAGTAGTTTAAAATTGGGGCCGCTAAAATTTAAAAAATTTGAAATTGTGTGTGATTGCGGGTGCGTAAGTGTGGTGACGTGAAAGGGTGGTATTAGTGTGAGTGTGTGACGTCATGAGGGGGGTGAGGGGAGGTAGTTGAGTTAAAAGTGCGTTTAAGTTTTTGTAGTAAAAGTAGTATTTGGATCTGAGTGTATTTAATGGAATACGAATTTAGCGGCCCCAATTAATACTGGAGAATTAGGGAGAAAATGCATTTAATATTTGGGTGATAGTATGCGATTCTTTGTATTAAAATCACTTTATTGAAAAGTGTATTTATTATTAAATGCACTTTAAGAAAAGTGTATTTATAGGTATTGGAGTTAATCTGATATTCAGGATATGATTGTTTTGGAACTATAAAATGCACTTATGAAAAAGTCACTTTTCGGTGATACGTTAATCTTTATTAATACTGTTCATTGTTTCAATTATTGACGAGCGTTCATCAACGCACATGTTACCTTCTCAGCAGACTGTTAACAAATGACTACTTAGCTTCAAGTACTCATATTTATAAATTAATATTTGGTGGGAGGTCTAATACTAAATACTTTAGTGTTGGGGGGTTACCTTCCCTATACTAATGTTAGCTTAGAAGAGTGTCTGGAAGAAAACGTACTTTATAAAGATTGTCTTTTTAAATTCATATCTTTAAAATGTTAATGAATCACTTTTTTCGTTATTTATCAACTAAGGACTCGTAAGACATATATTTATTATTATGAAAAGACCATTTACATTTTTTCAAGGTCAAACAAATGGCGTTTTAAAAAATAAATGCGTTTTTACAGTACCGCTCACAACTATTGTAAAAGTTACATTTTTCTGCAACACATAACTGTTCGTTAAATTACAAGTTATAATAATTATATCACTAAACACATGTTGCGGTTCTACAGTAATGAATCCCGTCTGTGGAATGTAAGGGGGGAAATATAAAACACACATAAAGTTGTAACATATATTTATTATTTAGAAAATAGCATTTTACACTTTTTTTCAAGGTCAAACAAATGTCGTTTTAAAAAATAAATGCGGTTCTACAGTACCGCTTACAACTAATCAAAAAGTTACATTTTTTCTAAAAGACATAACATATTATTTTAAATCATAAGCTATATTAATTGTATTATTAAAAAGAAATAATGCGGTTAGACAAAACAACTTATTACAAATTTTAAGAAAGATAAATTCTCATAACAGATTGTACAGTCTCTCTACATACACCACAAGTTTTGCAAGCTAATCCACAAAACGCACAAGCAATAACGTGTCTGCAGGGTAAGTAGACCACTTGAACTTCTTCTACTCTACAGATTTTACATTCTGCAGGAAGTATATCTGGTGTCAATGAAGGCAGCTTGGTGGTCTTCTTAGTAACTTCAGCCTTCTCTCTGATCCTATCAACGAATGCCTTGCCTTTTACTAGTAATACGAATGAACATGTACCATGCCATGTTGCGTGTTCAATCCATGGGTCATCTTTGTCCATCCAGTCCTTAAGGCCGCCTCCGCAGCAGTAACAAAGAGTATGGTCAGAATGATTTATATAGAACAAGCCAGCAGCACTCAACTCTTCTTTTTTCTCTCTCAACAAAGGTGGTCCGTTATCAAAGGTTTTTATTCTGGACTCAAATGTCACGTATTGTGGGTAATGCAATTTTCTAACTTGTACAATGTCCATCGCTAGTCGATCTGAAGGATAAATGGTACCTTTTTGATTGCTCTTGCAGTTTATATACGCTCCTCTTTAAAGTTAACTGTAGGAGTGGGGGTGAACATTAATTACATTCAAGGTCAAACAAATGAGTTTTTAAAAAAAGACTGTTTTCAAAACTACTTTTACAACTATAATAAGGAATATATATTGCTACATATAAATTAAAATCACTTTCTATAACTATTATTCATTAGACAAATGCAGTTTTAGTTCAGTTGATTTCTCTCCTGAAGGTCCATGTGAAACAATGAAGTACTGCCCAGGACGTATTGAATCTAAGTCTTCATTCATTAATAAATAAACAAACCTCTTCGGTAAAAAGACTTGCAGTTTCGGAACATTTTCTTCTTTGTAAGGAAAGTCTCCAAGTACTGCAATCACAGCACTTCCATTTACCGTCTCTTTTTTACAGAAGTAGTACACAGCATAATTTTTTAACGGCTTTAAATCTGAACATTTTTTCGTTACAATTGTTTTAGCTTTTGATCTCTGGTTGAATTTTTCTACAAGGGATTGTTCTTGATTATCTGCCATCACGATGTTTCTATTTTGAAGTTTGCGTTGTTAGTGATGATTAGGACTTCTTGCAGTTTAATTTATAGATCCTATCCCCCCTTGTTTTATTTTCCCCTCACCACCCTCTCTATTTCCCCCCCTCTACAATTTTCCAGCTGATACAAAATCGCATATTTGTCATTAATGCACTTTAAAGTGCATTTATTGACTTTGTTGTAAGTTGAAGATGCAGAAGGATATGTCGATTTTCGGAGAGTCTTTTTTTGTTAAAAAAAATTCACTTTTCTAAAAGTTACTTATGTACGGAAATATATTGAACCTTATAACTGATATTGCTGTAGATGTTATTTTCGTTTATGATGAAATGTTGAAGGTTTTATAAGTTTATTTTTTTTAGAATTGACGAGCGCCTACCCCCTCTTATCCTTTCCCACGTCTACGTTTCTAGCTCTTAAACAAACGCTTAGATTTAGCGCATTACGTAGAGCACAATTTCCGTTTTGATGTCGGTGATCTTTAACAACGGTGCAGATATTATGTGAATTATAATTCTGTCTTATTTTAATAGGATAGTCTATAACTTTGGCTGTAGTGTATGTATCTATCCATTTAGTCTTTTCAGAACCGTAAGTATATATGATATCATAGTTTTTAGTATACTGTTTAATAATAGTGAAAACATCATTGAAAGTAGTGAAACCTTCAGACCACTTAATGAAATGATATCGTTTACTTAACCAATTGTTGGTTCTAGCCGACTTTTGGTTTAGGTGATTGAAATCGTAAGGGGGTTTGAATAGAAAGTAATCTGTCTCTAGAGATGAAATATCATGTATAACCAACTCCTTGATCAAAAATTCATCGTAATTTCCTCGAAAAGCTTGAAACTCGACAACACATTCTTTCACGCTTCGTTTATTTTTTTTCTGTAATGTTTCAGCCATCTCTGCAGCCTTTAATAAGTGTTTCTCTAAAATTGGTCTTAATATAAATTCAGCTTGAAAAATCCTACTTTTGAATCGTATGTGATCTAAGTAATGGTTGTTTCTCCTATCTTCTTCTTCATCAGAAAGTTCGTATATATCCGTGAAACTGCTGAAACGAGTTGTACGAGACATTTCGTCTTTAATTCTTTGTTTGTCAATGAACCATTTTCCCCACCACAGTAAACATTTATAGTTAGGCTGTATGGTTCTAGGCGCGTTGGTGATTTTTTTAAGTGGTCACCTCCCCTTTAGGCCTACACACCACTATTCTCAATTTCAACTTCTGTAGTTGTTTGCTTATTTAAATTTTGCCTGTTTTTAATTTTGTGCGTAGTCAGAAGCACAAGGTTGTTTTGTGTCATAATCAGGTAGAGCTTTGAGTGTGTTTATATACCTGTATGAAGATATTTCTTGAGCGAGTCGGTTAATAATCGTAGAATCAGGTTGTACGTATGACACTGTCTTATCCTGTTGAACTGCACTCATTAAATATTCCTTTATAAAGGTCTGGTTTAATACCAACTGTTCCAAATATCTGTCAACTGCGACCGAAACACCGATTAACGTATAGAATTCATTAGTCGTTAGCAAAACTTTTTCATGGTGTTGTGAAAAGTCCTTTATTCGTATATACTGTTTTCCATAAATTTTAAGACTATCCACTTCGATGTCAGATTCTCTAATCATTAGCTTTGTCTTCTTACCGCTGTGTTTGCCTACTATATGTTGTTCAAAACTGCTAATATTATGAAGAAAATGTGCCCAGGAAGATATATTAAATAATATATGTTTGTCATAGTGGTTCAACAAAACACCTGGTGTATATCCCAAAACTTCAAATATTCCAACTGTAATATTTTTGCCCATGCATGCTGTAAGTGGATAAAATATACGTAAAAATATACCAGTTAAAATTTCAATCAGTTCTCCTTCGTTTCTTTTTGTTGTAAAAGTCATTGATCTCGTCATAGGATTATACATATCTTCATAAATGCCGCAAACATCTTCTGAATTTTTTATGATATTTGCAGAATCATCTGTAGCTCCATCTGTTTCCATAGGTACTTCAGAAGTTCCATATGATGCAATGTTAGAAGACGTATTTTCATTTTCAGTATTGAGTTTCATATCATCATTACCATCTTGTGAAAGTGACATTTCGCTATTACACTGTAGCAAAGTTGAGGTAGCGGAACAGCTTATAAATGAGCACTAACCGAAATCGTCAGTCCTTATATAGTCGGAAAATGGTGCAGGGAAGTGTGTTTTTATCCCCCCACTCCTTTTTTAATCGATACATATCCTACACAACCATTCTGACCACCCCTGTTAACGGAGTGTACGTAACAACAGTATCATGCAGTATTAAACAGTAAGCTGAAGTATTATCTGGAATATTCTCTTCAGTTTCAAATTCCAACCGTATATCTACAGTGGAAGACTTTACGGATTCGTTCTGCTTTGAACAATCTATGACAACAATAGGCGCGTGCTCTTTAAACGTGTCAGGCGATATTAAAGGCGTGTCTGACCTGCCATAGTATGATGACTGAAATCTAGCGTACATATCGTAAAGTATGCCATATCTGTTCTTCGAAAACGATACATTTAAATTATCGTAGGGGAAAAACTGAGAATTTAAATAAAGTTTAATATTAGTAAGTTTACAGTGGTCAAACGTCCCGGCGTTGGCTGTTATATTATTCCTTTTGTTTGTCTGCAATGCAAATATGATATATCTAGGCTTTTCTAATTGAGTGGAGGTTTTGATATTCCAAGACTGCCGTTGAGTTGAAGGTAAGATAGGATACTGATGCATTTCCCAGTTCCTAAAAGGTAAAACGATGTCTCTATCCGACTCTAATTGTTTCAACAGTGAAAGCCGGTGTTCGTCGGCAAGTCGTACGTGCGGTACCCTCCACGTTATTTTGTTTATGTTCAATTTCCAATCCATATTTGCTTCTGTAGTGGATGGGGAGGCTATAATCGCGTCATTATCCGTTGAAGACCGAAGCAAGAATAATTCTTGTTTACAATTTATAATGAGTTTCCCATAGTCTTCTGCAAACCCTAATAGTAAACGGAGCGGTATAGAGAATTCAAAATATCCTTCTTTATTTGGTGTGATAGTTGTAGATACTGGAAACACCCAACCCGATGTTCGCAGTTTGTTTATTTCATGTGGTGGTTGAGAAATAAGCGTCTTTAAAGTGCTAGTCACACCAACACGTTTCGTAGAATCTACAGTTATTCCTGAAATCTCGTATCTTATTTCTTCAAACAAAAATGCCATTGGGTTATTGATAAATGGAACTGTGGTTCCCAGTGTTCCATCTTTTTTCGTAACAATCCCTTCGATGTATATATAACTTTCACACGGTAAAGTGTACGCGTCTTGATGTTGTATAGGAATGCGTATTTCGTCGTTATTTCCCAATCTCGATGAAGCGTAGGGGTTGTGAGAATGATACTCCTTCTCCCATATTGTCTCGTCGAATATAGGTCCATTCTTTATGTTCAGAATATCCATTTTTATTAACAGTGAAACCAATTTGTTCTAGAAAACGTATGTTCTCGTTAGTTAACTTTTGAACAGACTGACAACTATTAACGTTTTCGTTACTAAAGATTGATTTAAAAGTTAAACCCATGTGTAGTAGATAAACTAGTTTCCTTTAGCGCTCTTTTATATGAAGTCTTGAAGTAATAGTCTCTCCTCTAAAATCTACAAAATCTCTGTCTTGATCCAATACGTTTAAATTAATGTCTGAAATATGACTAACATTTAAAGGTAAATAAACAAGATTATGAGGTTTTTCAACTATCTTAAAACCCGGTGCTACTGTAGGATAAAATGAATGCAATATATGTCCATTTATACCATCCTTATAAGCACCATGAACTATATTGCAAGTAATGTTTATAACGTTGACTTTGATTATGTCGACTGTTTTATCACCTACGTGATTAACATTCGGAGATAGTGGACTATTAAGACTTGAAAAGCCAAGTAACGGACCTAAGCTGTGTTCCTTTGAAAAATCAACAAAATAAGCACAAGAGAGTTCGCTTCTTAATAAACTGTTATTTGCTTTTAATGTAATTTTGTCTTTCCCTAATTTTTCTTGAAGAACCTCAGAAATATCTTCGATTTCATACGAACCTGTCTGCAGTTGTACTGTTTTGAAATCATTTTGTTCGTCGTTTTCTTTATAATAGAATATATTATTTACTCCTTCAATGACATTAGGAATTGAATTGTATGTTGTAAAATCTAGAAGCGCTACCTCCCATTCTTTATCCTCTCTAAGTTGTATCGGTGGAAACAGGGAACTATGAAGATTAGATGACGTTCCACTAATGGAAACCGTGTAAGACGACATTTCAAAGAATACTAACATCAGAAGCTAGAAACTCTAAACATAAATGTCCACAAATAGAAGTATTCTCACCCTGCCGTCTGTTGTAATTGTACAATATATTACTTGCTGGCTTGAAGTAAACCTTAAGTTCTCTAGGCGGTTGCAAATTTCCTAAACTGTCAAAGTAGTAGACAGTGTTGTCTATTTTCTTATAACAGACCCAGTGCGTTCCTTTACCAAAGGAGTTATCGAGGTTGACAATCCCCGTTTCGTATTTTTTTACTTTTTCCGGCAACTCATCTCTCATAAATACACCTCTGAAGTACGGTATTTTTAAACAAGAGGCGTAATGTATCAACTGAGTCGTGCTGAGCGGTGTATTAGGTAAAACAAGTTTGTTAAATTTATTTCTTAAACACGATATGGTTTTAGGTACAGACCTCGACCGTGTTTTTGATTTTTTTTTTTAAAATTCCTTTTTTTATGATTTTGCTTTCCAATTCTCTTTCTTCTTCCAGCTCCTCTTTTCCCACCCGTTCCTCTACGTCGTTTTGAACTACCTCCAATTGCTGTTTTTGCCTTCATTGCAGCAGCGACCGCTAATGCTGCAGCTCTCTCGCCAATACTTGAATCACTTGATTTAAATCTCTGCCACGCTCTCTCTGCTAATGCTCTATCAGCTATAGATCTGTGTTCAGCGTCTGAGTAATTTGAATAAGCAATATCGTGTATTTTACACAATTCGTCCAATTTATTAATTCCAGGATCTCCACGAGCTAGTCGTTCTTTAAGCTTTGTCCCAGGACCGCAATATCTATATCCGCCTGGTAGATGTAGCTCAATGGGTAATGCGTCGATTGTTTTGTTCAGTAACGTTCCTACAGGTACGCTCTTGACAGCTTTACTCAAAACTGATAATGCCGATGTCGCTAAACCACCTCCTCCTTTATCAAATTTTTGATTCCTATTAAATAGTTTATAAGGGCTCATCTTAATTTATTTTATCGTCAATAGTTATTTATCAAGTTCTTCCTCTCCGTCTGAAGAGTCGAATATTTCGCTCCAATTTATAAAGTTGTTTTCGTTTTCTTCATTACTCATCTTTCCTTGTGGATAGTGTAGAGTAAATTTATGAATATAGTAAAACAGTTTATTTCCGAACCTTAGCAATGTCTCCTTTTGCTTGCAACGTGCTAAGTCAAACATCGTTTTTACATCCTTGAGACACACAGCATCATTGTTTTCTTCAGAGCTCGCTACGTTCGTAATTCTAAGATTCCTAGCATTGTAAAATTGTTTTTGATCATTTGAAGTAATTGCTAACTGTTTAAGCACCCTGATATTTATTGCCTCACCTTCGTATAAAGCGTCACCAATATTGCTTAATCGTTTAGCATTGAAATTCCAATTTGAACTTCCCTGCGATGGTGTTTTCGTATCGACATACATTTTTGTAGCGACATCAGTTTCAGCTTTTGGATTGGCGACATTACGTATAAGTTTATTTTGTACGTCGTAATCACCTTCGTCGGTCAACTTATATCCTTCTCCTCGAGGTCCTATCATAGACTCCCTTAATAAGGAATTTTCATGACGTCCGAACTTGTCGACACTCATAACTAAAGTGACTTGCTAAAGTATAATTTTTTGTCTTTTTAATTCTTCAGTCAAAGCAATCATTTCGTTATCCAGTCCTGTATGGCCTGAGAGTTTAGCATCATGTAATAAACGCATTCGATCCACTAAGGCGTTAATGTTATTGTAGTATAAAACATCTGGTTGATTCACGTTCTTAAGTGGCATTCCAGCTCCTTTTTTTTGTCTTCCTGATGGAAATAACTTTGCTATTACATTTCTATACTTATGAGATTTGTTTCGATATATCGAGTTAGTGTGCGAGTAATTCTTTCTGTGTGTGTTTGTTTCTTTACAAATAACTTTAAATGCTGCTAGATCCTTTTTCGAATAAGACGTTGGATTCTTTGAAAATAACAATTCTAAAAGACCAGGTGTACTTCTAAAAACTTTACTATTGATAATAATATTATCGTGTTTATCAATCATGAGTGTAGTGTCTCCGATCATTATTCTCTTACCTTCAAGCCTCCCTCCATATACATGATTTTTTTTCCTAATTCTTCCATGAAAATCTAATTTTGTTTCATATTTTCTGTCAAGAACTGCATTGTTACGGACGTTTTCTCCCACAGCTCTATTATATTTCTTTTTTCTTTCATCATGTTGTATTAAATGACAGTCTTCAGATAAGTCATCGTTATTACCTTGTGCGTCTTCAACAATGCTATTTGTCTCATTACTTTCTTCCAATTGCATTTCTGGTTTTTGAGTAATAGAAATTTTGTTTATAGTCTGTTGCATAGGCTCCGACATAGTGTCCGATAAATTATCTCGTTCAATAATACCTAACTTCAACGCTTGGTTTTTTTTCCTTATGGAATCAGTTAGTTTTTTTAAATCGGTAATCAATTTCCCATTTTCCTCCATAATAATAATAAGATGTTTTTAATAACACGATCAATTTACAAATAAGGAAATTGCTGTCTGTATTATTGATGTAATAAAATAAATTCATCGAAACCGATTCTGTAACGTCCATTATTGATTCCCCTCTCTTTATCTATTACTGAAAACCCGTGTCTATCAACCCAAGCCTTGCTGCAGAGTTCTTTAAAAGTCTCAAAAGGCATGTCAGTGTTAACATGATCAGTATATACATGTCTCAAATTTTTTTCATCCTGTTTGAATAAAATTAACAGGTTTGCATTATCCCTAATTAATTGTTTTGGAATTTTACTATATGTCTGTGTTATATATATAGAGTCAACCAAATTATGACGACCCATACAGAAGTAGGTTCTAATTTTGTCCTGTTTTTCACAAGAAACGTCGTCAAATATAAATACGGAATAAGGTTTCGCTTCATTCGGGTGAATGACCTTCTCGTTATCTTTAAACTTGTGATACCCTATACACGATAATTGTGAAAAAATCTTTTCCAATAACTGATACTTTGGTTGATTCAATGACTTCGAAAATATGTAAACATTGTTGAATTTTAGCCCATTGACATCAGTTAACAAATTAAATACAACGTTTGTTTTTCCACAGTTTGAAGGACCGCATATTATACATCGAACTGAATCGGGTAGTAAAGTCCCATGTTTGCTACTTTTGTTACAAACTTCATCAGTAAAAACATCAATATTTGAAACTTTTAGTTTTTCTTTTTGCTTTACAACTTCCATAATTAATTCCTATGTGTGTTTCATTGCTTAGCAAAAAACTTTATGTTTCTTAGCAATTAAATTAAATCTTTTTTAGGTATCCAGGAATCCTGATTACGGTCATATCCTAACCAACGTACTAAAACTTTATCTCCTCTTGTTTTTAATATCTTTTCAACTAAATACACATTACCAGACTTTGACTTCAACATCTCATGACCATAAAAGCCTCCATGTAGTAGTTCTCCATGGTGATCTTTCAATATATACGTCTCTGGCACGGTTGGTTGGACTCTATAAACTGTAAATATCTCTGTCGTCCAATTCGGAATGTAGCTTTTTGAAAAATGCTTTTTTTGTTTACTAATGCGTACTGTTTCTCCTTCTTTAAATTTCCGCGGTGGTCTTGCCTCCATCTTTGGCATTGTGTTCTTGCGTATACGTTTCAACACTAATTTTTCATTCATCTTGCTCACTTGTATTGGTTTCATCCCTATTGTCCTATGATTACTGTTATTGTAATCGTAAATAAGTTTTTGTAGTATGTCATACCATACGTATGATCCTCTTTTTGAGAAAGTTTTGTACATAATTCCTTTAATTGTTCTGTTGAAACGTTCTATAATAGTAGCTTTCATTTCACTTTTTGTAGAATAATGGTTTATATTATATTTTTTCATCAAACTTTTAAACAATTTGTTAAAGTATTCTAAGCCATCGTCGGTTTGTAAATGCTTCATTTTGTTTTCTTTTAAAAATTGTTCCATAGCATTGGTTACAGTTTTAGCTGATTTATCTTTTAAAGGTATACCATAAGCAAACTTTGTGAAACAATTTATAATAAACAAAATATATTTGTAGCCCTTATTAAAACGATTATAGGGAATCATTTCTACGAGATCTGCTTGATAGTAATGATCTTCAATCCCTTTTACTACAGTGTTTCTCCTGGGGAAATGTTTTCTCACAGGTTTGTGCAATTCTTGCACTATTTTAGATTTCTCATCCATCGCGGTAAAATTCCAATAAGGTAGCTTGAAATATTATCAAATAATTATTATGTTGATTTGGTAATTTAAACGTTTTTCATCTTATCATGTATCAACTAATTTACTTAGTCATAAATTATTTGAAATGTAGTATAATTTTGTATTTAGCTGATTTCCTCACCACAGAAAGTATAAATATATTGTTTAATTTTTATACTAAGCTGTACAACTAAATGGCGCGTTAGAGGAAATTTTTTTTTACGTGGTCCACCTCTTCCCCAATAGGCCTATTCAGAGACCACACACTTATGTGAAGTATATAGGTTGACATTTGATTATGTTTTTTTAATACACACTTTTTCTTAATAAAATTGTGTATTTAAATTATCTATTTTAGCCAAGGAATAATGTCCATAAGGCAAAGTTCTTACACCGTCTTCAAGAATAACCCTTTTATCATCATTAGCAGATAGAGACTTTTTATTTTGGGTTATGCTAAAAATTCTGTGATTGTAACTCCTTATAGTGTTAAATCCAGCCATGAAAGTTTTCTTTTCCAATAAACATTCCTTATAATTTTCGAATGATATGTGTTTTGTAAGGTATGACTTTTTTATGCCTTTCAATTTCTTTATAATTTTCTTATGTTCTCTGTTTGATCCTCTTTCATTGCACGTGAATGCGTACATTTTGGGTCTCAAAGCAACTATTTCACACATTGGTATGGAATTCAACTCGTCTTTGAATTTACCAATGACTTTTTTATTTATTCCTTGATCGTACGTCATGTGATTTGTAGGATAATCAGAAAAATCAAAATCGTTCCTGTGTGGAAATGTTTTTAAATCTAAATATAAATCATTTGTTTTGATCCAATAGATAAAAGCGTCAGTATCTAAGTAACAGGAACCAATATTATCCCTGCCATAGTATTGCACCATTTTCTCATAGTGAAACTCGTACATATGTATTTTCGAGATGTCGAGTATGGACATCCCGACATATAATGGTTTGTCCATAACCACACTTGTTTTACCCATAGACACTGCGACTAAGTTATCATCAATGATTACAGTAGTTTTAAAATTAGTTTTTTGTGTTAATTTTTTTAATTTGGTAGCATTCGAAACAAGTTGAATATTTTTATGCTTTCTTTTATTCTCTAAAGTTTTTCCGAATACAGCATTATTCATTAATTTAAAAAAGTCCTTTTGAAACGCTGTTTGTGCAACGGCTCTTCTTGCAGTATTAGATTTAATATACGGCTCCATCCAACGGGACTGTGAAAATTCCAACACTCTATGGACTTTTGTAACTTTGAGACCCAATTGAATAGCTTGTTGTATGGTCCTGAAATGTGCAACATAATAGCGTTTGTCCAACAATGTGGTCAATAGCTTTTTTGTCTTACTGTTGGGGGGTGCTTCTGTTGATGGTAAAAGAGGTAAGTCGTAATGGAAGTCGTGCAAAGTTTCTGGGTACATAATATCACATTCCAAAATGTATCCTTTCTCACCATCTTTAGGAATAGATGTAATGTCACCAATTGCTTCTGGATCAACCCATTTAAAATCACCATATGGGAGGTGCTCTAAACTAGGTTTTGAGTACAAATTATTTGCGTCAAAATAGGCTAAATAGACACTTTCTTTCCGTGGGTTGTAATCGGGAAGGTATTTGTTGTTCGCTTTGACATGTCTTGTCACACACTGAGTTATTCCGCCTCTGATAGCTGATTCCACCATAAGTACCATGTCAATGTCTGTTAGTAATTCTAGCTTGCAGCGAGTTTCTTTAAGCATTGCTTGGCATGCTAATCCAGGAGCTGTATAAGAATGTAAAGGGTCTAAACCATATGCGGACATGCAGGAAGCTCTAAACTGTTCCATTATATCGCAAAGTAGTGTTACATCCAGCTTTACATAAAAATCGCTGTATTCTCCCAACGTCCTTATACCAAGTTCCTTCCATGTACGCAGAGCATGATTGTAATCTTCATCTGATATATCTGCTTGGTCTAAACGGTTATAGAAACATGCTTTAGGTGGAAGAGATGTATCTTCAAACTTTTTTAAAGAATCGACGTAGTCATAAGGAAATACTGATTTGCGTAGAACAAGGTCGATTTTATTAGGAGGTACAATTTTCTGTGTTTCTATTAAATCACTCCTTTGGAGGTTTTCTGTTAGTTTCTTCAAACTTGAAGGCATAAATCTGAATGAGTCTAGAAATCGCAACTTCATTTTCCCGATTGTCTTTGAAAAACTTATAAACTTTTCCATACTTGTAGCAAGAACGTCTATAGGAGCTTTATCACGCCCCAATTGTGGCACAATCAAATGAGCATCGTAACCTGTTAAGTTATGCATGACAACTGGTATAAAAGACGGTAGTTTGTAGTTAATATTACATCGATTACACGCTGCTCCTCTATATTTACCTGTTAAGTGATCGTGGTCGCGTACTTTATGATTGATTGAAGTGAAACACTCTTTACATAGGTAACATTGTGCTGTGTGGTTGAAGTCTCCAGATTCTTTTTGACTAAGTTTAAACATAGGTACTTTGCTCTTGTACATATTTTCAACTCTCTTTGTTATGTCGTATAGTGCGTCAATAAAATGTTTTGCCGCATTTTCTCCTCTGTATAACTGTGGAGTTGATGTCAGCCCGTATACTTTCAAATAGTCTTCCGATAGGGTAGACTTAATCATTAGACAGTAGCTGTTTGGTTCGTGCCTTTGGTAACGATCTGTGAATGAATCATCAACATTTATATTAGTGACTGATTGAACAGGGACAAGAGATGATTCGAAATCCGCATATATTACTATGGGAATGGGATACTGATGTTCTGTTTTGTTAAAAGAAATTTCCGCCTTATCAGGTTTTGGCAATTTTATAGAGGTGGGGTCATGTTGCCAACATTGTCGTTTATGGGTTTCCAGCCAACTTGAATTGCAGTTAGAGTTATTCTTGAAAGAAAGACATCTTTTGCAGGCAGTTATGGACTCTCTGTGCTTGGTTAACTGTCTTTTAACTAACCTGTTGAAATCGTGTATATGGACGTAGTGTGAAATTTCGCCTCTTGTAATCAAAAGCAGGTCTGTGTGATCTTGCAGCTCATTCTCAACTACCTTCAGTGGAAATACACTTTGAGTTTCATCTAATCCGTAGACATTAACTGAAACACCTGAATTTCGTTTTTCAAACTTTTTTATGTCTGATAAAGAAACAGGGTACTTGATACAACTGAAATCATAACGGTTTGATACCGCGTCGAATCCACCATTATACAACTTTTCATGAACATTACCAGTAATAAATTTTGTAAGAATAGCATAACGAAAACATTGATTGTCCATGTTACGGACGTTTGTACAGGATCTTGTTGTTGAGATTTTTTTCGGAAGCGGTAAAAAACTACTACCACGACAACCATACCCTTGCTTATGAACACGAACATTCATTTTTTCAATAGAGAGTAAGGACCATCCTGACCCACGACCTTCATGTTCGGTAATTTTCAGAATCAATTCCTGAATACACTCTGTAATAATTTCGCTGATATTATCAGAAGTCATACATGGTCTGCTTTTAGTTATAAAACATCGGGGAGAAATTTCATTTTCTACGTTAGTGAATAATGTTTCTAACACAAAATTAAATTTAATAAGGTGCAGCCTTTTCATTTCTTGTAATAATAACTTCTCTAACATGGGTTTTAACAAGAAGAAAAAATTGTCCATATTTTCTTTGTTTTTATTGACAATATAAAAATGACGTACAATAGAATTTCTAAATGCTCGTTTAAATTCTTCAACAACCAAAGAGTCTTTAATTACATCTTGATCATTTTTTGTTGTAGACTGAGCATATCTAATAACGCTTGGTGTTACTTGGTGTACTTCTTCCGAAACCAGCGGATTATCTGATGTGCACTCTCTTCTTTTTTTAGCTGGTGGGGCGTAATGAATTACGCTTGGTCTTGTTTGTTGGATGCGTTTTCGATTCTCTTGGTTACTTCTTAAATGTTTTTCCAGATTTCCATTAGACACGTAGGAACTTGTTTGGGCTGCAGGAGATTGATGTTGTAGGTTACTCTCTTCATTTGTGTATTTATAATGTACACTATTGTTGTCACTTCTTGATTGGTGTGGGATTGACATATTGGGCATTGTTTGCATTATAGAAGGCTGATGATCGGTGTCACTTCTTGCAGGCTGTTCACTGTCTTCTGTTGAAATGTTGGCATTAATCTTAATTGTACGGTGTGTTATTTGATGGATACGATATATTAGCCAATGATCAAATGTCAACCCACATACATCACACAAGTGTTGTTCAATCATATTCCTATCTGTTGTTGTAGCTCACCTCTTGGAAACTTTTAGCAGAAGAATAAATTTGTACTAGAATTAAACTCGTTATATACATAACACTTTCAGCTCTTCTTTCCTATTGGTGTAATGTTTAGTCCAATAAGAAAAATCCTACTTTCCTATTGGTCTACGTATAAAACCAATCATAAGCTGAGGTGAAACAAATATGGTTATAAATATAAACAATTTGCTATATAGCCGTACACTTAGAAAATGATTGCCGACATACCCAGACGTCTACAAGAAACGGAGAAGATTGACGAGGATTCGGATTCTGACTCCCAACAGTGGGACGAAGAAGAAATGGATGTAGATGATATATTACACTTTTTGGAGGACAACTCGCTAACTCCATCTTCTTCTTCTTCCAACACTCCTGTACCATCGGTATTTACTCCATTTTCGTCACCGATGTCTTCAGGCTTAAACACCACGCCTAGAAGGTCCGATGGAGGTGACGCAAGGAGACGATTGGTTTTTGAAAGCGACAATGAAGACAGCGAATCAAATTAAATCTCTTAGTACGATTTTATATATATATATATATATATATATATATATATATATATATATATATATATATGTGTATACTCATTCGTAGAGAGGCTCGATTGTGAGCAAAGCTAAATTTAAAATAAAAAGAAACAATATTATTGTAAACAGTTCAAGTTTACATAATATTTACATATATTTATTTTAAATAGAGCTTTAGATTCCTCGTGACCTTGACCGACATTTAACACACACACACACACACGCATATATATATATATATATATATATATATATATATATATATATATTTTACAAGAAATCGTCTATTGTATGAGGTATTTTTTTGGTGGAAACAGTGCTGCTATAATATGTCTGTATTTCAACGAGTTATTCCTATTTATTGTTTCAGTAGGTGCATAAGAACGTTTGTGAGCGCTTGTTTGCAAACAGATGTTTTTGTATGCCATCAAGTCAGATTCAGTAAAAAGTTCCTCGTCTGGTAGCCTTTTGAAAATTAATTCATAAAGTCCAGGCGTTGCTTTATAGTTTATTCCGTCAATGACGATTTCTCCCTCAGACCCAAATTGAATCATTTTGTTACCGATCATGATGGAGTGGTTTTCAATTCTGGGTCCAAATGTATGATCTATCGATTTATTTCTTACAGTATCTTTAATCATTTTTAACATATACTTCTGTGTTAGAGGATTATGGAATGTTTCCTTTATCCATTGTTCAGATTCTGTTTGACCTTTTGGTGTTGCTACTAACTCACTAACACTTGGTAATTTAGGATCTGGAGTCTCTGCGATAACATTTGTATCGACAAAGTCAACTTTATTGAGTGGAGAAGTATCTGCTATACTAACGGGAATTAAATCTGTACTACGTAAGTTTTCAAACCTAGTATTATTCACATTTAAATGGTTTAATTCGTTCTTCACTTCAGGCGAAATTTTCTGAGCTGGTTTCATAAGAGATTTCATTAAATGAGAATATTGTTTGTCTAACAGCCGTTGAGTTTCTGTAGAGCCGCGACGTAAACGAAAATGTTTATTTTTTATTCGTTGGCGAAGTCTCGCTATTTTCAACACTAAATCCGTGTGTTTTGATGACATTGTAACAAATAACTTTAGAGTATTGTGTCAAAAGATTTTATTACATTACACACACACACACACACACACACACACACACACACACACACACACACACACACACACACACACACACACACACACACACACACACACACACACACACACACACACACACACACACACACACACACACACACACACACACACACACACACACACACACACACACACACACACACACACACACACACACACACACACACACACACACACACACACACACACACACACACACACACACACACACACACACACACACACACACACTCACAAACATACATACACACGCGCTCGCGCTGCGTTCGAATAAAGCAGACCGAGGCTGGCATTCCAATACAGGTTTTTTATACTGAACTTGAGTCATAACACGCTTTTAATGAGAGTAGCAAAAAAAGGAAGTCTGTCTGTAGAGATATGTTTTAAATGTCTTATTACCAGAATGAACAGCTGTTGTTAAAGGGCAATTGATTGTTATTCAATGGGTAAAGTATGCAATTGAGTTACACGTGAGATAAAAATCGAAACATCTAGAATGTTTCAAGGTCATTCAATTTAATAAAAATTTTTGGGATAGATGTAAACATAGTATGAAATTAGTAATAAAAACGTTTTCATTACTAATTCTTACTATGCTTACGTCTATCCCCGACGAATTGTAACAACCTCAAAAACCCACTTCATTGTATGGTACCATATACAATGAAGTTGATCTTTTGCCGTAACCCAGAATTGAAAGTAAGTTGCTCTAAAAAGAGCAAAATGAAATACTGCTCTGAAAAGAACAGTATTTCTTACCTTACCAAGAAAGGATGGGGACAAGATTAAAGTAATACAAAATGAAACTTTTTATTGAATGTTAGTTCTTTAATGACATCTTCTTCTTAATCATCTGCTACAATTGTTACGCTTTAAAATAAGAGAGCGTACCTCAACTCAAGTAACTATCTCCGTATAGAACGTCCCAGGTGGTAAAGCCAAGTTTTCAACCGGCAAAAGTATGTATAGAACTTCTCAAAAATGAGAGTTTTCAACACTTTTCCCAATATATAGAACGTTGGTAACTAAACCGCAAGAGAGTTTTCAGAAGATAGTTAAAAGATATGTTGAGACTCACTTACTTCTAGCGAAACAATCAATGTTCTCCAGGACTCCGTCGGCGTTGTCTGCCTTGGTCTCGAAGCTCGTTCATATGCCATTGGTTCCATTCTTCCCATGGCGGACTTCAAGGGCTCCTCCTCGGGTAGTTGCCTTGCCATTGGTTCCGTTCTTCTCATGGCGTGTTGAAGACTCTTAGGCAGCTAAAGTTACCGCTTCAAAGGTTGCACTTGTATAAACATTTGAAGTTTTTCGAATAAAGCTGTCCCGGCCGGAGATAGACTTTTTCCAATTCAAATGTTTATTCCAAGCACAATACTTTAGAAGTGGCCAACAGCTGGAAAGAAACCATTCTGCGGAGATCTGGAAGTCGTCTGTGAAGTGAAGCCAAAACGCAGCCGTATATATACGTTTTCTAAGCCTACAGCATAGGATAAGCTTCTTTTCCTAGCCAATAGGATTGCAGAAGCTGTTAGCCAATAGGAATCGCGTCTATAACGCAAACTGTGAATTCTTAATTTAACAGCAATAGCTGCGTTTGATGTCGCGGTAAACGACCTCAGCTAAACTTGCAGCTGCAACAGATGTGTAGACAACCTTCAACTAAGAAACGCTCAGACAACCTTAAAAAATCAGATACTTACACAGTCACACACAACTTATACTGTGTTTCTGATTGGCTAAGACAACCAGCTCGTTTATTGGTTCGAGTAAAGAATAACTTTTGCCTATAAATTGAGATAGATTACTATATGCTTTACATTGCTACTTTGTTCGTGGAGCAGTTCTAACCTAACATTTTTAAGAAATGGCATCAAGGAGTGGAGAACAAGTGTGTGTGGTGGAGCAGCTGGAAGTGGCTCTAGGACCATGGGTGAGGAAACCAACAAGACCATCGCTCCCCATTGGCAAGACGGCAAAGGAGTCAGGACCTTCGCTGCCCAGCGCTGGACTTTCGCCAACATTCCCCCCTAAACCGTCCCTTCCCTTCCCTCGAAAACCTAATTGCATAAGAGAACTTTTTCCTAATAAACCTACTTTGAATTTTCCTATTAATACCAATCTTTTTAAAAATCAACTTTCCAACAACCCAAACTTAGCCTCAGAACCTTTAAAAAACAAAATTCCCAGTATAAAACCTCCTTCTAAAATTATTACCTCACCACACCATCTTCAAGTAAGAAAGCAGTGCAAGTACATTGGTAAAAGGGGGGAAAAAATACGGTGCATTGTAAAAACATCTCATGAATCTGGACTTTGTGCAAAACATAAACCAAAATTAACTAAAGTAGGAAGTGTTAAAGAAACGAAACAAAGTACTTGCACTGCTATTCTTAATGATAAACCTTCAAAACTAACAATTGTTCCTCTAAAAGAAAAAATAGTCAAGGATCCAACATCGAAAACTGAACCTAGACTGGTCAGGCTTACGAGGTTGGATCCAAAGATCTCTTATAAATTTGAATATAGAGAGGGATCTTATGGAATTTTTTCTTTTAAAGGAAGAATTAGAAATAAAATCTTTATTCCTCAATGGTTCCAGTTTCCAGACATTACGAATGGAGACTGGTATCTTGAGAATGAAAAAAATAAAAGGGGACTTCCTACTTGGGTCCGAAACCCTAAAAATAAATAAACTATATTTTTTTGTTTTTCTAAATTTTAAATTCAATTACTTTTTTTGTGGTTTATAGGCCTACTGGGGAAAGAGTTCCACATAAAAAAAACTCTTAACGCGCCATTGAGTTGTACAGCTTAGTAGATTTATATGTATGTATTATTGTGCATAACAGGTCAATACATATATATATTTAAACTTACTGTGGTGAGGAAACCAACTAAAAATAAATAAATTCACTTTATACTTACATGGTTTGAAAATCACTTTTCTCTAATTTTTCCATTGACATATTGACACCAGATATCTATCTATATATATATATATATATATATATATATATATATATATATATATATATATATATATATACAACAACAAAGAGTCTTATTTTACATTTCCGACACCAATAATGCATAATGTAAATATGACAAGCTTCAAAAGATTTTTAAAAAAATTTAAAATAAATAAAATTGTTTGTATTATATTTATTTAAAAAATATGATTGGTTAGGTTCTGTGCAATAATTTAAAGAGCAATGTCTTTTCATTTACAATGTGACTCCTGCTACGGAATTAATTACTGTCTGGAGAGAGAGAGTGAAGAAACATAACCAATTTATTCACATGTGCATGAAACGTTTTTGTAACAGGGTCTAAATCGGTTGCAGTTTCAAGGACTAAACTCGTCTAGTCTTTTAGATAAAAACATGATTCAAGTTCATGACCACATGTACGGATGAGGTTTTTAGCATGGCTACATTCCACAGACGGGATTCATTACTGTAGAACCGCAACATGTGTTTAGTGATATAATTATTATAACTTGTAATTTAACGAACAGTTATGTGTTGCAGAAAAATGTAACTTTTACAATAGTTGTGAGCGGTACTGTAAAAACGCATTTATTTTTTAAAACGCCATTTGTTTGACCTTGAAAAAATGTAAATGGTCTTTTCATAATAATAAATATATGTCTTACGAGTCCTTAGTTGATAAATAACGAAAAAAGTGATTCATTAACATTTTAAAGATATGAATTTAAAAAGACAATCTTTATAAAGTACGTTTTCTTCCAGACACTCTTCTAAGCTAACATTAGTATAGGGAAGGTAACCCCCCAACACTAAAGTATTTAGTATTAGACCTCCCACCAAATATTAATTTATAAATATGAGTACTTGAAGCTAAGTAGTCATTTGTTAACAGTCTGCTGAGAAGGTAACATGTGCGTTGATGAACGCTCGTCAATAATTGAAACAATGAACAGTATTAATAAAGATTAACGTATCACCGAAAAGTGACTTTTTCATAAGTGCATTTTATAGTTCCAAAACAATCATATCCTGAATATCAGATTAACTCCAATACCTATAAATACACTTTTCTTAAAGTGCATTTAATAATAAATACACTTTTCAATAAAGTGATTTTAATACAAAGAATCGCATACTATCACCCAAATATTAAATGCATTTTCTCCCTAATTCTCCAGTATTAATTGGGGCCGCTAAATTCGTATTCCATTAAATACACTCAGATCCAAATACTACTTTTACTACAAAAACTTAAACGCACTTTTAACTCAACTACCTCCCCTCACCCCCCTCATGACGTCACACACTCACACTAATACCACCCTTTCACGTCACCACACTTACGCACCCGCAATCACACACAATTTCAAATTTTTTAAATTTTAGCGGCCCCAATTTTAAACTACTCTTCTAGCTTTGCTTAGTATTGTTCCATGCTTGATCTTTCTGTAAATGTTTGGATTATGATGATAGTTTCTGATGTCGACAGTTTCTGCAAGCTTTTGAAAGCAAATTAAATTTTCCGTCAGTAAGATTACAAATGTGGGAGTATGTTGGCGCCTGATATTTCGCAGCTTCTGTCACGTGACTCTGGATGAAGGTAGAAATATGGTTTTAGAAGGGATACCTGCGTGACAAGACGTTTAATGAGTGGGGCGGTAGGTAAAGTGTCTTATTTCTATAGGACTGTGTTAATTTGTTCCAAGTGGGCTGCATGATTGATTCTCCGTTTTTTGTTGCTCATTTTCCCTTTCCCTTTGCAATAATACATTTATGTGTTTCCGGTGGAGTGTGGCATGTGTGTAAGAATGAGTTTGTGCTTAAACGTGTATTAAATATACCGTGTACTTCCTCTTCCACAAATATCGGAGTCGATCTTCATGAAAAGAAGGAAGAACTAGGTTAGTCATAGCATTATAGCATTCATGGTGCGAAAGAAATGCGCAGTTAGTTGTAACAATGTAGCTATCTTCATGGTGCGAAAGGAGTGCTTAGTTAGTTGTTACAATGTAACTATCAAGATTGTAGAGATCTTTATAGCTCGAAGAAGTGGGGAATTTGATGAGCTATGTTGTGTATGTATGGGGTTTTTCCCAACGTTTCCTGAAGTAAGTTTAGAAATCCTTTACTTCCTATTTAATATACAATCTTTGAATTATTTTATATGATTAAACGGAAACAATAACATATGCTAGCGACGCATATCCGAACTAAGATGAGTTTGGGTAAAGCACTGGAGTAAAGGTGTAAAGGTGATCGAAGTTTCAGGTCTTCAGGGAAATACTACCGCGCATCTATGGTACGCATGTTACTGGACGTCATATGTAAGTAGGGTTTAAACTTAGTCAAGGCCATCAGGGGGGATCAAAACAACCAGCCATATATAGCTGGTCCGGTAGCGCATTGTGAAACAACTCCTTTGCATATACACTGTAGTCACATGCTTATCTACGTCATCGTATAAACGTCTGGTGATCTACATACGCGAACCTATTGAACGAATGATATCTCGGTATCACCTTCTTTCTTATCCTTTTAGCATCTGCTGAAGTGTAATTTACTTCATCCGATTTTCTTAATATTAGAGCTTTTTATTATAGTTCTTTTAAACAAAATTGTGTCCTTAGAGACAAGAGTCTATAGTTATAGTTTGATTTAAAACAAAGTAATATTTTACGTAGGTTAAATAGGCCAGAGGCTATTTCTATCTTTTGTTAATACAAGTAGGTATTCCTACTTAATTATTTTTCTTTATATTGCTTATTTTCTTGTGACATGTGTTTACTGATCGACAATGTGTTCGTAGATATATAAGGGATATAATGTAAACGCATATAATGTTTATGTCACATCCTAATTTATTTATAACCGTGATTAGCTGACACTTGTTTACATTATTGTGGCAGACCAGCCCTTCAGACGTTCATTGGCCATTGTCTCTTTTTTATATTAGGCAGTTCATTAGCTTTTATTGACAGTTGTCTTTTATTGGTGTGTTAGTTATGTATATCTATCTATTACCTATATAATTCCATTATATATTTATATAATAAATTACACATTTTATGTAAATTTATCTAAACATAAATGGGGAAATTGTATATATTTAATTTGTGTGTGTAAAAGATTTAAATATGGTTACGAGTGCGAAAGTAAATCACCCATCGTATTACGGTCAAACTTAATTTTTTTCCCTGTACAATTTCTTCGAAGTTCTAACCTAAATGCATGACGAACATTATAATATTTAAGATAGTAATTAAGTAATTGTTGCATTTTATATAATTTTATTTATCATACGTTTTTCAATTTCCGAATTCACTCCGGTTATTAATTATGTGGTATTTAAGAGATACTTCACGCCTTACTATACAAAAAAAAGTTTTTTTAATATAGAAGGCAGTTCTAATAGAAGAGATTAGAAATTCAGAATACAAAATGTGATTGTTATAAGGGCAAATGTGAAAAAAATTCCTAAGTTATTGAATGATTTTACCAACTAACTACTCTTGACGGTATTAGACACTGGCGATGACGGGTTGACTGTCACAGCGTTCGACCTGACAACATCGCATCCCTACCCTGTCACAGGCACATTTCTAATCCACTCTAAATCAAAGTATATTAAGAAGGAATGTATTATGGAAATACCAAGCTTCCTCCTGATGTGGTTTGGACTATTGCAAACTATGAGAAGGTGTGGTGTGGTTTTTATTTCATGTAATAAAACCTCATAACCACTAAAACTGTCACAGGCACATTCCTAAAAAACTCTAAATCAAAGTATATTAAGAAGGAATGTATTATGGAAATACCAGGCTTCCTCCTGATGTGTTGTGGACTATTGCCAACTTTGAGAAGGTGTGGTGTGATTTTTATTTCATGTAATAAAACCTCCTAACCACTATAACTGTCACAGGCACATTCCTAATAAACTCTAAATCAAAGTATAGGCCTATTAAGAAGGAATGTATTATGGAAATACCAGGCTTCCTCCTGATGTGTTTTGGACTATTGCCAACTTTGAGAAGGTGTGGTGTGATTTTTTATTTCATGTAATAAAACCTCCTAACCACTATAACTGTCACAGGCACATTCCTAATAAACTCTAAATCAAAGTATATTAAGAAGGAATGTATTATGGAAATACCAGGCTTCCTCCTGATGTGTTGTGGACTATTGCCAACTTTGAGAAGGTGTGTTGTGGTTTTTTATTTCATGTAATAAAACCTCCTAACCACTATAACTGTCACAGACACATTCCTAATCCACTCTAAATCAAAGTATATTAAGAAGGAATGTATTATGGAAATACCAGGCTTTCTCCTGATGTGTTGTGGACTATTGCCAACTTTGAGAAGGTGTGTTGTGGTGTTTCATTTCATGTAATAAAACCTCCTAACCACTAAAACTTTCTATTTTAATCTTTATGTAGATTTCGGTTGCAAAGCAATCATTTACAGAGTAAACTATTACCGCAATAAATTACAGTTTTAATGATACATACCTAGTTTTTAAATAAATAAATATTTTCTAAAAGATATTAAGATTTTAAACAAGTAATTATTCTCAAAAAGATAAGGGAATCATTTATTACTGTAATACTTTTACTAAAACCTACTTAAGCTTCGCTTCTAAACAAGAACTTTGCAAATACAAATCAGATGTCCCACTTCTACCATTGTTTTATTCCATGCTACTTGACTTCTGAAAAGAATCTAATTTATTCAATTAAAGAGAAAATTTTTAAAACTTTGAGTCTTCAACTTGTTAAAGAAATTAAAAGGTTTTTTTTCGAATTTCCAATTAACAATCAACTTCACGTCATTTGCAAACCAAACAAAGATCTTTTTATCTTAAAAGTTACAATTAAAATCCTGAATATTTTGTCACGTATTTAATATATTTTACTGAATAGAATTTTGGGTTGGAACGTTTACATTTATAAGGAACCATTATTTATATAAAGCAATACAAATAAAGCATAGAAGCTTATCTTTTAAATAAAAAGCATGTCAGAAGAAACTAATTTTTGTTTCCTTATATTCTATTACGACGTAAGTGTTGTATATTATTACAAAAATAAGCTTCTTGTACAAAAAGGGGAAGTTTATTCCGATCGTATTTAAAAACTGTCCTGATATGAATCCGATCGTGAGTTTAACCGAACTCCATAATCTGCTTAATTAAAGCGACAAATGCAGAGTACTACATGATACTATTACTTGGGGATGATTTTGTTAAGAAAGAGTTAGAAATGTTGAGAGAGGGCAAGGGTTGCAATGCACCGTGATTAAGTAAATAGATAGCTCTACTGTGACGGAGGAATTGTTTTTGAAGAAAATGATATCCTGATATATTTTAAATAAGCAGTTAAGGCCGAGGTTGGAGTTGTGTGTATAACCTCGTCCCACTACCGCTACGAACTTAACAATGCGGCCGTTAGAAAACAGAGTGTACCCCGTCCGTTGCATTGCATTCAGTTTGATTAAGGCACTGTTTGTTTACGGAAATGTGGCAAAGGAGGGATTGTTTTGGGTAAGATAATATCGATATACTGTAAGGGAGGAATTCTTTTTTGAAGATAGAACTACCCTGATATAGTGTAAAATAGGGATTGTTTTGAGTACAGAAATACTGATATACTGTAAAGGAGCAATTGTTTTGAATACAAAGATACCCTGATACATTGTAAAGGAAGGCTGGTTTTGAGTAAAATAATATCGATATACTGTAAGGGAGGAATTCTTTTTTGAAGATAGAACTATCCTGATATAGTGTAAAATAGGAATTGTTTTGAGTACAGTAATACTGATATACTGTAAAGGAGCAATTGTTTTGAATACAAAGATACCCTAATACATTGTAAAGGAAGGCTGGTTTTGAGTAAAATAATATTGATATACTGTAAGGGGGGAATTCTTTTTGAAGATAGAACTACCCTGATATAGTGTAAAATAGGAATTGTTTTGAGTACAGTAATACTGATATACTGTAAAGGAGCAATTGTTTTGAATACAAAGATACCCTGATACATTGTAAAGGAGGGATGGTTTTGGGTACAGTATTACGCATATACTGTAAGAAAGGATTTTTTTGAAGTTAATGTTACCCTGATATATTGTAAGGGAGGAATTGTTTTTTAAAACAATGCTACCCTCATATGATGTAAAGGGGGAATTGCTTTTGAAGACAATACTACTCGAATATACTGTAAGGAAGTAATTGCTTTTGAAGACTCTGATATGATGTAAGGGTGCTACACTGATATGCTAGAGATCAGATCCCTAAGAGCCTCCTTGATAGGGAGCCATCTGTTTAAAGAAGGCTTCGTTAATGTATTACTACTCAAAATCAGAGAGATTTGAATATAACTATAGTGGGACGCCAGGGAGGATTTCACCTTTCATTTGAAAGCAAAACCACTCTGATCCGTTCAATACTGCAATAATTAAACGTGGAATAAACATTAAAAAACATACGGATGGAATACAACACATCCTCCTTTTTTGAAGCCTGTTAGAAAAGTCAAATTAAAAAGGTGCTATTTAATTATGTCCCCAATAGCCTTGCTAATACTAGACATTACCGCCTCATTGTGTTGCCCACAAATTAATAACGTTTCGTTCTATAAGACACTCTCATAAAACTTTAAGCAATTCGTATTCGAACTCCAGGGGCCATGAGGAAGATGGCAGGTGCTACGGATATATGACGCTGCATAAAGGTATCACGGATTCATTTCATGTTCAATATCGGTGATCAGAATGTACAGTTTTCTGCTGATAGATGAATAAATTGGGACCTCTTGTCACTTTACATATTGCTGACTTTGTCCACCTGTCGTTAGAGAATGTGGAACGCTTAAGTGGCAAACACACCATCTCGGATTATAGCCAATGCCAACGTTCCATACTCTCAATATCTTTCTTGTTATAATACAATCGGTTAATTTATATTACATATATTCATTTCTATAAATTAATTTATCTCCATTAAACCTATACTTTTAACAATATTATAGGCATTCAATCGTTATAAGTAACTTAGTTCCAAAACTATTATATATATATATATATATATATATATATATATATAAATATATCTATATATATAAATATAAAATACGTTTTCTTGTTTAATAATTTAAAACAACACAGGTTATTCAAATACAAGAATATTTATTATTTTATATACAAAGCTTTTCGTTGGCAAACAGTACCAACATCATCAGGAATGAAAATTACAATCATTGTAATTTTCATTCCTGATGATGTTGGTGCTGTTTGCCAACGAAAAGCTTTGGATATAAAATAATAAATATTCTTGTATTTGAATAACCTGTGTTGTTTTAATATATATATATATATATATATATATATATATATATATATATATATATATATATTTATATATATATATATATATATATATATATATATATTTTTTTTTTTTTTTTTTTTTTTTTAAACAACATAGGTTATTCAAATACAAGAATATTAATAATTTATATCCTAGTATATATCATATATATATATATATATATATATATATATATATATATATATATATATATATATATATATATATATATATATATATATATATATATATATATATATATATATATATATATATATATATATATATATATCGACAAAATGTAAAACACTTGTTTTTAATTTCCTCTATTAATTTACACTCTTCTTAAACAAAATAAAAAATTTCAATCGTTAACAAAATACATTTTGTTCACCCACGCAAGTTCAAATTCAGTTTTCAAACGTAGAGTAGAAAACACATTATGTCATAGTATTTTTAAATAATATTTCATTAAAGAAATTATATAAATAATAATTTTAGATTTACAATGCAGTAAACGTTTTTCACAAATGGTTCAAGGAATGCAATATAAAATTATTAATAGACTCATCTTCATTTTTGTTATGAATATGTCTATAGCCTTCTGTCATTCCCAACGTTTCAATATTCTCCTCTGTTGAGGAGTTTCGTAGTAACTCCATTTTAAAAACTTGAAACATCAAAGTAAGATGCGAGTTTTGGAAATGGAGCTACTCCGAAACGCAACATAGGAGAATATTGAAACGTTAAGAATGACAGAAAACTACTCAACCATATGCGGTATAGTTATTTCTTCCAATTAAGCGTAAAATAACTGATGATGTAAGCTTTCATACAACTGTTGATTTTATTTTATATGTTATATGGTAGAACAGCTGTTTTAACACATAGGTCATGTTACTTTAGTTATGTTGATATTAAATCTTTATTAAACTAAAAAAAAGTGTTTCTTTGTTTGCATAGGGGGATTTTTAGTTTACCTTTTTGTTTTGTTTTAATACTAATGATTAAAAGGCAGACTAAGTATACCCATGTATTTGTGTTAGTGCGACTATAAGCGAAGTACACAATGTTTGCCTGGTTTTTTATTACAATATTCAATTAAATTTTGAAATATTTCTTTCAATTCTGTTATATAATCAAAATTATGTTTTTGAACAATTACTTAAAATTTTTAAAACTATTGATTTTAATATGTTTTAAAAACAAAATGGTATATTTTACTTATTTAAAATACTATACAAGTTAAATATTTCGGCTTGTAACACGTGTTATTAAATTATTTCGATTTCAAATCACCTGTGGTATATTTCGCAACCCTATTTAGGATTTACAATTTTGTATTGTTAAATAGCGAGATTATGACCTCTTTATATGAAGATTTACGATCGTTGTATTACGTTCCCCAATAATTATTTCCTTGGTGGAAACCTTCCACATGTTCTCTGTCAATGAATGTTGCCCCTCGATCATTAAAATCGATATTGTACAGTGCTTGTGGGGATCGTTTAGTGTTCTGAGAATCTTTTTGCAAGAAATTAAACAAATTAAACAAATGGAAAACATATTGGCAAGGAAATTTCACATGTTTTGAAATCTTGGCAAATACGCAATTACTATCTTGATACAGAGCTACAAAAGTTAATATTTCTAAATTTACAAATTACATCAGCAACAGCTTATCATCAGGTGGTGCTCAATCATTGCCCTCTTTCTTTTAAAGTTATGTAGACACGGTTTAAATTTTTGGTGCAAGCATACACCTTACGAAAAACCCTGTTCCCATATGCCTACCTGCAGCCATTGTCGGTGACAGATGCTACATAACCTTGAGGGCCGTACTTAGGATTCAAACCCTCTCCTCTTAATGGCTCGTACGAACTATTTACTCGTTTACCTGCAAACTAAACACTTTTTGTTTTCAGATTGATCATTATTAACGAGTATAGGCTGTACACCTTTTATATTATATGCTTCTTCAAAACGGTAAAAATTAAAACACAACTTTAAATCTTACTAGACAATAGTTTACTAAAACAAACACACTAGTTTAATTAAACAGCCAGACTAGTTTCGTCGACGATGTCGCCTTCATCAGTTCTTAACTACTACTCAGAGTAATTGTTTTAATACACTCGTATAGTAAGATTTAGAGGTAACTGTTTTATTTTTTACCGTTGTGAATTTTTCTCCCTTGCTAAGCTCTAATTACCTTAATACAGGGGATTCTAAACTGGGGGGCGCGCCAACCTGGGGGGCGTGGAGAAAGTCCAGGGGGGCGTGGGGAAAGTCCCGGGGGGCGTGACACCCAAATGAATAAAATATAAAAATTACAAAAATAATTTCCTACAAAAAAAATAAAACTTATTGGTGTATGCACAGATGGTGATCCTTCAATGCTGGGTTCTCATTCAGGCTTTGTGCAGTTAGTCAAAGAGAAGAATGATGATGTGGTTGGGATTCATTGTTTTATTCACCGCCAAGCCTTGGCAGCAAAAACGCTTCCATACGAATTCAATGCTGTTTTAAAGCTGTGTATTAAAGTAGTCAACTACGTTAAGAACAGTGCATTAAATACTCGACTGCTTAAAGTTCTTTGTGAAGATTTAGGAAGTGACTACAAAACGCTGCTATTTCATACAGAAGTACGATGGCTATCTAAAGGAAATATGTTGGGAAGTCTATTTGAGTTCCGTGATGAAGTGATTACGTTTTTGGCACAGCAGAAACCAAACGAGCTTAGTCCAGAGTTAAAAAAAAAACAGTAACCAAGTGATTTTGGCCTATTTATCAGATTTTTTGACTCGTTAAACAACCTAAACTTGAGACTGCAAGGTGCAGACTCAAATATAGTAACACATCAGGATGCCATCAAGATTTACGTTGAGAAACTACAACTTTGGATACGTAAAGTGTCAATGAACCCCAGCAACTATTCAGGTTTCAGCAAAGTAGTATCAGTCTCAGAGGAAGCATGTTTTGAGGACGTTTTTGAAGGACCGCTTTTGAAAAAACTTGATAATTGACCATTTGAAGAACCTCAAAGAATAGTTCAGCAGGTACTTTCCTAACTTCAGAGGAGTTTTACAAACTATCAACCGACCCGTTCCACATGGACATACAGTTGCTGCCAGAACAGTTGCAAGAGGAGGCTTCCTTAAATTGAAAATGTATCTATGTTACAATGTTAAATTTTGTATCAGTAATTATATTCGTTTTTCATGTAATACTTGTTTTAATTTTCATCATAGTACAATTATTGAATCTTTCCTTTCTGCGTTACCGCATTCAACAGTGAACAAAAAATCTACCTACTCACCGTATCAAGTAGGCACATACTTGTACGAGTTCATGTACTTGTACAAGTAGGAGTTGCTATGTACGGCACCGTGGAAATAGGGTATTGCAAAATGGAAAGCTGATATGTGTAGGGGGGCGTGGAGGGTCTCCAAATAACTAGAGGGGGGCGTGGTACAAAATATTTGGGAACCCCTGCCTTAATATATACCTTTGTTTGTTGAAACATAGCAGTTTTAATTATAAATTATTGTTTGTTTTTTGGTTTGCTAGGTTTCTATTTACTTTCTTCAAAGGTTTGGTAACTGAGGGTGTATCAACGAGTCAGGATTATAATAATAAAAAATAATAATTTTCTATTTAGCTTACTTATTTCACTTTTGTTAATTAGCAATAAATAGTGTTTAAGAATAAATCACCAACAGGCAATAACTTTTAAAATTTATATATATTTAAAAAGTTTGAAGTTTTTAATATACTCATCTTCACTTTCGTTAGGAATATTTTTGTATATTAAAGTAAATTTTATGGTTTTTCTAAAAATTATACGATTTTCATTTCCTCACTCGCCTGGGAATGACTTTAGAACTAAAATTCAAATAGTACTCATTTTAGGATACTATTTAGGTATTAAAAAAGGAGTCATTCCGAAACGCGTCAACAGAATTTTTTTTAATTTTAGAAAAGCAGAATAGGGTACTCAAGTATATTTAAAAAGCTTTTGAAATAAATTTATGGACAGTCTCATGCCTCAAGAGCCTATTACCTAAGGTTTAACATTACGTGAATATTTTCACAGGGTAAGGAAAATAATATATTTCTCGGCATTAGCAAGGATTGAATCCAAGACCTAGTTACGTACCCTACCCAATCTACCACTAATCCGTCTTGATTATATAATCTTACTAGTGAGATAAATTAAATATTTAAATTTTGATGTTACGAATGCAATAAACTGCACATTCAGGCAAGCGTTTCCTCTGCTGTACGCTGCTCACATTTTCGGTTTGTGATTTTAGAAAATTATTATTTTCTTGTCTTAATTTACTACAATAGTAATTATTCATTTTATATTATTCAGCTTTTAGACAATAATAGACCTTTTAAAAATAGTTGTGCCTTAGGAACACTTCTTTTCAATTGGTCAATTGACAAAATTAAAATTGTTTTAATCTTTATTCAAGTTTTACATTATTTGTTTTTTAAGAGTTGTAGGCGTCGTTACTATCAGTGATACATATATTCCACACACATTTGTATGTTCAACATCCATATTTGCTCGGACAGTGACATTTAATGAAACAAATGAAAACATCAGATTACATTAAGCGGAGTGTTGTTATGGCGTGTTACACTCAAACCGCTGCAAAAAATCTCCCGAATCAATAAATTCATTGGAAGAATTATCTGTGACAACTGTATCCTTGGCTGGCAATAAAATCCTTGAATTGAGGCTCGCGCTATGTTGACACTTCAAAAGCGGTTGCAGAATATTGATTGCGCATGAAGCTTCTAGCGATAAAAATTCATAATTATTTCATTGTATTTAAAATCTTACCATGCAAATATTTTCTAAAAATAGAGAATAGGTAATCGTTACATTATTATCTCCTATAATATGTACTTCTTTCTATTTATTTCTAGATGGTCAAACTTTAAACAAATTTCTAAGAGTAAATTTATTTCAGCGATGAAACAGTTATATTGTCGTCTATAAGAGAAAATAGGCTAACGCACAATTTAAAAGTATATGATGATTATGATGGCATTGTAATCAAAATGTAGATAAGGGGGTGCGTGATTCTAATGTTACTTGTATCATTAGTTATTTAGGATTATTTATTTGGTCTTGGTGTTTTTGCCAATAGTTTTATTGTAAGGTAGAATTGTATAAAAATGATACAATTAAATTTTATGATTTCATGAGACGGAAATATGCAACAGAATATTTGCAATACATCTGTAGAGACAGGCTTGTAGACTGTGCCAAATCTTTTACTGTTTTACATCTACGATAACGGACATTGCCGACGATAATCGTTGCTTTACTAGTGTCTGTTATGTCAGAGGTACTAAGTAAGTGGTGCAGCCCTCATCACAATCGAACTTTATGTGATTTGACCTACCTCACACTGCGTGTTGGACCTAACTTGAACATAGCTGGCGGGGGATGAAGCTGTTGGGGTGACTGAAAGCGAAAGGCATAAGCGCACTCGTATTTAAAATTGTGTTATGAACTTTTTATATTTTGTATCGTTATAACTAAGAGAACATTTGTATGTTATTAATAAGAGAGAAGAGAAATAGATATGTAAATCACTACAATAGGAAAATTATTTCTTTCAACGTATTTAAAAATACTATAAGTATAAAATAACCAACTAATCTTTACGATGAAAAGGAAACATGAAAAATCAATAAAATATATAAGCGCGAAACAATTTTAAATGTCGATAATTTAAATTATGGACACAGTTTCTATTTTTAAATAATAAAACTCCATTTTCCTTATATTTGTCACCTGTTATTCGTAAAACCAATAGAAAATTGTACGTGCGAATAAAGGATCTTTTAGAACAAATTTTGATTTATTTCAAAAGAAAGTGAGGGAAAATGCACAGAGGCATACAGTACATAACGAATTTTAATCCAACATATGAGTAGAAAGTAATAAACTATTTGATTTGCAATTAGAAAGGGTTGAATTAGGTTCTGTTACACGAAAATTATTAAGAAGGATTTAGACTAGAGTAGTAACTCAAAATATAAAAGAAGCTATAATTTGAAGTGAAAGATAAAGAAATACATTGAGTTCTGGGATTAGAGGAGGAAATATAAGAGAAAATACTATTAAAATTATTACAAAACATTTACTGTAACAGGAAAAAGAAGGCAAAAAGGTTAAGATATGGAAAGATGAAGAACGGAATATCACAAATGATAAAGTAGATATAAAAAGGAAGAAAAATAAAGGTTATGTACATTTTACTAATATATGTTTAGTCGCTCACAATAGATATAGTTTAGGTTTACTGTCAGATACACAAATTATCGTCACATTTTCTCTAAATATTCTTTTCATGCGTTTTAAAAACGAATATTTAAGGATATTTATAAGGTAGTACCTACTTACGTAAATATCTGTCAGAAATATTTGGCTTTTGAACAAGTTATTTTAAAATAGATCAACAATATAAAAAATAGGGGATGATGTAACAAAGGTACTGTAACAGGCAAAATAAGAGGGTGTAAAACCAGAGAGAAAATGAATGGGTAGTATATAGAATCACTTAGCTAGAACTATCAAGGCGTTAGATCTTCTGTGAAGCACTTCAGGATTTGTAACTAATTAAATTTTCCGTGGCTTAGGAACTGATTTTGTATTTTATATTACAACGCAAGTTAGCGTGATCAATTACAACCATTATACAATTAATATTTATTAGCTATAATATGTTACCACTACATGTTATAAATAAAATTTAATTTACAAAAAATCATAATGACAATCACGAATCCATTTTTTGTGTAAGTAAATTAAAGTAGTAACCAAACATAGGACGAAGAAATGCGTGAGAAATTATTTATATAGTGATATCTTACTATATATGTATATGTGCTCCTGAGCACTAGGAATGCGATATGACAGTGAAATCCTCATCTATAAAGAACGATAAATTGAAGATATAGTCCATAAGACAGAGTGTTTAAAAAAAATTAAAATTCGAGATTTTCGAATGACTACTCTAGGTTTTATACCCTCCAAATGAAGTTCCTTTTCTGCCAAAGAAGGAAGAGTAATTATTATCAAATTGATTTTTTAAAATTGAAAATGGACTTTTTCCTATAGTATTTTGTTAGTAAAGTTGTGTTTCAAGGTTTTTCTAATAGGTCCTTGTTAATTCCATTATACATCACCTTTTAACTTTCATAACAGAGATACAAACCTACTGAAGGAGTTACTAAATTGGATTTGATAATGCGTGAAAGATATAAATAGCACCTAAAGTCATGAGCCTAAAGACATTATACGTATCAAAGCACCGTTATCTTGAGAAAAATAGACTTTGTTCCAGTTATGCCAACGTATTGAAATTATAACCACTGACAAAACAAAAAAGGCTCCATACAATGGCACCTATCTCCAAATATTTGAGAGAAAGATTCCTCATTTATACAATTTTTGTTTATCGTAAAAGTGTGCTTGTGTTTCTGTGTGTGCGTGCGTGAGCGTGTGTGTGTGCGCGCTTGTGTGTGTGCATGCGACTGTGTGTGTTTTTGGAAGTGTATGTATATGGTTGAACGTGTATGTGTGAGGGTGTATGTGTGTTTATAGTATGTGTATAATTTTTATGATGTATGTGTGTTGGAGTATATGTAGGCATCTGTGTATGTATGCGGAAGTGGTACGTCCGTCTGTATAGTCTATATACGTGAGAGTGATTGCGTGAGTCAGTGTATGTATGTGGAATTGGTGCGTCCGTCTGCGTAGTTTATGTATGTGGGAGTGTGTGCATGCGTCAGTGTATGCATGTAGGAATTTGTGCGCGTGTGTGCGCATGTGTGCGCGTGTGTGCGTATGTGTGTAAGCATGCGTCTGCGTGTGTTTTGGGACTGTACGTATATGTGGCTGTGCTTGTAAGTGTAAGGGTGTATGGGTGTGGGTGTATGTGTGTTGGAGTATGTGTATGCATAGGTGTATATATGTGGGAGTGTGTGTATGCATCAGTGTATGTATGTTTAAATGGTGCGTACGTGCGTGTAGTCTCAGTATGTTAGAGTTTGTGCATGCGTCTGTGTTTGTATGTGGGAGTGTGTGCGTGCGTCAGTGTATGTATGTAGGATTGTGTTCGTGCGTATGTTCGTGTGTGTGTGTGTTGTGTTTGTGTGTGTGTGTGTGTGTGTGTGTGTTTGTGCGTGTTTGTTGTGTGTGTGTGTATGTATTATTACTATACCGATTATTAACAATCAAGGTTAAAATCAAGTGTAACATATTATGTCTGCATACACGTCCGCTTCTCCCTGCTGGAGTATTGGAGATCTCTGTAAAATAGAAAACCCCAAACAATAGACTAATAAATTAATTACAGGTGTTGCCAGAACATTTGGCTTGGTTCCAGCACTGGAGGCCAGATTAAGAGAAAACAAATTCATGTCCTGGTTCGATTTATTGAATTGCTGTCCGGTCATTACATTCCACTTTCCAGTTTTCACATGCAAATTCGTCCATTGTAATAACGACGTGATTATATGTATTTATTGGACTTACAAGTATTTATGACTGATTGAGCAATTTATTAAGAGACCCAGAATTGTATGGAACTGCTTTCTTCCAAAGTGGCTTGCAAGAGCCTTGTAACACTTGTCTCCTTATACCATTGCCTTTGTGTGTAAAATAACATGACATCCAAAATTTCCGGTTCGACATTTTTGTTTGTAGGAGTCTGCAACATTTACAGTTTAACCGTGCTGAGCTATAGAGAAAAGTTCATAGTCTACAAAATTACTTCACTAATTGTCTCGTTAGTTGTATCATAATTTTGCTCATCTTATTAAACCATCTAGCTTGACAAAGCATAATATTGCTTAAATAAATAAAAATTTAATTGTTTAATAGAATATAATACATGCCATACTGACAAACAAGCAAAGTCTTACACATTAGACACAAATTGTACATTTCTATGACCAAATCGTCATCCTTAGGGGACAAAACTAGAATTATTTCACAAAATCTACTCAATTTCTATTTTCAGTTTATTTTATAACTACACTGTAGTTAAACACTCCGACGATGGTGACTTAGTTATCAATTTGTACTGACCTATATGAGTTTATTATATGTAATATTTTATCTCCCTATTCAATTCCTTCATACACACTCGCACGCGAGCACGCACGCACCCGCACACACACATAATTGCACATACACACACACACAAACGCATACACACACACACACACAAACGCATACACACACGCACACAAACGCATACATACACACACACACACACACACACACACACACACAAACGCATACACACCACACACACACACGCGCACGCACGCACGCGAGCACGTACGTACGCAGACACACACACACAATTACACACACACGCACGCATATCTTGTACAAGAATATCAATATATGAGAAAATAAGTTCTTATTTATCATATCAATTTTAAAAACACTTTTTTAACTTGTAGGTGATAAAAATTGAGGTTAGTAAAGTTTTTATCAAACATTTATTATTTAATAAAATCTTTAAAAATTGATTTCACTTGGTTTCGAACAGAATGGCGATATGTTTGAAATCCAGCATTTTGGCTCTGAGTCAAACGCCCATACCTACAAATCTATTAATTAAATAAAAATTTTAAACCATAAGAGACAAGTTTCTTCAATAATGAGACATTACAACAGAAGGATAGAATGACAAATTTCAAAACACCTTCACCTTCATAAACTAGAAACGAAAAAAGCTAATAAATAGTAATAAACAAAAAATAATAGTCCAACGCCATTTACTGTATAGAGAGGATATTTAGAAGAAAATTCACTTATATAATATTATTAACATATATTTATTATGTTAATTGTAATGACAAAATAAATTCAAATATTACAATTTTGTTTTACCTCGGTAGGAATTACCTTTAAACTTTTTTTTTCATATTACTTATTTGAATAATTTTATATCGTTACATTGTATCCAGACATTGTATATTCCTAAAATTTTTATTTAATACATCACTACAATTATCATCGAAACTAACATTTTATTCATGGTCTACGGAACAAGACCTGCGTTTAATAAAAAAATATCCCACACACAACGACAAAACAATAAAACAGGCATCTCGAACATCCTAAAATATAATGGATCTGGTGGTTGAGCGCCAAATTCATCCCCAAAACATGGGCCGTATTGGAGATATACTTGTTTTTGTGTTTTCATAGTCATAATTGTCTGTAATTCGATAACCTATTCAGCCACAACACAACACAACACGGTTTCGAGGGGAAATATATATATAGTACCCTGTGAAATGCTTCTGATATGTTTAGAGAAAATAAGGAACATATAACCAAGGTGTGATAATTAACATTACTTTCAAACATGATAAAACAGTTAAATTGTCATCTATAAGAGAAAATAGGCTTACGCACAGTTTTAAAGTATATAGTAATTATGATGACGTGGTCATCTAAATGTAGATAAGGGGGTGGGTGATTCTTATATTACTTTGTCTAAATGTATTATGTATGTTATCTTACTAAATGTATTATTAGTTATTTAAGATTACATATTTACTATTTACGATTTACTTTAGGATTATATGATATTTTACTTTACTTTTTAACAATGGTTTCAGATAATAAAAATATCCTTTGTTCTTGATTACAATGTATCCTTGAAAATCGTATGGGCCACCGGAAAAAACAATCTATTAAGTGCTACTCCTAGTTGAAGCGCCTTGTCCAGTTTTGTCTGGTGACGTCAGGGGCATCACCTTGTTCAGCCTTTAGTTTTGTCTGGTAACGTCAGAGGCAGAGTGCCATTTGAATACTGTCACTTTAATTATGCGATTTAAATTCTGACATTTTATTCAGTTACTTTCAACATGTGTTTTTCTTTCTTTAGATTTTATCAGTTACATTTCGAATGTGAACCTTCAGAGTTATATTAAAGTTATTCTATTACTGCACTACGTTTGCGTAGCATTTAAAGACCTAATAATCCCATCGCCTTACAGTAACCATGGTAACGGAAAGTGCTTCACCTGTAACAATCTGTTGTGACACCTGAAACCAGCTCCGTACGTACTTCCCTTTGTTTCTGTTTTAAAATATAATTTATCTCTTCTGACATACGTTTGTTTTTCGAAGAGAATGTTATGAAAGCCATATTACACACTTTAGGCACGTCTTTTATGTAATTAAATATAGAGAGACTTTACCCTACAACGTACTGCGTACTTGAATACGTGTTGATTTTCTTAGTAGCATTAAATTCTGCTTACTCAAAAATAGTCAAATTAAATGCATAATTAGAAGCTTTTATTGAACTTTTCACTCCATTTGTGGACATGAAAAAGGTTTTTGATGATAGAGACGATTGAATGGCAGTGAGATTTAGAGAAGAGAGAGAAGGTGTGTCAGTAGTGTCCTAAGTAATATTGGTCAGATAAAATCCCGAAGGCTTCTCCATTATATAGAAAGAAAGTTACTTGGGATAACATGTTTTAAAAGAAAACAAGTAATATATAATAAGAAGTCAATTCCTACTTAGGTCAACAAAGAAACCATTTATTTTAGATAAATGTTATTAAATAATTACAATTTTTGTAAAAAATGCATATAAATTATTCACAATACTATTTGGCAGAATATAAAGAGATAATTATTATAAAAACTAATTATATAATGAATTAGTATGTCAGCTGTAATAGCAAGAAGTGTCATAAACAACATGTTTAAACTGACGAATTTGTAAAGAATGGATGAATAAATCGTATTTTATTGACGATTGAAAATTTGTACAAGATATGTAAATAAATATTGGAAGAGTGTGAACTAAAAAAAGGAATTGAATAAATATTCAACTGTGCAACAATGACAGAGCTTTTACAATTGTTAGCCTCAATATAAAGCACATACTTGTGTCTGTACAGCGCGCTTCCAGAGAGACATATGCTTCAGAAAAAAACATTACCACTGTTATAAAAGAAATTAATGTTGAAAACTAATCATGAGTCATACAAGTAGTAGATACTTTCAAAAAGCTGCTAAAATTGGTCGTTAATAACAAGAAATTTTTAAGGAGTAAAATCGTGCGGGCATTTTCGGAGAAACTGATATCTCCCCTCCAGCCTATAAAAACACTAAGCTTGTGGTTAGAGTTATTTTTAGAGATCCTACTTAGATCTGATATTATCTATAATCTCCCGAAAATTTTTTAAATTTTAAAGTATTTTTGCTTGAATAGTATAATTAGACTACCTGGATATAATTGTATGTGGACTATAACATACTCTTTATCTCTTGGAGGAAAGTGTATCCCCTAGATATAGCTGCTCCACCACGGTGTAAAGTGTTCAGGTGGAATTTACAAAGGATGGAATTATACTCCACTGGAAGATAAAATCAGAAGCGTAGCCAGAAGGCCACGACCCGGGGGGGGGGGGGTTCGATCCGTATGTTCATTATAATATTTGACCCACGATAAATTTGAAATTAATTTACCGATCAAAGTGGTTTTGTTTTGCAAATGAAAGCAGAAACCTGTAGCCCTCCCTGTAGCCCACTAAAGTTACATCCCAAATCCATCTGACCGGTACACAATAATAAAATGTTTTAAATTTAAAAATAAATGTTAAATTTGTTTGTTTTTTTTAATAGGGATAATTATCTGTAGAATAATTATAAACAATCGCAGCATTTATTATCTCTAGAGGTCATATTTTATGATGTTTTGGGACTTAAAATTACACAAATGTTGGATCCACGAGCAGCTGTTTTGGTAAAACATACTAAGCTGTAAAATACATATTGTAAAATAGACATTTTAGTAAGCTACTCGCCAATAATCAATAACTCTTAGTCAAAGAACAAACCAAAGAATATAAACAAATACCTCTGGAACTATGACAGATGTAATTACAGTAAAATACTATTTGGGGATAGCACGTACCCCCACTCGGAAACACCCCTGAACATAATAAAAGTGGATGCTTAGTTCTTCCTGAATCTTGCTCGTGCTGAATCTATTTATAAGTTAGCTCTGAAGCAAAATGAATTATATAGTTCACTTTATATTATTTAAATTTATTATATATTTATATATTTAATTATTTATATTATATTATATAATTTCGTTCTGGTTACCTCACACACGTACGCGCGAGCACACGCCCAATATTCGATTTAAATTTAATGTGACCTAAGTAGGGTTTTATTTAACCAGCTTCGAATTTCTAGGCTTTCCGTCATCCACTGTGAACATACAATATAATAACATGTACTATAACATTATTTTTGTAGATACCATTATAAAAGAATGGAATATTTATTACAAAATAAACTACAATGGCATCAATTCTAGCAATATACCTAACATATAATTCTAACTCTCCTGATGCAGTGATATTTTCTGATGTTTTTTCGACGTTAATTGGATGAAACATTGCATGTTGCGGCTTACTACGTTAATTTATTTTCTGAATCGCATTTAGCGTTTTTACTCTCTAAATATACGCTGTCTTTCTTTTTATTATTTGTGATTACGTAACTTAACAATTATGTTCTTTGAATAGAATAGGTGAAATATTTATATTAAATGGTTTTATTTCATGACTATTATTTTATTTTCAGAAGTAAGCGCAAGTTTACTTCCAAATCATTTAAAATTCAATTTACATTTGTGCTCCCAAATATAAATCTAAAATATTCGTACAACACTTTTTTAGGATTTTCGTTATTACATATTTTTAATACTGGTTGTATGACGTAATTTTAATGGGCATAAAATAAAAGATATTAACCCAGTTAAAGCGATTTTACTTTTACTTTTTTTTATTGAAATTCTCATTTTATTTCTCTCGTTGAATTTAATTATATACTTTTAATGATGATATTGAATTTCTTTGTCTTAACTTGTTAAATTTGACGTTGTAACAATGTGATAAACTTTAATCGTTAGGCTTTGTTTACCTATTCTGATAGCGAACAGGTTTGTCCCTCAACTTTCACTTCCACTGTTGCATTTTAAAATTTTTAGTTTAAATAATTTTACTGATTTTGCCCTCTTTTGTAAAATCTCTATATTATGAGACGGTTTTTGGCCGTCTCAACACACACACTCACACACACAAACACACACACACACACACACACACACACACACACACGTACACAATTTGTAGATAATTCTGCTTAGAAACGTATATTATTATAAATATCATTTTACTAGAGAGAGAGAAAGAGAGAGAGAGAGAGTGATAGTTAGAGAGAGAGAGAGAGAGAGAAAGTAAATAAACGCCGCCGAGATTATTATTTGTAGTACATTTTATTTAACAAATGTAATTTTGATATGGAAACAATTAATTAACTAGTTTACAAAAGGCAGTATTTTAAACGAGATTGCGGTTTAATTATTTTAGATGCCTTCAAACAAAATATTTTGAGGAATCGATTTTGATATACTTTAATATTTATACCAACGCCCATTGTATATTTTATATTGACCGGCCTTGGACGTTAATACAGGTCTATGGTATTAGGCCTGCTGAAGTAGGGACAGGCGCAACTTTTGGTTTTGTTTTATTTTAGCTTCCAGATTGCACAAACTAGACCCAAAACTATCGAATTTATTAATTCAAACCCTTTACATTGTAGTATACATTCTTATTAGCCTGAAATTATTTTAATACAAACAACTTAGTGGTTTTTAAAACACTCTGATATTTTCATTTTGTAAGACTGTTGGGTCAGAAGCCGCATTGGTGTGGGGCATATGGCTTATGGAGAAAGAACATAGGCTGTCTTCATAAATTACAAAATCTTTTAATTTAGAATAAAGAAACACTAGTTAATGTAAGTTGATTTTATACGTAAATAATACGTGCAAATACGGAAAATATCACAACAAATATAAAATAATAAAAAATAATATTCAAGTCATACGTTTAAAATATAATTTCACTAGTTTTTTCTAACATCAGGTTTCGTACTTTTATACGGCCACAATCTGAACACTTTCCACTGTGTGAATATATCGAACACGTTTCATGAATCCATCGTTCGCATTTAAGGCATTTTATCCAGTCCACTTGAGATGTTGTTTCTTGATATGGCTCAAGGCACATTCATCATTATCAAATTCCATTCCCAAACTCTCTTCGGAATCCATATGAATTAAGCTTCCATCATTGTCAGAAGAAGTTTCATATTTCAGTTTTCTCTTCAAATTGTTGGTCTTTTTATGGTGTTTTTTCTACGTTGCTGTTTCTTTGTCGTTCTGGCTGTTTCTTTTCGTTTCTTGGTTTTTATAAATTCTGCACTAGTAATATTTTCTGCTTTTTGTTTTCCGTTGTTTGTATGAGATGATTTTTTGACCAGCGGAGGGGATATTTTATTTAACATTTTAGTTGGTGTCATCTTATCAGGGCTAATATTTTCTTTTCTAACTTCACATGAACCAACATTGCCGCTATAAGAAGAGGAAGTGCCTTCCAATGGGTTTTCTGTTTGAGATATTGTTGCTGTCTTATCTTGGTGGTTTTCGGTCTTTTCGTTCTGCGGTACATTATTAGTGCCATCGGTTTAAAAAGCATAGTTTGGAATAGTTGTTTTGTTGCAGTCAACACCTAAGCTTTGGAATGTAGCTCACCGAACTGCATACTTCCTATTTTTCTTGCATTGCCTCTGGCAGTTTCTTCTTTTGCTGCATTAGACCTAAAGTGATTTAGCATCCAGGTATGCAAGCTTCTTTGAAAAAATGTTTTAAATATCGGAAAAAGCTTCTATCCAAAGGTTGTAGAAAGGGAGTTGTGTGACTAGGAAAACAAATAAAGTTAATTAAATTTTCAACAGCCAACTCAAGTACAGAAAATGACATGTGTGACGTGTGTCCGTCTAACAGTAAAATAACTTTTCCTGGTGTTTTTCGAGGTATGAAGTGTTTTTCAAGCCAAATCTTGAATAATTCACTTGTAATGTAGGCCTATTTTTCATTCATTTTTATATCTGCCCCAGGTGGCATTGAGTCTTGCCTTTCTTGTTTTTTGTTTTTTCCTTTAAAAATACAAAAAAGAGGGAGAAAGTTTCCTTCTGCATTACAACAGGAAACCATTGGGATAGTTTAACCCTTTTCAGTTGAACAAATGTGGTGAACGTCTTTACTGCCTTTTGTAGCAACAACCTCTCCTGCTTCATTATTGAGCTGCAAGTTGGGTTAGTCCACATTGTAAATGGCTGCAGGTTTATTAAGCAGATTTAGATCTGTCATTACAGTTTGAAGTAGTTTGAAATATTGATTGATGTCTTCTCTATTCATACCAGTCGCTCTAGCGACAGACACATTCTCAGCTTTACGAATACATAGTGAAGTATCTCTTTCCATGAAGGACATAAACCAGTCACGACCTGCCATCTCTCTCTCGTTGTTGAAATTATTGGGCAATTTCATTTCAGATGCAGGCTCATATGCCAATATTCGAACAACAAATGGAGCTGGGGAAAATCCACAAGCTTGAGGTTTGTTTATGTGATAAACAAGTTTTTTTCCACCTCTACTTCAAGATATGATTGCGGACCACATCCAATCTTTAAATAGTTTAATCACGCCATTCTGCGTCTGATAGTACGTTCAGGGACGGCAGTTCTTCTAGCGGCTTTCTTTTTGAAACTCCATCTTCATTGAATAATTTAACTGCTTCTAACAAATCGTTTTGGGTTCATTTACCTCTTGTAGTAATTCTTACCCTCTTTCTTGGCATTTTATATTGATTCCAGTAATATTTACTAGGCAGAAATAGCAGTCTTCGAAGTGATTTTGGAGTTCTCTCCAAACTATTGGTATGCCGAATTTTAGACTTTTTCTTTTCCCGGTAGTCCACTGTGGTAAATGTTCTGTACAAGTTTTACAGACCTGATGAGGTGCCCACGTTTTATCCTGATCACCAAGCGTAACACCAAAGTATCCAAGATAAGCTTTTTTTCTATTTAACAGCTATCTAGCTCTAAGAGAAGGTAGATTGTAAATTTTGAACCGGATTCCTGATATCAAGCACTGATGATGTGACATTGTAACCAAAACTATTCTGTTGTGTAAGCCGATTCTAGCATAGTTTGATTCTAAAGTATTATTCGTATTAGAATTAAAGTTCACAAAATCCACTTCTTTATGATTCATAGCAAACTGTGATTGAAGGAATGGTTTAAAGTGAACTATGGAGATTGATATAACTCAAACAGAAAGTCATATAAAGAGTGTAATCAGAAAATGTTAATGCAAGAACTACACTTACCTAAACGAAGGCTACCAGTATATTCAATAAAGAAAGACTTCAAATAAAGTGTATTGTATTTGCCAGTAGTCTTGTTATGTGCGCCAGTAGTAAAAACAAAACGGGCAAACAGAAACAAAAAACGTCACAAGTGTCTAGCTCGCTTCAGTGACTTGGCTGTCAGTGTAGTACCTAATGTAACGTACTTCCTTTTACTTGTAACTATTTTATATCTAATAATTCACTGTAAACTTTATTTCATGTTTTTACCCTTTTTGTTTTATCTACGTTATGAATTTGGATGCGAAATATTACATTTCATTTTCAGAATTGGATGTTAATGTTAGAATTAGGAAAAATAAATTTAATAGTAGTGAATGTTTCAGATTTAATGTGGCTTGTCGTGCGACTTAAAAGTCAAATTTTACAACTTTAAACAAAGGTACATATTGTTTGCATAAACAAAGTCTCTAAGAGACCTTTGTCTTCTCTAAGAGTACACTATAGAATGTTCAAATCCTATATGTATGTATATATATATTTCTTGATGATCTTCATTTACATCATTGTAAGATAGCAGCTGAGCAGAATCCTTTTGAAGGTTTTTTTCAATTCTCGGAAGGCACCGTGTGCGGTTTTTCAGGAAGTGATCCCTGAAGAAAATATTGTTTTCTTAGTGATGAAGCATATTGTCATTTCGTGGATCCGTCATAAAACAAAACTCGTGGTACTGCCCTGCACCCAATCCTTGTATATTATATCAAAGGCCACTTAAAGGTGTTAACTTACTTAATTAGATAACCAAACATATCATCAATCTACCAGCACACACAAAACTGTGTCAACTCGACATTTTTTAATGAAAATTATCCCTTTATTTTATTAATTTACTAGATTGATATATAATTATATATAGTTAAATTAGGTTTGGTAACAACCTAACAACTGTTCCACCTTAAATATCGGAAATGAATTTAGTGCGCATAATATTACTAGACTGGGCCACAGATGAATTGAAGTTGTAAAATTATACATTTGTGTTACATTGGCCAAAGAGCTCCTAATACATTTTGTATCGATCTTTCATAACGCTGTGTACCAGGTCAGAAGTCAGGTCACAGAAAACTTTCTAAATTTACCGATAGTTTTAATAATTAGTATTATGTTTATTCTTTCAGAAATAAAGTTCAATTATTACAAAAGCGTGTAGTAATACAAAGAGAAAATATCAAAAGAAAACGTGATTGTATACAATTTTATCCCTTTTTCCTCGTGTTTGTTCACACAAATATTGCCTCACGTCAACAATATTTTATTCTTTTAAGGGGGGTTTCCCGTCCAAACTTTACTTTTCAAGTTACTTTTTAACTTTTACTTTAACTGAATATTTCAAGCTATATTATTATAAAGATGTATATGTGTGTCATATAACTTATGTTGTAATGGTAAATAATTATTTCACGAGAACCGTTTGTAAATAAGATTATGTTTCTAAGACCAGTTATCTTTGTAAATGTAGCCAGTATTTTTGTTTTCCGACCCAAAAACCGATATTTTAGAATGTAGTTTTTAACAACATATCTGAATACAAAACAAATCAGAGCAACTACGAATACCAGTGGGTATTTGTTCATGTTAGTAACATCAATTTATTATAGTCTTATGAGACAAGAATTATAGTAGAGGGTGATTAAAGAAAGCACAATAACAATATCTGTGTCGAAATTTGAAAACAAATTGATTTTTGATCATGTTATTTGATTAAATACAAATTTTAATCAAATATTTCAAATAATTCCTGTAGCTAAACATTGTGACGTTAACATTATATTTTATGGATTAGTTCTCTGTTTACAGTTTATGTTCTAAATCCAATAAAGTTTTATGTCTCGAAATAAATTACCTCCTTGTGATGGAATGTGTAATGTTCCAAAAAATTTACACCAGAAAATGACGGAAAAACACAACTCCAGCTGGTGAGTCCAAGCAAAACTTTTATTGTGTATAATAACAATTAAAACAGTTAAGTTTAGTTTTTTGTGTTTTATGGTAAAACATTTGGCAACTAATATTGATTGAATATTTTGTTATTATATTATATAAATAAATATTTAAATAAAAAAGAATGAGATATACATAAAACGATTTCACTCAGGAAATATAGAACATCTAAATATGTTCAGTTCCAGTTATATACATGATTAGACATCTAAGATTCTTAATATTAACCTGATTATTATTCACCAAATTTTCCAACGTCGAAATAATACCCCATAAATATTTTATTTACACCAACTCAGCATGGCTACTGGAAAAACCCATCTATAAAAAAAAAAACATCTTTTAAAACGTTTCGAAGCCTAAGGCTAATTAACTAATAAAGACGTCAGTAAATAATAAATTTTCGCCAACTCCGTCTTTAGTGTACAAGGCTTCTACAACGTTAAATTGGATTATATATTCTTAAAAACTTTTTCCATTATCAAGATTAAACGAATTACATTATTAAGATGAACAAAATGTCGCAGAAATCAAAGTTTGCTGATGAAAAAATTATTTGAAACACAAATTTTTTGAGTGAACTGAAAAATGACAAATTTTACCGTCGACAAATTCACCGAAATACAAACGTGTATGATCCACGTATTATGCTCTTAGATATTATCTATAGAGTTTAATCAAGAACATTATAAAAAAGCTTCAGCTATGTTCTCTTCGTTTGTCTCATTATAATCCCACGTAATCATAAACCGAGAGTTTAATATATTATATACTATATTACCTTAAATTTTGCCATTTAATACCTTAAAATAAATTATTTTTTGTCCTTTTATTGGACGCACCTACGCCGGAGAATTAAAAGAAACCAAATTAGTAAAACTATAGGAATGAATTTTAGTATAGCCCCCTTTTTTAATTGAATTATGACAAATAATCCTCCACGAGCCATCGACGGTGCTTATATACGTTTTAATGTAACGAATTATAATAGAAAGTTATTTAAATTGTTTATCTGTTGGAGCTACTTTGTCTAATTTGATTAGATTGATTTAGAAAGGGACCGAAAAAGATTCGTTTAGCACAAACAGCTGCTTAACAATGGTCCGCTGAAAAGTGCCGGTATCTGGTGGGGACCGTTAGAACTATTTACTATTTTTCGTTTACTGAGATCAAGGTTTGGCGGTAATATAAAAAAAAGTTTTATTTTTATAAATATTACTATAATTCAGTATGCTATTCAAAGGAGTAAAAGTAGTTGTCATGAAGCCTCAACAAACGGGTTTTCCTGACTTACTCATCTCTATAAGTTCTCTCGACCTGGTGTAGAAACACAAAAACCGAACGTGGAACGAAAATTAGAATATTAGGATATTATTCAACTTTTCTATTCACTAGATAGTTGGCCGTTATTTATCTTAAAACAAAACAAAATAAGACAAAAGAAATTTGGTTCTGACAATGGGCGAGTCGCTACAGAAATGATAACAAATTAGAGCTAATAGCTTTCAACAAAAATCGCCAAAAATATGAACATTTTTCATTTAATTTTTACATTTTTATTTGAGGAATATATCTATTTAATAACGACTAATATTTATTGTAGTTAATAATATCATATTGCTTGTAACAAAAATCTTATTAAATGTTTATGAAACAAAAATATTTTAAACAACAATCTAAATCAGTTCTTCCCTTTAAAATTAATATTAAAAAACATAATTCATAAATATCGTTGTATTGATTTATTTTTATTGAGAATTATCAAAAGTTAAATAAATTAATAGTATATTTATTACCCATCAAAACTATTTAATAATAATGTGCGTGTAAAGTGGTTGTTGTAGAACATATAACAAAAAATCATATGTTGTTGCATGAAATCATATGTTAGGTGGGTATATGCTGTAAGATTTGCGTTTCAGAAATAGCCTGACGTGAAAGCAATGATTTAATCTCAGGTTTCATTCACCGCGGGTAAAGACGTTATCACTGCAATAAGCAAACATGCGGCGGGAAGATAAAATTGAGTTTTTTGAGTAACAGAAAGAAGAGAACGGTTAGAGATTCAATCTAAAAAAAGGAACTTAAACAAACATGTTCGGTTCCCAAATGATTTTAAAACTGTTGATCATAGAAAGTTGAGTCGTTCAAATTCACCATATTTATTGGTATATATAGCCTTAGCAACAACGTTTCCTGTATTCAATTTTCCTGTACACCCTTTAATGTACGTAAAGAGGAATCTTACTTGGTATATTTTTGGGTCGACTTTCGAGAGCTTTTAATTACAGTATTCTTATTTTATTTCTGGTGCGTTATTATTACTTATCGAAAGATAATTCGCAAATTACGAAGAAAGGTTCTTTTTTCAGGACATTAAATTGTGTCATATATATATATATATATATATATATATATATATATATATATATATATATATTTATATATAATATATATATATAATCAAATATGTATTCCTGTTAGAATTATTTTTAAGATTAAATAATATACACTAATTACAGGAAATAATTTATTGAATAATACACTCAAAGCTTTTCGTTGGTTGACATTACCAACATTCTCAGGAATACATTACTAAGAATGACAAAAGAACTGAATACTAGTTCTTTTGTCATTCTTAGTATTGTAATCCTGAGAATGTTGGTAATGTCAACCAACGAAAAGCTTTGAGTGCATTATTCAATAATTTAATTCCTGTAATTAGTGTATAATATTTAATCTTATATATATATATAAATATATATATATATATATATATATATATATATATATATATATATATATATCAATGTTTATATGTATGAGTCTTATGCATTATTAAACCACTGATCAGATTGGCATGAAACTTTGGGAAATTGTTGAGTAAATGCCTCAAAATGTTCTGACATAGAGAGACTCAAGGGCACTCTCTCAAAAAAACCAATTTATTTCAGCAAAAAATAGTAATCTATGAAACGGTGCTAGGTTTTTAGCAAAACAGCTTCCCGGCGATATAACATTTTTTTTAAACATTTAATTTTCAAGTATCAGCATAAAACAGCATAGCAAAATTTATTCTATTTTATCTTAACTAGAGACATTTCATGTAATTCATTCCAAGTTTTGGTTGTTAAGCAACACTCATCAAATTAAAACAATTTTCCAAAAGATTTCAAACAACATACAATATATGTCAGAATCCCCTTCAATAAATACCATTCAATCAAGAACTTTTATTGCCACACTTTTTTTGATCGAATACAATAGTTCAGCTTTTAGTTAATTAACAAAATACGTTTAGCTAATGTTACCACGCTATTCATTGACTTGACGGGACGAATATAGCCAGTCAGCTAGTATAAATAAATAAATAAATATATATATATATATATATATATATATATATATATATATATATATATATATTTATTTATTCTATTTTAAAATGTTTACTAAAATATTTTGTTCAACAACTTTCCTACATATTATTCAAAGGTAAACAGTTTGTGTAGCAGTATTATTTAGCCATTGACACAACTCCGTGATGCAACATCGCTTGCTACATGCTACAGTATTGGCGCTAATCTGCAGTCATTATGTGATGCCGTTTAAACTGCGGAAATCGTTGAAACCAACCCACTTATATTTCGATGTGAATCTTCCCTTCAGGGATAATGGCAATCATGTTTTGTAAATCGTGCTGTAGGTCATACACCAGTTAGTAAAATTAAAGAATGTATTGCACAAAAATTTAAAAAAAAAACACGGTTATAGAGAAAGTTTGGGAAAATGTTTGCAGTTTTAAAAATAAAATAAAATATTGTAAATAAGTCTATGGCTTAAGTGAAAACAAATATTTAGAATATATTTTCAATAATGTATTAATTTTTAGTGGAATTTTAGCGAAAACCATTTAATTTTGTATATGTATTTATGAATTTATATTCCCCCTTAAAGAAATAAGAACAAAATAAATGCATCGCTTTCCCTGAAAAAAACACCTAAGAGTATAAGATATTTCTAGTGTGTAATACGAGAAATGTTAATAACATGCGAAATCATTTTGCATATTTTTTTCGTCTGATGTGTTTCACATTCTATTATTCATACTACATACTATTCATAATATAGTATATCCTAAGATATAATATGCTAAGCTTTGCCAAAATATGTGCTAAAGTTTCTTTAAGAAATGAAATTGTGTAGACATAAATATATAAAAGAGAGATATTTGCAATTTACCTAAACTATCTTTTAAACTAAATATATTCTTCCTATTAAAACTGTAGGTAAATGATGAAAATTGTTTCATTTATTTGGCAATAGATAACTGTTGGTAAACAATGTTCTAAACACACACACACATATATATATATATATATATATATATATATATATATATATATATATATATATATATAATGTTTTAGAATGTATAGTATCGGTTTTCCCGATAACAGCCGCCTGTGATGCTTAGAAACAGTGAACTAAACACCAGTCATTTAGTTTTCACTTTGAATTAAGAGTAATACTGGGTTTGCATTTTAGTTAAAGAGAACTGACCTAAATAGGTTTTTTAAACACCTATTATAAAAATGAAAAGTGCAGTTTCCAATTGTTACTACCTTAAAAGTATTTTTCATATTCTTTGTGTAATTTCACCTCAATTTCTGACTGAAAAATATCCACTTAATTTTAACTTTGACCCATTTTTAGTAGATATTCAGTTTTTATGAAGAATATAAATAAAAATAGCTCATGTTTCACATTAAAAGTATTGCTGTTTTCCTGTAAACCTAAAACTGTTTGTATATCACAACGCATGTTTAAATGCAGTATTTATTAAATATGTAATCACGATTAACCCTTTCAAAGGATCTCTTTCCTTTGTCCTGTGAAAAGGTAAAATTCTGGTAAACATGATACATCAAATATATTTTTATATACCTCATTAATTATATTAAAAATCCTAACCAGATACATAATTTCATATAAACATAATAAATAATTGTTATTTCAAAATTTAACAAAAAATTTACATTCAAATTTTCTTGTGGAACAATAATTACAATAATATACAATTTTGAATAGGAGATGACTCATTATTTACAATATTTTTTTAATTCCTATTAAGATACAAAGTTTCCCACGCATCCGCTCCACTACACTTAATAACGTTTTTTTAACAGGTTTACGTCGTCTATTTTATATTCGTGCTTTTTTTCATTACAATGTTTTGCCATCGCAGATTTTTCTGGTCTGTTATGTTTCTTTAGCCTTAGCCTTCATATTTCGTTTTGATAGCACACGAGTAGATTTATCACCAGTGATTTATTTCACACAATATCCCCAAGCAAGGAACGTTCAATTCTATGGTGTATCCGTTTAATTAATTTGCTTTTATCAAAAGAAAATAATAAAAGTTGCTGAATTACATTTATAGAATAGCAAGGTTTAATTAATACACTGAAATGTTGGTAGATAAAATCCACAAAATGACGAAGAATGAGAGAGTAAAAAACTTGAGAAGTACGGTAATAAGGGAAAAATAATAAGGTAAAAAAACCATCCATCACTGTCTGATATAATAATAAAATATCTTGGAAAAATAATAAGTTGAACGGGATAATTACCACTTCAAATAACGTAAACATATTGTTAGGGAACCATAAAGACGTCATACCTAATGAACAAAAGTCAGGAATCTACTGCTTGAAATGTAGCAAGTGTCCTCTGAAATATATAGGCCAAGCAAAAAGAAATATTAAAACTAGGGCTAAAGAACATTTTCCCCATGAAATATAACAGACAAGGAAAACCATTGCGAAAAATTGTTTAGAGGGAAATCACAAATTTAAATTAAAGGATGTAACTCTGTTGAAAAACGTTGTTAAGTGTAATGAATTGGATGCATGGAAAACTTTGTATATTATTACGAATAAAAATAATATTGTAAATAAAGAGTCGGGCCCTCAAAATATTATATTATTATATGTATTGTGACACAAGAAAATTTGATTGCAACTTAATGTTAAAATCTTGAAATAATAACAACACTGAAATATTAATTATCTTTTGTAATTATCTTTAATTTATCATTTTTAATAACTGTTAATTTGACAGGTAAGCGTAGCAACGCACAAGGTACAAAAATAGAAGTGTAACCTAACTTTCACCTTAGTTGTAAGTCAGAGTTTGCAGTAGCAACACTTAGGGATGATGATGACTTTGTCACTGAAACGCATATGAGTCAAAAAATGATTAATTTGTGAGTTTTGTGTATGTTTTTCATTTGTTTTAATTTTATTTAGATTATGAGTAACCCTATTATATGAATTTATTGAAATGAAAATGAATTATATATTCTAGGTGTCAATGTATAATTTGTATGTATTTGATGTAGAATAGGACTAATTTATTTGGAAAAAGAATTAGGTAATTATTTGTCTACCTAAATCAATCTTACGATGATGGTTAAGATTTATTTAAAAGTATATTTTTATGATACTAACGGATTTCCATAGTATTGGGCAAGGGTATGGCTGTTTTTTCTGAGACAGTTAGTAAAAGCGTAGAGCTTATTAGTTTATTTCTTCTTAAAAGTCGAAATAGTATAACATTCGAATTGGGCGATCCGATATTTTTTAGTGGGAGCTTGGTTGATATTCTCTGCCACCATTTAGTAGTGTACACTATTATGTCATAATTTTCCATTTATTTTTATTACGTATAGATTATGTTAGTTATCTATTGATAAATAGATTATTACTATGTATAATAAAATGTAACACTAGTCAAATCTATATTTTTGTGTGCTAAAGTTACATTAAATGTAATGGGAATAGATTACCTACATTGATTTAGGAAGATAGACGTTAGTATATTATTTGAAATTTAACAATTGTAAAAATAGATTGGTCTGTGTGCTTGTGTCCAATTGATCTTTCTACAGCCAAATTGACCGTTGCAAAAAGACGAAATAGGCTAGTATAGGACTGGATTTAGGCCAAACTGATAGTTCACTATCAGGAGCTGGTTACTCTGGGAGATTTATTTCATGAGATACTCATTTCGAACCCGAGCTCTAACTTGAGAGATAATGATGTTGCTTTTTTCAAAGCATGTTGTAAACAAGCAGCCAACTGTATTAATAACAAGAGAAGTGATACGCTTACCAGAAATCCTTGTTATTGAAGTTCTAGGTAAAAACAGCTTGTTATGCCCTTACCATACTTCTAGTAACGCTTAGTAAATGATAGTTAATATTGTTAAAAAGTAATTTGAACAATATCTGTGTACATAACTTAAAACTTAGAGAATGTAAAATCCATATGGGTTCTGGTGCATTGAATATAAAACTAGAATAAATTTATTTATATTTTTACGAATGTATAAATTTGTAGTGGATTTGTTTGCGATAACAATTTATTTTTTATATGTATATTCCCCCTTAAAGAAATAGGAACTAAATAAATGTTGCTTTCTCTGAAAAAACACCTACGAGTGTGTAATACGAGAAATGTTAATAACATGCAAAATCATTTTGCATATGATTTTAAAATGATGTGTTTCATATTCAATTATTCATACTACATACTATTTATAATATTGTATATAATATGCTAAGCATTGTCAAAATATGTGATAAAGTTTCTTTATGAAATGAAATTGGGTAGAAATAAATATTTAAAAGAGAGTTATTTGCAATTTACCTAAACTATATTTTAAACTAAATATATTGTTCCTATTAAAACTTTAGGTAAATGATGAAAATTGTTTCATTTATTTGGCAATAGATAACTGTTGCTAACTAATGTTCTAAACATATATATAATATTTTAGAATATATAGTTTCGGTTTTCCCGATAACAGCCGCCTGTGATGCTTAGAAACAGTGAACTCAACACCAGTAATTTAGTTTTTACTTTGAATTAAAGGGTAATATAGGGTTTAAATTTTAATTAAATATAACTGACCTAAATAGGTTTTTTAAACACCTATTATAAAAACGAAAAGTGCAGTTTCCAATTGTTACTACCTTGAGAATATTTTCCATATTCTTTGTGTAATTTTACCTCAATTTCTGACTGAAAAATATCCACTTAATTTTAACTTTTAACACTTTTTAGTAGATATTCAGCTTTTATGAAGAATAAAAATAAACATAGCTAATGTTTTACATTAAAAATACTACTGTTTTCCAGTAAACGTAAAACTGTTTGTATATCACAACGCACGTTTAAATGCAGAATTTATGAAATAAGTAATCACGATTAAACTTTTCCTAGTATCTCTTTCCTTTGTCCTGTGACAAGGTAAAATTCTGGTGTTTTAGTTGATTAAAATATTGATAGTTTCTTTAACCCTTTATTTTTCTGAAAGTAAAACAATATTATTTACCAACTCATAGTCATTTCTCCTTAATTTTTGCCTGAAATATTTTTCCTATGTTTTCTCCGAACAGTCCAGATGTTATCTAGCGTTTCTTGGCTAAATCTTTGTTTTTTATAAATTTTTTTAATTGGAGGTGAAATTTATGGGATTTATACTCTTGATTTTTTTTATAAGTCTCGACAGCGGATAATTTCTTTCCTTTGTTCCATCCGATCTTTTGTTACAGATATTTCCGCACCTTTGTTCACGTTTTTATTAGCTCATTGTATTTAACGTTTTCTCGATAACTTGTCTAAGTGTTTGAAGTTTACAAAGATAAAAGTCAAAATAGTGGACTAAAAATCTCACAAAAAATTAGTTTTTAATAAACACACACACAACAAACTAGTTTCGGCTAGTTCCTCAGTGCTTGGCTACTACTAGCTTAGCCGAAATATAGATTTTGTAAATTTGTGAAAACTTACTGTGCCAGAACGTTTTCGATCGCTATGTGACGATCTTTATCAGTGGCTCCTGATATTTCTCATATTTATCAGCGACAATCTAATACCGTATTTAAGTTTGCGGCGAGGCTAGAAAGACCTTCCAGTCTAAGTTGTCCGTAACGTTAGTCAGAATAGTTTGTTGTGTGTGTTTATTAAAAACGAATTTCTTGTGAGATTGTGAGTCCACTATTTTGACTTTTACCTTTGTGAATAGTTCTCACTAGCTAAGCTCTAAGTAACTACATGTTTGAAGTTTATTATTGTTAGCACTAATTTTATATGACTCACAATTCTTAAGCCTTTTCAAAGTATGGAAGGAAAATTTAAATGAGTTATATAAGAGGGAGACTGTGGAGACATAGATAGGAATAAAGACAATGAGAGCATACGCTAATGGGGGAAGGAGAGGCAGAACGAAAGTGAAGAGATAGAGATAATCAGGGGATAGTGATTGAGGAAATTTAATTATAAACAAATTTTACTATGTTTCCCTTAATATAGTGTTTATATTTAAAGCAACCCTACGTACAAATTATAATTTAAATCACCCTCCACTGTTTGCTACACATTTTAAACAAGATAACCAATCTGTTTCCATCATAAGGGCAAATTAGTTTGAGATGTTTTAGGGAAAGTGAGATTTGAAATTGGTATTCCTTTTTTTTTAAATTCATTTTTAACAAATACATCTCAAGTAAAGAAATAATTTTTATTAATACCTAAATAACCCTTCGGAAAAAACTTGTCACATATTTTGAAACATTTCATAGGAACTATTTACATATTTGTGAAACTGAAAAATGTTTACGAAGCTGTTTTACCTTATTAGTGCCTTAAAGCAAGGTTGCAAAGTTGCAAAGTTGCAAGGTTGAAATCTAGATACCGTTGTAATTATTTTAGGTGGAAGCTACACAAAAAGAATTACGGTTTTTATTCCTAATTTTTTTATTTCAAATTGATTTATATGCAATAAATTGAATAGCAAATATCATTTATAATATATTTATTATTACTAATATATATTAATTTTTATATCTACATATAATTTATTAAAATGTTAGTTTATTTAAATCTTTAACAAACTTTAATCAACTTAAATACAAAGTAGCATTAGAACACACAACGCAACTACAAAAAACACCTACACAGTACAAAAAGGCAACAGAATAAACACTACAGGGCAAGAAGTATACAATATTAGATGCAACAACTGCCTCAGCTTTTACTTAGGACAAAAAGGGAGAAATCTTATCACACGATACAATGAACACTTAAAAGACATAAAACACTCAACCCAAATCAAATTATCCATACACATGCAAAACACACGACACTCACACACTAATATAGACAACTAATCTAAAACTCCTACACTACATAAAAAGGCAACAAACTAAACACAACAGAAAAGTACGAGTTATACAAACACCACAAAAAACTATTCACAACACATTCTTAATGACGAAAGACTTCGTTTAATCTGTTCACAATTACGTGTGTGCTTAAATTAATCGATTCACATTGGTTGAAGGTATTCCTTCAGCTACCGGTAGAAGTGACTATTTAGTGTACTGAATAAGATGCATTTAACCATTAGGTTCTTCTCGAACACTGTGTTTCTACAGCAATAGTTGTTACCGTTATTGTGATTTATCAGATTTAGACAATTTGTATAAATATATTTACGGTTGTTTATTTTGTATCATCCCTTATTGTAATGCCCATGGATCTTGTCTAAATAGTCTTACATAGTAGTGCCACAATATACTTACAATGTGTTGTAAGTAAACATTAGTCAAACTCTGGTTCCCAAATACAAATGTCTCATTTAATTACTTGTTTACTTGCATTCATGTTTAATGTCTCATGTTTATCTTCTAAATAATATTTTACATGTTTCTACAACAATTCCGTGACTTTGAACTTTACGACCATCAAGAATGTATTATTATTTTAGGATTTATATTATAAATCGAATCAATTTGCGTGCCGTAAAGATTCTTGTTGAGTGTTCAAGTTTTTATTGAAATTGTGTAGTATAGTAGCTGTTGGTTGGCCCTACGTAAATCTAACACAGCTTTATATATTTTAATATGTGACACAAACCTCTTAAAATTTTCAAAATGAATATATTGTTTTTGTTGATCTGAAGGGAAATTATTGGAGTAGATTTTTGTGATGCTCAAATGCCATATCTATACTTGAATATATTTTGCCAATTAATGTGCTTCAGAGTACCAAATTTTAACTCAAAAATTACCTTAATACTTACCTTCTATGTTAATAGAGAGATAACCCTAGTGTATTTTTTGAAAACATGAATATTTGGACGTATAGTCATAAATAATTGTGCCACATATGTAAGGAGAAATATTTGGTAAATGTTAGTGGTGTTCCTTTGGTCGTTTGATTAGAAATGTTTACAATGATTCATACTCTAAAATGCAATCTAACACCCCCGCTGTTGTCTGATTGGACAACGGAATGCAATGCATCTTCATTGAAAGACAAAGTATTTATTATCGAAATCTTGTTTGTTGTCATTGATGTTCATGAAAAGCTGGTTGTTAATTCCTTATTACACTTTTGCTATTACTTGCGACCAGACTATTTGTTAACTAAATGTTGTTAAATTCTCAACTTACACATGGAGGAAACGTTTTCGTCTTACGACTAAACAACCTTTAGTTAACAAAAAGTCTGGTCGGAAGAAATAACAAAAGTGTAATAAGAAAGTACTTAAAACTGTGTCACACTCGGTCAGTAGGCAGGTACGTACAACTTGTAACTGAGGTGGATGAAAAAGACCGTGTACCCAAAAATCGGAAAGGTTTTGTTAGAGCAGTGTTATGATCAAGGTTTTTGATACTTACCTTTGAAACCTTGAAGGTCAGCGTTTAAAGAAGCGTCGGAGTAATTTACACACCCTTGTAGTTGAAAGGTTGGTTACTCGATTTGCAGTCACCTCTCTGTGGTGAGCCGTGTCTCATTTTAGATAAAATACTTTAAATAATGTGTGAAATGAGCGAAGAGCTGCATTTGACGTTATAATTCTGAAAACATGTTTTATGGTATTATAAATATAAAGAACTTGCCTAATTATCTTACATTACCCAAAAATAACAGATTTTGTAAAAATGTTTCAAAGTTGAGCCCATTTCTGTCATCTAAAATTAAATTAAAAAATGTATAAATGTATTTTTGTCGTTTTGAGGTAACTACAATGGATAATTTTTTAAGCTATTAGTACATGAAAATATATCTATTTGCTTTTACAATATTTTGAAAACCGTATTTTTTTAAACCTTTTTTGTTATTTATGCCCTGTCCATATAATAAATGAAATATATCCTCCCAAGAATAAAATATATATTTTTTTATTTATTTTCCACATAATTACCGAACCGGAGAGCAAGTTTTCTCTACTATTAGAAATATTTATTAATTTCAATGAGCTTACTCTTCTATTGTATAATGATATAAATACATACAAATAAATAATTCAGAGTTGATGCCGATTAAAATACAACAAACATTTACAAAATAAATTTTCAATTCAGCATATCATTTCTACATCACCAAGTCACTTTGTATCACACATATATTGTAAAAATAGTTATGGCAGTCAATAAAAAATTCTGAATTTATAATGAAAAATGGACATGTATAGGTAGCCCATGTTCTGATATAATAAATGTTTAGATAACTCCCCTTTACTTATTTCTTTAATTATTGGTTTGTTGTTTCCCATTCAGTTAAAAAAATGTCTCTATCTTAAGCCTAAACTAAACATATTAAACGATTTAAAAATAAAAAAAATGTTATTTGATATTTTTATCAAAATCATTGAAATGAGTAATAATCTTAAAAGTAGGTCTATTACAGAACAAAACTATTCAACTCGTACAATTTTGCTGCTTTGATATTTCTCAATAACAATGAATGTTTCATTTTTTAATATTTCGTTAATTATTTATTAAACATCATTGAAATAAATCATATATTATAATCCTACTTTTCTCAAGTTATACCTACATATTTATATTCTGACCTCTACATGGGTCCGCTTTCATTTTCATACGATATAAGAACCACTTGAAGGTGGGGTTTAACGGTTTTTTAATTGCCTTATTTTTTTATTGAACATGAGGCTAGTCCATGAACTAAATTTCATTAAATTCCAAAAATATAAGATCGATAAAGGTACTATCAATAATGGAGCATTTCATTTATGCGACAATATTATAGGTTATAAGAACCTTCTATCATTCTAATAACAATATCCCAGTTGGTGTGAATAATAATATCATACAACCAACAATACAAGAACCAAGAGTGTTGTCATTATAGCAAGAAAATGTGACTAACGTTATGGTGTACTTAGAATGGAAGGTCTTTCTAGCCTCGCAGCAAACTTAAATACGGTATTAGATTGTCGCTGATAAATATGAGAAATATCAGGAGCCACTGATAAAGATCGTCACATAGCGATCGAAAACGTTGTGGTTCATTAAGTTTTCACAAATTTACAAAATCTATATTTCGGATAGTCATAAACTACTGTATAGTGAATAATATTAGATTGTTCTTCCCTGCCGCCAGCTGATACAATCTCAACTCATTTTGATTAGGTGCCGCTGTAATGCTGGTGTAAAGTCTAGAATATTTCAGTAACTAAACGACCACGTAAAAAAAAATAATTTCCAGAAATTTCACAAACAGCTCTTTTGGGATGCGGTTTTTGCAATCAGTTCAGAAAAATACCAGGGAAAAGGCACAATATAGTGGTTGGGCCGTTTTTCCAAAATTATATGAAGTGCTTACAATGCACCTGAAATAGCATAATTAATTGGAAAATTATCAGAGTACTTAAAATGTTGTAACAATTGTGAGGAAACGAACACTCGTGGTCGTTTGAGACACTTGTGAGCGTGCCTGGCTATTTCCAATATTATCAATGAATTCAGAATCACTTAAAACCCCGAGTGACCAACTTTTGACCACTTTTTACGTCTGGCATCCAAATTCACCCTTGTCACTCCCATTGAGTCTGCCTAGTATACCAACTATGCTACCAGCTTTCGTCGCCTTTACACAACTCTTAGACAGGTCCGGAAGGAGGACATGTCAGTATTTGCAAAATAGGAAAAGGAATATAATTGGTAGACGAGAATGGGAAGTCTTGAATGTGTGGATCATCAAGGAGTTGATGAAGAGAGGCAGTTAAGGTTTAGGAGTCGTGGAGTATAGTTGAGGTAGTCGGAGAGTACCCTTTCAAAACCGACCGTAAACAGGAACCAAGCTTTCCTTACGTGCCATTATCATCCCGTGCCATAGGTTATCCGAACGTACATAATCATATCATCATCGTACGTACGTATCATCAGATCCACAGTATTCCGAAAAGAACACAACGTTACACATGCTAGACCATCGAGATATAGATGCCAAAACCGCTTACAGAGTTACACAGTACTTTTGCAAACAGTAAAGCCGTAATTCGAAGTGGTGCTGCGGCTTCCGATTGCACTTCCCGGCAATCTACGTCTAAAAAAAGAAGCGTAAGGGCAGAAACTCTAAGGTGGGATAAACATCCCAATTGGACGAACTGTGTAAGTTCTTTTACTGTTAACTTCCAACCCGTCCCCTTCGTTCTCCCGGCATACCGTCTCCCCAGTGATCCTCGCCAATACTGCTCATAGGCTGGAATATTTCAGGGATTATTTCTGAAGTAAAGGGATAACCGTGACTAGGACAGACATGGAGATGTCAATCGACCTGAACTCGTCATTCGAAACGTTTTCAAGGTGTCTGTCGAGCAGACAGGAATTAATCTAAAGACGAAAACACTGCCCGCGCCGTTACGATAAGACTGGACGTACAGTATAATTCTAAGACATACTCGAAGTACGAGATTCTTAGCATCTGTCAAATGATAATAGAAGGGTAAATATAAATAAACCTATAGGCAAGATACTACATATTACAAATCCAGTAACCAATTTTATAATAGCAATTATACAACAAAGAAAATGAGATCATACCCATATCAGGTCTAAAGTAGGAAAATGGGAATAGCAATATCACGTCATTGAAAATTCCAACCAAATGACAACATAATTGACAATCGAAAGTCAGGATTCCCTATCTATAATTGACAAAAAAATTATGCTTTTTTAATTGTATTACAAAATAAAACAATTAATAATTATATAAAAAAAGTGTATTTGATCATGACTTTTAAAATATCCCAATGTTTTTCTCGTAGTACAAGCTCCAGGCTTGAGTTGTGGAATGTCATTTGGTTATAAAAACATTCTAGGAAATAATCAAGTATTTATTTCTATGTGGTGGTTTACAAGTGTTATATGAAGGGTATATAATATTATTAATTACTATTAACCTATTAAATAGTTCGAACATTCTGAATTTATTAGTTTCAACAGTATAATTCTTTTTTGAATTTATTACCAGGAAACGAGCAAAATTGGGACCAATATTTGCCAAGTTTTCGAATAAAAATTTGAAAATATTAGACATTGTTTTATTATATCCCTTGTAACGTTGTTAGTAAATTTAATTCTTTTAGTTTAAGTTTTAGTTTCAAGTTCTAGCTTACAGTTTAGGCGTAATTATAACCGTCTATCTGTAACGCTCTTGATGGCAGAACTCCGTTACATTAAAATACTTTAAAATACAAGGTTAAATCATTTAAACTAGCAGAGCCTCATTAAATTAAATCTTAAGGCTTATTAACTTGAAATGCAAGGAATTGAGTGCTGGTTAAATAATTACTCTTTTAAATTCAATTAAAGCAAATTATACTCTTTTTATTTAACAACAAAATCAGATAAGTTATAATCATGATACAAATTTCTTGACATTCAGTTACGGAACATTTAGTAATTTTACTTATGAATTTTTAAGGATAGCAATCTAACAATCAATTAATCAATAAAATGGCTGAAAATGAATCTACACTCGAGTTTACTTGCTTTTTTCATAATCAAATTTTATAATTCAAGGTGAACACAATTGCACCAAAATATGCATAAATTACAGTTATGTAAATGAGTTGAAACGTTCAAGGTTCTTTAGTTTGAGTTATGCAGTATAACATTTTAAATTTTGAAATAAATCTTTAAAGTCTTAAATCGTCCACTTAGCTGTATTCATATGTCGTAACCTCGCATTCTCCTTGTGGAAAGTCTCAGGAAATGGCATCGGTAACTTCAGCGTCCCATCTTTGTACTCGGTTACTTACGCTGTCTTCTATCCCATGATTATAACATGTTTTAAAAGGGAGTTTAAATTAAACTTTGAAAACAAAATAAAATTTTCTTGCTCTCGGACACGTCCGTTGCCCATTACATCTTGGCTAAAAGAGGCCTTAAATAGTAGTTGCGAGCAACCTTCCTACCTACCGCGCATCCGGGCGGGCGCATCCCGACTTTTAATTACTTGTTTTAAAATTCTCCGTTAGATGTCACTATCAACCAGAGATCTTATTAAAATATTTCTCATACATTACAATTTTTTTTTTTTTATACAGTTGTACGTTATTACAAATTTTTGAATACATTCTCGTTTGTTTTTTGAACTTTGCCAATTTAATATGTAACATCATCTAAAGTGTGTTACACACTAATGACTGAACCTAACTGTTAAAAATAAAATGAGTGGGGACGTTTTCTCGCTAGGCATAAAATACTGACACAATTGCTACTTAATACACACACAGGTGGACAAAATAATTTTGTTTTATAGTCTTTCAATTTATTGAAATAAAATATTAAATAATGCAATAAATTGAAAGTCTATAAAACAAAACTCTTTCGTCATCATGGCTTAATATTGTTCCCAATTTTGATCGTTCTCAGAGAATAAATTCAAAAAAAGTTATTCAGTAGAAAATATTCGATTCATAAAATTCGAACTATTCAATAGTTATATAATATTAAATAATATAATATACATTTAGGAGCTGTAAGCTACCCAATTGATAATATTGCATTATTATTTTCCACTTTGAGTGTATGGGCCAATGGCGTTTTACAAATCAAGTCTGAGACCTATACTACAGGACGACGATTAGGATATTTTAAAACACATGGCCAACAAACATTTTTCCTATCATAAATATTGTATTATTTTTTATTACAATTATAAAAACAATTTTTTGTCAATTATAGATAGGGCTTCCCAACCTTCAAAACAATTTCTAATCTTGACGTCATTGAGTAGGAAAATTTAATGACGTCATATTCCATTCTTCAGGGTATTTTCGACTTTGGACATCATAAGGGTATGACGTCATTTACTTTGTTGTAAAATTGCTATGTAAAAACAGGACGTCAAATATCGTCGGCGATTATGTTATGAAAAGTGTTTTTATTGGACGACGTAAAGTGTGGTATGTTGCCTTGCGTTTGATATACATGTTTATTAAATTCCTTATATTAGCTCACACTCTACTGATACATGTATATCTTGTACAAGTTTTCAATCCTTAATAAAATAGGTTTTTATTCATCCAATCAACCAAAAACATATTTTGTATACCTACCTAAGTTTCGTCAATTATTTATTCAATTATACAAATTTGGAAGTCCATCGGGTTTTGAACTATAAATCTTCATATTAGATTCTAGCGCGCTTTGGCACTGTGCCAAATTTCCAACAACAAGATATGATTTTCTCAATAACGTGTATGAATTCCCCCCTCCCCTCTAGTTGTGTCGAAACCTCCATATTATACCTTAGACTGTTTCCATGTTCACCTTAAGGGGAAAATTCATGAAACATATAAAACACAAAAACAAACAAAAAAACTGGAAATATGGAAACTGATTCTTGACCTCTGTAGGAATTACATGAAACAAATTTGTATGATGCTTGTACCTATTATTATTTGACAGATGTTATAAATCTTGTACTTCCAGTAGGCCTACGTATTAGATTTATAATGTACGTTAGCACTAATCGCACCGGCGTCCTCATCTTACACACACACACACACACACACACACACACACACACACACACACACACACACACACACACACACACACACACACACACACACACGCACACACACAAACACACACACTAACATACACTAACACCACACACACACACACACACACACACACACACACACACACACACACACACACACACACACACACACACACACACACACACACACACACACACACACACACACACACACACACACACACACACACACATACATACACATACACACACACACAAACAGGCACACACTCACACGCACACACACACACACACACACACACTCACAAGCACACACTCACAAGCACACACACACACACAAAACACACATACACACAGACACACACTCACACACACGCACACACACACACACACACACACACACACACACACACACACAACACACACAGACTATATCTCTCTTCCACACACACACACAAACACAAACACTCACATACTGTCTCTCTCTCTCGCTCACACACACACACACACAGCCAGTATGAATTATTAATTTATACAGAAATTCCATTCAAATAAATTATGACACATTACCAGTTTAGGTTTTTACAATATAAACGGTGGTTGTATACTTTTCTTAAAAATAAAGAGTACATTTTATTAGATGTTTTGACAAAGCTCTTTAACGTCTCAACCGTTTATATGTCCTGCATCGGTCCTAAAACAAATAAATACATGCCAGTATAAATAATAGGTAAGGATAAATTACTTATTACCACCTAATTCTCAATACTAAAACACCATATAGTTAATATTAAGACACTAAGGGTTAGTTGTACCTTTTCGTTTTCACTTTTATGCCTTTACTTCACCTGTGACGAGATGTACTAAAGCCAAACTTTATGGTTTCCACCTTTTTTCCTCATCTACTCGTGACCAATAGAACCTTCAAAACGGCTAATATTTTAGTACGTTATGTACATGGTTTGATTATTTCGGTCTAGATATAGCAATCGGACCTTTACCAACCCACGGTTATTCTTACATAATAGCTGGGGTTTAACACAAGGGCTTGTATGTTGAAAGGAACATAAAACCTGCCAGTAGATTAAAAGTTAGGAGGCGGCGTCTCGTGCAATATTTCCTGAGATTCCATTACAATTGAGCAGCAGTAAAACGACCGTGTAATGAGTCCGTCCTTGACCCTTTTTGTAATGTTGCACCACTTTTAAATGTGCCTATTATCTATTGAGGGCGTTTGTCAAGTTTTATCACTTGTTTCAGGGGGTGACTTAATTCGTGAACTAAGTCAACCACATCCGACCCTTTGTACTCCAGCCCTACAGCCTCCTCATATAATTTCGACCTGATTCAAATATTTAACAATAACGTTTTCAATCCATAAAATATATAACTTTTTTTCATTATAAATAATAATGAATCATTTTCAGTATTAAAAAAAAACATGCCTTGTTTCTTTTATATGCCTTTTATTCTGTTAACAGCTAGGTTAACTAATACTATAACATAAAACAATTTTAAATAGCAGACTGTCCGTGTTGAATTGGCTGGTACATTTATTTCTGTATAATTCAGATAAATTGAGAATATTTTACTAAAACAAATTTTAAAAATTAATTAGCTTCATCGTAAGCCTACAGTCTGAAATAAAACTATTTTATCTTACTAGAAAAACAGGAACATATCTTTTTGAAAAAGGTGTACTTAACATATTTCCCCTGTTATCTGCAAATATGCTTTGTTGTTTTTAAAAATTCATCAGATAAGTTTTTAACTACAAAATAAATAACAAATTGACTAAATTATGGCAAAATTTAAAAAATGCAAATAATTGACGAAATATTCTAACAATAAAGTTTACAATAACTAAAATTCGTAGTTTGTGTAGCACTGAGCGATTACAGATATAAAATTTACACAATGTATACAAATCCAGAACTGAAAACAAGTTAGGCCTTTTTACATTTTTATGACAAAGTTAGGTTAAAATACGCACCTAAAATTCAATTAAAAAAATAATATTTATCTATAGTATTCTGAACAATACACTATGCAGAATTCGAGTGAGCAAAAAAAATATAAAAATTCAACATTATTTATACATACACACACACACACACACACACACACACACACACACACACACACACACATACACACACACACACACACACACACACACACACACACATATATATATATGTATATATATATATATATATATATATATATATATATATATATATATATATATATATATATTAAATATATATTGTATGGTGATGTGTTTTCTTGTAATATAGTTAATAAATTATTTAAAAGTTTTTCAAAAACAAGAATACTTTCAATGAATATATTTATTCAAAGCTTTTAGCCGATAAAATATTATCAGCATCTTCGGGATAATAATTATCTAATAAAATATTTTTACAAAATTAAATCATATATACTACCTAAAATTCAATTAAAAAAATAATATTTATCTATAGTTTTCTGAACAATACACTATGCAGAATTCGAGTAAGCAAAATAAATATAAAAATTCAACATTATATATACATAATTATTTTCCTGAAGAAGCTGATACTTTGCGAAGGCAGTGTATATAGGGACGAATTATGAATATAAGTGTAATGTGCTCAAGAGTGTGCATAAGAGAATTATTTTACGTACTGTGCTGGAGAAGAATACTTTGCGGAGGCAGTGTATATAGGGACGAATTATGAATATAAGTGTAATGTGCTCAAGAGTGTGCATAAGAGAATTATTTTACGTACTGTGCTGGAGAAGAATACTTTGCAAAGGCAGTGTATATAGGGACGAATTATGAATATAGGTGTAATGTGCTCAAGAGTGTGCATAAGAGAATTATTTTACGTACTGTGCTGGAGAAGAATAATTTGCGGAGGCAGTGTATATAGGGACGAATTATGAATATAAGTGTAATGTGCTCAAGAGTGTGCATAAGAGAATTATTTTACGTACTGTGCTGGAGAAGAATACTTGGCAAAGGCAGTGTATATAGGGACGAATTATGAATATAGGTGTAATGTGCTCATGAGTGTGCATAAAGAGAATTCTTTTACGTACTGTGCTGGAGAAGAATACTTTTCGAAGGCAGTGTATATAGGGTCAAATTATGAATATAGGTGTAATGTGCTCAAGAGTGTGCATAAGAGAATTATTTTACGTACTGTGCTGGAGAAGAATGTATAAAGAGAAATCTTGTATCTATAGTGTAAACGTTGATTAACTTTGCGAATACCGTGTATATAGGGACAAATTATGAATATAGGTGTAATGTGCTCAAGAGTGTGCATAAAGAGAATACTTTTACGTACTGTGCTGGAGAAGAATACTTTGCGAAGACAGTGTATATAGGGACGAATTATGAATATAGGTGTAATGTGCTCAAGAGTGTGCATAAAGAGAATTATTTTACGTACTGTGCTGGAGAAAAATACTTTGCGAAATCAGTGTATATAGGGACGAATTATGAATATAGGTGTAATGTGCTGAAGAGTGTGCATAAAAAGAATACTTTTACGTACTGTGCTGGAGAAGAATACTTTGCGAAGGCAGTGTATATAGGGACGAATTATGAATATAAGTGTAATGTGCTCAAGAGTGTGCATAAGAGAATTATTTTACGTACTGTGCTGGAGAAGAATACTTTGCAAAGGCAGTGTATATAGGGACGAATTATGAATATAGGTGTAATGTGCTCAAGAGTGTGCATAAAGAGAATTATTTTACGTACTGTGCTGGAGAAGAATACTTTGCGAAAGCAGTGTATATAGGGACGAATTATGAATGTAGGTGTAATGTGCTCAAGAGTGTGCATAAGAGAATTATTTTACGTACTATGCTCGAGAAGAATGTATAAAGAGAAATCTTGTATATATTGTGTAAACGTTGATTAACTTTGCGAAGGCAGTGTATATAGGGACGAATTATGAATATAGGTGTAATGTGCTCAAGAGTGTGCATAAAGAGAATTCTTTTACGTACTGTGCTGGAGAAGAATACTTTTCGAAGGCAGTGTATATAGGGTCAAATTATGAATATAGGTGTAATGTGCTCAAGAGTGTGCATAAGAGAATTATTTTACGTACTGTGCTGGAGAAGAATACTTTGCAAAGGCAGTGTATATATTGACGAATCATGAATATAGGTGTAATGTGCTCAAGAGTGTGCATAAAGAGAATTCTTTTACGTACTGTGCCGGAGAAGAATACTTTGCGAAGGCAGTGTATATAGGGACGAATTATGAATATAAGTGTAATGTGCTCAAGAGTGTGCATAAGAGAATTATTTTACGTACTGTGCTGGAGAAGAATACTTTGCAAAGGCAGTGTATATAGGGACGAATTATGAATATAGGTGTAATGTGCTCAAGAGTGTGCATAAAGAGAATTATTTTACGTACTGTGCTGGAGAAGAATTCTTTGCGAAGGCAGTGTATATAGAGACGAATTATGAATATAGGTGTAATGTGTTCAAGAGTGTGCATAAAGAGAATTATTTTACGTACTGTGCTGGAGAAGAATACTTTGCGAAAGCAGTGTATATAGGGACTAATTATGAATGTAGGTGTAATGTGCTCAAGAGTGTGCATAAGAGAATTATTTTACGTACTATGCTCGAGAAGAATGTATAAAGAGAAATCTTGTATATATTGTGTAAACGTTGATTAACTTTGCGAAGGCAGTGTATATAGGGACGAATTATGAATATAGGTGTAATGTGCTCAAGAGTGTGCATAAAGAGAATTCTTTTATGTACTGTGCTGGAGAAGAGTGTATAAAGAGAAATCTTGTATATATTGTCCTAAAAACTGGGTATATAACAACTTTGAGAAATAAATCTTTAAGAAACAGACATTTTAGAGATGTTTTGCAATACTGTGAAAAATAATATTTTGTGTATGAAATTATGGTAAATGACTGAAAGAAACCTAGTGATGATTTATAAAACTTACTGTTGCTCATCATGGTTTGAAATAATTAGAAAAACACGTATCTGTTTGAAAACGTCAATTCATATTCCAAATGTTTATACACAAGAAATTCAATAATGTTGTTAACTGGTTAGTTTCTAATTGGTATTTCGTAGTTTGTGTTATTTATACCTTAATTTTGTTTTTAAACTTTTTATAATTTTTCGGTAATTAAAGGAATATTATTGAATATTGGAGGAATATTGTAATAGATTATAAAATTTAGTGTTGTTTATAATATAGTTTGAATACTTAATGAATAGTATTATTGTATCAAAGCGCTATGTAGCTGGTACATTCACTGAATTACATCCGAATATTCCAAAATGTTACGGAATAGGTAAGGTTTTAGTTTAGAATCTAATGTTGATGAACCAATTAGGATTTTGGAAGAAAGCATAATGAGCCCGGAAAATAGGCATTCAAGACCTCCTATCGCTAGTATGGAAGCTCAATTATAGAGAAACCTCTACGCCAACGGATATGATCTCTGGTCATAGTGTTGTCCCGATTACTGATGAACAGATACGTTGGCCGGTCGACGAAGGGGTAGGAAGAAATCTAAAGAAAGATATGAAAATAGAAACTGTCAACCCACTATAGGTGGCCTCAAATATTTCCAATAGTGTTGAATTGCTTTATACAAGAGCCAGTTGTTGTTTAGCACACTAAGCATATTTCACAACGACAATGACACTACAGAGTAGTAAGCTATTCCTAGAGCCGAAGATATCCCTACAGACACAACGCGATCCCAGCAGCCAGTATGAAACAGTCCTAAGTAGGGCGAATTGTAAGATGTTTGACTGAGATTTATGGAATACTACGTGATAAGTAAAGAACTTTCACGTTTAATACGGTACCATAGTACGCCGTCAGAAATTTTTAGAAGGGAAGGGGCAGATATTACGGGAAGTGTTAAGTTACACTTTTGAGGACACAACAGGTACATCGTTCTAGAATCTACTATACGCGAAATCACTATAAGCAGCAGGTCAAATTGAAACGGTTGTTTAAACTTGAAGCAGGGCAGGCCTTACAATGTAGTGAAGAGAGCGGGTCAGAGCTACAGTTTGGTGTGGGTTAAGTGTAAATAAACTATAAGTGAACTAAATAATTATGAGCAGTTATTAGTAGTGTCATCTAAAACTGTACTTGGACCCTTTAAAAACGTTAGGGGTGTTAATTATAGTATCCATAAATGTGTGTAAAGTATTAAATAGTTATTATGGAATTCTAAAAATGCCTTCTAATTTATTATTCCCATGTAAGAACGTAAGAATAAGAACTACTAATATATAAGCCAAGACACTAAATTTTAATTATATGCAGTTACAAATGTAAATAAATAAATGACCAGTTATTAATGTTACTAGCAATGCTACTAATAAATTAGGCAAATATAATCCTGTCACATATTATGAAGAAGAAATTGAGGATTGAAAAGTGTTTGCTTTTTATAAAAGCGCATTTTAATAACGATAACCAAGCTAGTAGCAAACTTAGCCCCCTTTTGCTTTTCTGGTGAAATAAATATTAAACAATGAAAGTTAAAAAATAACAAAAACATTTACTTAGTGAAGAAATTATTAAAATGTCATTTAGGTAAACCAAAAATCCTGTGATAAATATTATTAACCTTATTTCTATATATTTAGGCCATGAAATATTTTAAAAAATATATTAAACACAATTTGTTAAGGTAAAGGCAACGATAATACTTGAATTTGTATCTGAAGCATTTTGCAAAGTGTAAAAGTGCATATAAATAAGAAGGGTAAATTTCGGGGTACGGGTTTGAAAAATTTCACTTCAAAGATGACGAGATGAATAAAATAGACCGAGTAAATACATTTTCTATTCTATAAACGGTAGCAGCCGTTACTGGTGAAATGCAAGATCACACGAAGTCTCAACAACCCCGACGGCAACACTTTACCGAAAACACAGGTGAACATTCGGCATTTCTTGTCCATTTTCGTGGTGAATAATTATAAAAACTTGGCAGAAACTATAGAGATGATTACTTTGATTTCAATACCACTAACAGGCTTGACTTTGATTTATTAAAATGTTGAACATACAACTTTCTTTATCTGGATGTAAAAAATAAATATTAAAGTACGTTACCAATAATAATTTAGAATGGTTAATAAGAAAATATAAATGTAATTCTGAATAAACTAATTGTTGCAAGATATAAACTTTTATGTCTGAAAACAAATAATATTCTTTTGAATAATTTCCCATATGTTTAAAATTTCAAATTGATATAAATTGTTTCACAGGTGTTTAGGGTACATACTCAAATTTAATAATTTGTATCTTTAATTTATAAAGTAGTTATTTCTTTAGAAATATGAATTCCATGAAGATGTTTTCAGGTTATTACAGGCACATGTTTTTAAATGTAAAATTGTTTAATATTATAATCAAATACGTAATTATTCTAATTGTAAAATAGAGGATTTTAGCTATTTAGAATTAAGACTATTATTTAAACCTTAAACGTTTTGGAACAGAATGAAAAGTTGTAATATGAAAAAATCCAGTGAAAGTTAGAGTTGAAGAGCTACCTTAAAATGAAAAAAAATTTAACTTCTAACTAGGATTTATTAGTTTTATATAAATTATTTATATATAGCTAAACAATATTTGTGAATTACATCTCTAAATGAGCTCCCTCACCCCCCCTCCCATTGTCTATCTTGCTTGCAGTAGGCCTACGTTGTTAGGTCTGTTTTTTTTTATTTGAACTTAGGAATTTATTTCATAGGAGATCCAATTTTTAAAGAGATTAATGGTTTCGGTTTTTACGTTGAAATCCAAATTTAGATTTTTCTTGTATATGAAGAATACTAAAGAGGAATTACTGTAGTAATAGTCCACAGAATAGAGGAAAAATTGCTAGAATAGAATGTTAGGAGAGAATTAAGTTACAAGATTTGGATGTTTGTAGACATTTATATTTCAAAAGTATGACAAACGAAGTATAGTTCCAGGAGATAGTATTGTGGCCACGAGCTCATTTTTCTATGTAAATAATAATAATTAGCTGTACTTACTAGGTAATAAGTGGACAATATAATTACATACAAACATATACCATTAGCTTTCATGTAAATATTGGTTCGTTGCAACACACACACAGACACACACACAAACAAACATGAGCTTAAGTAAAGTTTCACAAACAATGCCTTACTGAAATATGTTGACAAAAAGGAAAATGAATTTATCTATTTTTACTATGCAAAAGGAATAATTAAATATTTTTTAAGAAACTAAAATTAATAAATTTACTAAAATATGTAACAATAAACGGAAACAGTCATCTTACCCAGTTTACTTTGTGATTGTGTACGTCCTGTAGGAATGTATCGGTATCTGAAAACAATAAACAACATAATTCACAAATTGCTTTAAATGCTTGTTAGCTGGTGTTTCTACTGCTATTACTCGAATATATTATTTTAACATACAAAATACAATGCAAATATTACACGAAAAATATAATGACTAATATGTCGTCATAACTCGCAAAATTTTAAAACGTCATAACAAACCCAAAGACTTGCAAATAACATACCAATTTGAATAAATAAAAAACAAATAAGATTTTATGTAAATGAAATATTAAACAATAAAACGAACTCTAAATTGTTATCCTACACATATAAATGTTTCGATTCATATGTAACTTACTTTTCCGGCCTAAATAGATAACGATTGAGAAATGAAAAATCCCAAGAAGAAATAATATTTCAGCACACGTATTTTAATATATAAAAATTCAAGGCCAAACAACAGAAAATAAAGGTTCAGCAAACCAGAGGCTAGTAAATTGAACCTAATCTAGCTGGGTTATTGTCACCAAAAGCAATTCCTCCACAAATGTTACACATTCGTATAACCTAGTTTTGTTAAGTGACTAAAATTTCTGTTGAATTTATCATATTAAAGCTAATTTACCACAGATGCAAGAAACTATCTGATTACTTATATTAGTCATATCATGGTGATAATAATATAATTTTTATTATGATAATATTACTATCTGATGTGCCATATTAATAATGACAAAAATCATTTACTAAAAAATCATCTAAACAGAAGCCAAGGACATAACTCTAATTCGAACGTTGCAGGGAAAAGCAACACATTAAGATTGAAGTAGTCGATATAGAAGTTCTCAGAGTGCAATCGACAGTAATTTGAATAATGTTGGAATATTTTTAATAAGAAAACCTTATATACAAGAAAAATAGTTAGAAAAAGTGCGTTTCAGAAACTAATCCTCTTTTTATTTCTGAATACTATATGCTTCAGAGATATGATAGGTTATCACTAAGACGTCATGGAATGGGGACGTGCTGGGAAAGGCAACGGAAGATAACAGTGATTGCTCTTTTTGTCTGAGGCGTACGAGTGAGTTTTCACGCAGCAATAAATTAGGAGCTATTACATTTATAGACCTCTCAGTCATTTCTCTATTATAGGAGTATACTTGTGTAATGATCGCCCATCTCTGGTTACTTCATACTCAGTATAAGAGATTTTACTATAAATATATCTAAACACATGATTTTAAGGTCATAGTAGATTGGATTTAGGATAAAATAATTTGAAATTTTAAAAAAAATACCAGAAATAAAGAATATAAAAAAGTTGACTAATTTTTAAATCGTTTTTATACTTAATTAATAACAATAATTAAAAGAGTTGAGGAAAGATGAGTTTAATCGGAAATAATATAAAAAATAAAGTAACCTAAAAGAAACTGAAATTAATAGATTTATAGATACAAATATTAGAAATAGTAATTCATTTATAGGTAGTTCCAATATGGACGAGTTGAGCCACAGGATGATAGTGCGTCTTTGCGGGAAAGTGGAGAGGGGGGTGGGGTATATCAGGACATCTGTTTTGACATAGCCATGACTAGGCCGTGGATTGTCGAATAAAATCACGGAGGGAATCGCATGGGATCTTAATTAATATAGCCTACGAAATCTGCATGCTAAAAACATACAAAAAATAATAAAAATAAATTTTAAAAATTTAGAAAACAATAAAAAAAGAAAGAAAATTCTATTCTAGCTGCGACCCTCTTTACAAGGACGACCGTATTCATAAACAAGAGCAATGAGGTCAGATATTTGCAAAAGGTTTTGAAAGACAAATAAACTGCAAATTATGTGGAGTAAGCAGTGTCCTGATTGGGGTAAATAAAGCATTGGTAGGAACAACACACTACAAATACCTGTTTACGGTTCGATAAAACATATCTTAGTTCACTCTAAGATTGTACGGTTCGAAAAAACAAATCTTAGGACACTGTAACACTGTACGGTTCGACAAAAACGTATCCTAGAACACTATAAAACTGTAAGGTCTGGAAAAACATATGTTAGTACAATGCAATACTGTACGATTCGAAAAAAACATATCTTAGTACACTGTAACACTGAAAACATAGAGATGTCTGGATTAATAACGAAGGTCCTTAGGCAACAGGTACAATCCGAGGCTGGTAGCCAGAAATGTCTGTTCTGGGAAAGAGCCGTTTCCACAGTTACGTACAAACAACCGCACTGATTCACGCCTCATGGCCTGACCACGTTAAAAGGAAGCCATATTTGAGCTATAAGAGCCACGCCGATTTGGTCAGCACTAGAACTTTCTAAAAATCGGAGCGAATCTGTACGTAAAGGCTTTGGTATGTAACGGCTTGGGCGTATCTATGACCTTTCAAAATTTTCAAATCATTTATCCTTGTATGAAACAAAAGAAGCATAATGACCAAGATATTGAAGTTCAATGTTGAATATATTATTAGACAAATAAGTATTCTTTAAAAAAACTAAAACTATAATTTTGTAATATTTACTATGCAACATATAAATATATATATATATATATATATATATATATATATATATATATATATATATATACATTAAGATCAGGAGCTGTAGATAGTTCACATACACTTAAGTTGTGCATTCTTACTACCCCCCAGATAAGCGCGCACAAACAAACACATACACACACACACACACACACACACACACACACAAACACACACACACACAAACACAGACACACACTCAAACACAAACACACACACGCACCCAAAATAGACCCCCTCACACACACACACACACACACAGAATCACACACAAAAACAAACACACACAAACACACACACACACACACACGCACACAAGCACAGACCAACACACACACACACACACACACTCACACACACACACACACACACACACACACACACACACACACACACACACACACACACACACACACACACACACACACACACACATACACACACATACACACACACACGGACTACATGTGTAAGTATAATTACGATAATGTCTGTCTGAAGATTATAAAATGTGTAAAATTAAAGCAATAATATATTCACCCATAGGTTCTGCTTCGTCGTATTCATTTGTTTCTGTATCCATACATTTTATATCCAAGAGACAATATGAGAATATAGAAACATGATAACATGCAATTAGTTCTTATCAGCTAAATTTTGTAGTTGTATTAAACATATATTTTGAATAAAAAAATTTAAAATGACGGCGAAACAACGCATTTTACCATACTGCGATTGTCTTTCTACCCCAATTTAAGGGTTTGTCCGTATTAGGTTAGGACGAAGACTTTATAATCACCGATATATTGGTTTTACGATTTACCCAACAAGAAACTGCAATTTGAAAATATAATAGATTCATAAGGGACAGTGGTTACAAAAAGCTTAATTCCTAGAATGTAGTTTTCGGCTGGAAATAAATCGTAGAATGTAGAGGACTCTTTCTCTCTATCTCTCCTAAGTCTTTGTAACAGAGACTCACACAAACACACACACACACACACACACACACACACACACACACACTCACACACACACACACACACACACACACACACACACACACATTCACATACACACACACACATAAACACACACTCACAGACACTCAAATAACCACAAACACACACACACACACTCTAGATGAACATTCGTACTCACAATAATTCCTTTAGAATAAACGTAACATTAATTTATTTAGTAACGAAGAACTAATCTTAGCAAGCATGGCAAACTTTTCGAAAAACTAACTGTTATATCAACATGTTCAGTCTTTGGATAAGGATCAATATGCTTCCCAATCCAAAAAAGTGTGACGGATATAACATGAACACAGTGAGATAGTAAACATGATCCTTATGGAATTTAGATTTAATATCATGGTCTGCATCTTCTAGAGTTGGAACACCAAGGAAAAATGGAAAAATCGAGATTTTCCTCCAGTTATTAATTGATTCTATATTGACAGTTCTTGTAAAAGTACTCTTAAGGTGTTCGGAGTATACGGGGCAAGACACCAAACT
>JBAIZL010000002.1:251513154-251555654 GCA_036971475.1 Prosapia bicincta
CACAAACAAACACACACACATACATACTTTCACATACATATACATACATACGTTAATAATTTATCAAAATTTACATGAAAATATCAAAGTTTTCCTGAAAAATAAACTTTGTAGCGTGTACAGTTTTGTGTTTTACAGAATTATTTCAAAAAACATTTTTTTTAGCTAATTATATAGATTTATTTTAAAACATTTCTCTTTAGCAATTGCATTTTCTACTTCCTTTTCTGTTTGATCAAATTTCATATATTATTTTGTAACAAATAATTACATGACGAAAATAGAATTTGGATGACTTTCAATTACCCCTTATCAACCAGATTTTACTGATATTAAAAAAAAATATTTGGAATCTAGAATATCCATCTAGACCGTGCAAAGCCTCGAGGTAGAGAATGCAAGCGCGCTGCGGTAACACCGTGAGGCCTTGACTGTTGATCCAGGCTAAGCAAACTACAACCAGATACTAAGTTTTTTACCGGTTTCTAAGTACTACTTTTCCCATTAAAGCTCTTGAACTGCCAGGGTTATCATGCCCTCAGTATTCCATCAGATTACATCAGTGCTCCTAGTGTTATATGAATGTCAGTCTGTGCCGAGCATGCGGTATGGTATGACTCATTACCTAGACCTCGGCGGTTATGAAATCATCCGGTTGGAGATGGGCTTAAGTAACGTGTTCTGTAGGTGGTGCCGAAACATACAGGGGGGTGGCTCAGGTAATATATTTCGTTACATATTTTTTGGGAACAATAAACCTCCTAAGTACTCGAAAAAATTAACAATTAGAGGTACATAAAGAACATTTCCTTTTACACTGTGACAATGCAAAGTTTTGGAATAATCGTGGAATAGGGACAGTTTTATCCCATTCTCTGTCATGAGCCCCAATTGGGGATTTGGTGTTTAAACAGAGTTAGATGAGTTAGATATTCAGCACTTGCTTGGTAATGCTTAACATCTGTATTGAGGCATTCTTATGTTCATTGAGGTTATTTTCATGCATTCCAGTGGTGGGAATGATGTCATTTTGTGGTATTTGTATTTAGTTGTACATTTTGGTACAGGTACAGGTAAGCAGCCTACATATATAATTGTGTTTCCTTTATGGATTTTACAGTTATACCATTTTACTTATATATATATATATATATATATATATATATATATATATATATATATATATATACCCGTCTTTCGTATAGGTCCTTTGAGTGTACGTATATTTGTATTGATTTAATTTGTGTAGGCGTTTATGTTGAATTTAATTTACTGATAATAAATCGCAAAAAAGATATCAAACTAAAATTTATAAACTGTACCGATTATTGTCTTAAAAAACCAAGAGAAGGTAACGCTTCTACTTGTAACCCAACATTTATAAGGTATAATTAACCTTGAAAGATGAGTAACAACTAAAATATACTATCACCTCTTTAGTTGTGTTTAGTGACTATTACAGGTAATTACATATGCATTTACAAATGGAGTATAAACAATTGAATTTTGACGGAGTTTTCAAGGCCAGTGGGTCGGTACCCTATTGGTATTTCTAAATAAAAATACGCCTTTGTGTTAATCAGGTATCCTAAAGAATGGTCATAAAATGTCAGCTCAATGGTTCCAGTAGTTATTACGTGATTAGGTAACACACACACACACACACACACACACACACACACACACACACACAGAGAGAGAGAGTGAGAGAGAGAGAGAGAGAGAGAGAGAGAGAGAGTGAGAGAGATACACACCATTCTGTTTTTATATTGATAGTGGTAAACATTTCCATAACCCAGCAATATGGTCGGTTTCCTTATTTTTACCAACATTTACAAATAATGGGCATTTTAATAGTGATACCCATTTAGGATCATGGCATATCCAGTGTATTTGACCTAGGCCCATACTACGTTTTTTATTCCGATTGCAGGCATGACTGAATTGGAGTTCTTGAGTCTAAACCAACCAGTATAGCTTATGAATGATTAAAATTCTTTGGATTGTTTTGATGATGACAGCTGAATACATATTGTTCTATTGCCACCAGATAGTATTGATAATCTTTCTGGCCTACAGAAGATCGATGAAAATATTTTAGATGATACTTTACCTCGTTTTCTACAAACTTGAGTGGCTCGCTACTACTCCTACCATTTTTTAAGGTAATCTATACATGGGCAACCTATTAGGTTTGGCTTCAAACAGTGGCTATTATGTGGTGAAGAAACGGACTACTGTTTTTTATGTCGAACTTTCCGAAAGGAAAAATTACAAATATCCAATATTAAAATAACCTCTGAAGGCTCATTTCTTTTTTTATATCCAAAGTTCCTAATACTCCCCCAAATTTTATTTTGTTTTAAATTAACCTCTTTTTACAAGTTTTAAATTGATAAAAAACCTGACGAAAAGTAGTATTTGTGCCACAGGAACAGTCCGAGACAATAAAATGAACTGTCCTATCAAGTCAGATAAAGAAATGAAAAAAAAAACAAGGATCAAGTGACTATGATTTTAATGAAAAGAACAAACTATATGCCATTACTTGGAAAGATGCCAGCCAAGGTGAAGGTTTAATCGAACCACATTAAGCTGTGACTAGCTGGTCAAATTTTGTTAAAGCTCATTGCTACCTACAATAAGTCCATAAGTGGAATTGATAAAATGGACTGGCTTATAACATGTGCAGGATAAATATCAAAGGTAACAGATGGTATTTTCCTATATTCACCGATCTTATTTTCATGACGGTGGCCAATGCTCACATTCTTTCTGGCATATCAGGGCATACGATGTCAATGGCAGACTTCAGGAGAACCATTGCTGGAACGTATCTAGCACTGACCTCTTTATTTAATCCAAAAAACATTGGCAGACCTGATTTACTGAATCCTTGTAAGAAAAAAGTGTAGGTAAATATAAGATTCGATCTTGCAGGCGATTACATTGCAGTAACAATCAACGGAAAGCAAAGAAAATGTATAATTGGAAGACAAAGGTATGGATGCAACGCTCCAAGTGTAATGTTATCCTTTCTGAATATTTAAAGGTTTTCCATTGGAGACCTTAACGTATCTTTATTCTAACACCACTTTTATCCTAAAACTGTTGTTAGTAAACTATACACTTTTAGGTGTTACATGTATTGTTTTCTTTGTAAAACAACAAATATTTGACTTGACTCCATCTACAAACGTTTTTTTTAACCCGTATATGCCACGATCCCCATTTAGGACTATTTCTTTAAAACAAACCTAAAATAGCTAAATTAAAAAAAAAAAAATTAAATAATATTTTGGTGATTCTTAAAAGTATTAGTAAATGGTAATTACTGTTATTAGTGTAATTAGTATTATAAGTGTTAATTAGTGTGTTAGTAAGTGCGTATTGAAAAATTAGTTGTTTAAATGTGGCATTTAATTGGTTAAGATAAAACGTAACTATGAAATGAGAAACCGGAGGCTCATGATTTCAAGATCAGAATTAAGGTTACAAAAGACCAGTCTTAGTAAAAACCTACATTAAACCTCGCGGGAAAAATAACTGTTGCAACAATTGTTTGGTTGGGTATCATAAAGGTTGCTAACGCTAGACAAGGGTTTAGACGTAATAAATTAGACGACAACATACTGAGAAGCATAGTAGAAATGAACACACACACTCACAAACACACACACACACACACACACACACACACACACACAAACACACACACACACACACACACACACATACACGCCCGCAAGCATGCACACAAACAGTTTACATGTGTAAAGATGGAAAATCACGTTAATATCCCGTGGAAGTTTTGACTAATATCAACATTTACATATAAATAAACTATGCAGTCTGAACAGTTCAGTGTCTTACATAGCCAACTATAAATGTACATATTTTTTCAAAATAATTAAATTCATTTCAAAATATGTGTATTTACCAAATCCATCATTTCGTCTGCCATAATCATCGTTGTCGACCATCTCTGCACAATTCGTATCGTATTCTAAAAGAAATAAACACATGTCAATATAGAAATAGGGTGAATTTAAAATTTCTCTTATCAGCTATTATTTACAGTTTATTAAACAAACGTTTTCTTCTAGAAACTTCAATGAGACTTGTTTTTACGTCCCGTGGTACCAGACTGCAAGAGTATTTCGACCACATCGTGAGTTATGAATTGCTTATCCAGGTTAATTACAACTCTAACCAGACACTATTGCTTAGACCGTTTTCCAAATACCTCTCGGGACTATTAATGCCTTTGAAGGAGTTTCATCCTGTTACTTTGGTGCTCTTAGTCCAATCGATCATTTGTCCACGCTCAGTAACATACGTTTGTGGCCCTCAGACTCATGATATGGTCATGGGGTGGCATGAACACATCCCGTTTGTCCTGGCAGTAATCAATTTGAACTGTAGGTGAAGCTGGAAAGTTAGGGATGTGTCTCAGGCAATACTTCCTTAAACTTAATGGCGAGGTCATTAAACCTCCTTGATAGTGGGAAAAAACTGAAAATTTTGTGAGCTCTGGAGTTAGGATGAATTGAGTTTATCGTTGATCCTTTTTGAAATTTAGCTTCTTCGTCAAATGTCCCATGTCAACTGTTGAGGACGTAAATATTTTTAAAATTCCTTCTTACCGTTGGTTTGTAAAGTTTTGTTGTAAAGTTTAGTCTGGAGTGGCTTACTTCGTGAACCAAGAGACTCTGAAACCTATTACACTGCGATTAGTGTAATTCTTTTTTCAAAAATATGGACATATGTGGATCTGGAAATACTAATCATAGGCACAGACGCTGAACTTTGCGGCGAGGACATTCAAAGACTAAGGGAACAATTGACTATCGGGGCAATGATATTGCATAGAACGTTTTAAAAGTGAGTTCACAGCAGCATACCACATCATAATTTTTCAAGCTCTGGTCATTTCACTACTTCCAAAGCACTAAGTTTCTGATCAGTCAAAATCCTGAGGAGTATATGTAGTGTATTGTTCGTACATAATAATAATAATAATAATAGTGTACATATTAAAAACTTTACTTGTTAATTGATGAATGCCTGGATGTATGTTGGAAGTGTTGTGTGTGGGATATATGGCAGGCGCATGCCGTTTAAAAATAGTTAAAATAAAGTAAATATATGCATTGCAGTGAGTAATACAAAATTTAAATAACAAAAAACTTTATTAATAGAATTATATATTTGCCTAGATTTTCATTCCCGTTCTCTCCCATTTCTAAAACACACAAATACTAACGAGATTGAAAAATAAATCAAAGCCAGAAGTGAAGTAATGAGAAAAACATAGGTAATTAATGTACACGGTTATTGCATAATTTTCTTTACGACGATTAAATAAATAATAAAGAGGGTTTTTGTAAAATTATTAAATACTAGTATATTAATTGAATTTGGTAAACTATAGGCTTTTCTAGCACACTATTTAAATAATTTCTAACATTGATTTTTAAAAAAATAATTCAGTAATAGAATAATAAGAAAACGTATTTAAACTATATCAGTTATAAATATTATCTAAATTAAAATAACATTAAACAAAATAAAATTATTAGAAACACAGAAAGTATACATTTTATTGTAGATTTAAATATTGTGAATAACAATAATACAATGAATTCTCTAAGCTTACTTACTCGAAAAATACCTGTTTATTATTGATTAACCTATCAGAGTTAGTTTTTCCCACAATAAAACATAGATCTACACATATTACTTTAAGGTAATAAAAAGGTATCTTTGTTAGAATCTGGCCGTTAGAATGCAAATTAGATTCTACTCTTCGTGAAGTCAAAGAAGGACCTAACATTGGGTTGGAAAGTCTACAGCTGTCCATCCACTTGTAGACGCGTCTAAATGAGTAGGAGAACCCACAATTAGAAGTTACGAATCCAGTTCCGATATAACACTTTAAACCAGATGTGTCTCTCATTTCGATGAGCGAATAAGATGAGAACGGTTTCACGAACTGATTAAAAAGGACTACTAGTTATTTTTCGTCGTTTACATTTCGTAGGCGTAAAGGATGGTTGTAAGCTTTATGATATCTCGGTAAATAGTGACAATTTTGAGAAAAAATATTTTCTTGAACTGAAAGACAGATATTTCAACTCCTCAAAATCGCAAAGATTTAATCACACCTGTTTTATATTATTAGGAAGAACTAATGATAGCAAATACTGTCATCAAACATGTGCGATAAACTAACTGTTGCACCAGCAGGATCTTTTCTTCAGTTGGGGACAGTGATGCTTGCCATCAAGAGGGTGTAGATGTGACGGATTGAATATAATACTGAGATTATTTTAAGGATATCATGGTCCGCATCCTCAAGAAATGTGGCTCCAAGGTAGAACGGAATAGTCGAGGTTATCGCTACCGGTACTATCCGACCCTTTAAAGATAGTTCTGGGAAAAAACGGATTAAAGGAAATCACATTCTAACGGGCAAGACCCCGTACTGGTTCAAGGCTCAGGGATTGTACGAAGACAAGCAATTCGTCGGATATAACAGCCACACGCTTATAATCATGATCGTTCTAAAAATCGTCACGAGTTCATACATAACGGCAATGCTTTTATATATCACGGTATGCTTTAAATACACACACACTCACCTTAAAGAAGTAAAAAAAAGCACCGTGTGAGTGCAAGTTTTGGGTTATATCGTGGAATAGCAATATTGTTACGAAAAATCATTTCTCCAAAATTAATAAGTGGGAGCTCATGACCTAAACACAAGAATTAATATTACCATTTGCTACGGTTAGTAAAGAAAGAATAATCTTAGCAACCACCGAGATTACACTTGTGAATCACTTGAGAATGTGTTCGTTAATATTCAATATAGTTTCTACTTTTCTTGAAGTCAAATCATGGCTCAACGTTAGGTTGGCAAGTCTAACACTGCCCATCCACCTGTAAACTCGGGCAAAGCTATGGGGGTAACTGATGCTTCTTTTCTCAAGACAGAGGCAGTGCATGTGACGGATTGGACATGATAACAGTATTACATTAGACATCGTTTTTAAGGACTCTGGAGTTAACATGATGGTCTGCATTTGCGACAGATAAGTACTAGTCACAACAACAGGCTAGCCTAGAAGTGTTTGTTTGCGGTACAGGTTGGTCATTTACTGCTACACTGTGACGTTGCAAAGTTGCATATCTCGGTAAATAGCGTCAGTTTACAGTAAACAATATTTCCCCGAATTGAAAGGCAGGTGTCTGAATTACATATATCGAAAGATTTAAAGTTTAAAATAAAGGACCCATCTGTTTTATTTACTAACAAAAAACATATCATAGCAAATACGGCAAACTATACGAAAAAAATTACCTGTTGCACCCACGGGATCATTTTCCTACACACACACACACACACATACACATAAACACACACACACACACACACACACACACACACACACACACACACACACACACACACACACACACACACACACACAAACACAAAACACAAACATACACACAAATACACACACACACACACACACACACACACAAATACACACACACACACATACACACACACACACACACACACACACACACACACAAACACGCACCTTATATTTAAAGAAGTCTAGTAAAGGTAATTTCAGTCTCGATTTTATAAAATGTGTATAAATCACAGGTAAAATAAATTAGAGAGCCTGATCGTTAAAATATTTTTACGTATTATTTTAATATGTATTTATTTTAAAAAAATGACTATTTACCCATTTCATTATCCATTCCGTCATCTGATTCATAATCCATACTACAATCTGTAACAAATAAATACATGACAAAATAGAAATTGGGTAACTTTCAATTACTTATTATCAAATAATCTTTACATTTTATATTACACAAATATTTTAATCAATGGAATTCCGACGAGACGGTGCAACGACCCGTGGAACCGACTGCGACATTCTTTTGACTACATTGGAAGCTTTTGACTTTTGACCCAGGTTAAGACCAATTCCAACCAGTGCCTATGGTTTGACATCTTTCTCAGTCTAATTCGGGAGTATTGTCACCTTTGATTAGTCAGGTTTATCGTACCGTCAGTACTTTATTCATTAACTTCAGTTCCCTTAGTCTTATCGGTCCTTCGCCCGCACTTGGTAGCCCTATCACACGTTACGGACCCTCAGAGTCACAATTTAGTCTGGGGCGGATGTGAACATATACAGTTGGACGTGAGGTTAATCAAATTGTGCTCTAGGTGGTGCTGATACATAGGGGGCATTTCTCAGGTAATATTTCCGTAGATTAATTTCTGACTTCAATATAACTCCATCATAGTGCAGGACACTGTAAACTTGGATAGGTCGTGGGAGTAATACATGTTGGTCGCAACGAAAGTATATAAGTATCTGTTCGAAGTAAAAAAAAACACCGTGTGAGTGCAAGTTTTGGGTTATATCGTGTAATAGCGATAGTGTTACGAAAAATCGTTTAAAATTAATAAGTGGGAGCTCATGACCTCAAAATCAGAATTAATGTTACCATCTGCTACGGTTAGTAAAGAAGGAATAATCTTAGCAACCACCGAGATTACACTTGTGAATTACTTGAGAATGTGTTCGTTAATATGCAATATAGGGTCTACTTTTCTTGATGTCAAATCAGGCTCAACGTTTGGCAAGTCTAACACTGTCCATCCACCTGTAAACTCGGGTATAAGTCGGCCTATGGGGGTAACTGATGCTTCCTTTCTCAAGACAGAGGCAGTGCATGTGACGGATTTGAGATGCAATCAGTAATATATTAGACATCGTTTTTAAGGACTCTGGAGTTAACATGATGGCGGTATTGAAGAATTGAGACTCTTTTTAGTTTTTCGGAAATATTTATTCGGAAAACTGTTGTTATTTACCGAGATATGCCCAAGTTTGCAACGTCACAATGTAGCAGTAATGGCCCAACCTGTACCGCAAAAAAAACACTTCTAGGCTAGGCTGTTGTTGCGTCCAGTGCATATCTCCCTCAAGAACTACTATGAATGAGGTGTATTGACCTAACCATAAAAACTAACAAAATATTGCAGTGTCACCGTCCTTAACGTTTCAGCTAACCTTACAGCTGACCCTGCTTAGTAACGTTTCAGCTATACTTACAGCTGACATGCAGCTGACTTACAGCTGAATAAGAGGGACCTAATAACCTCAAAATCAGAATATACGTTACCAACTGTTACGGTTAGTAACGAAGGACCAATGTTAGCAAACATCGACATTACACTTCGCGGAAAAAATAACTGTTGCACCCACGGGCTCACCGTCTTCGGTTGGCGGTCATGAAGCTAAGTAACCCAAGAAAAAAAATGTAACACAGATTCGCAAATATCACTTGAGGAGTTACAAAGGTATCATTGTTAGATTTGTGGTAATTACAATGCACATTAGGTTCTACAGATCGTGAAGTCAAAGCAGGGCTCAACGTTGGTCTGGCAAGTCTAAAACTGTCCATCTATCTGTAGACTCGGGGTAAAGTTTCGGAGAAGCCCCAATTAGCAGTTACAAGTTTCAACTCCGATAACTGAGACTTTTATCAGCAACTCATTTATTTGTATATCGCTTCTCCATGAACGTCACTATCAGATAGGCAATTGCAAGTGCTCTGTTAGAGAGATTCTAATTCCCTGCGATTTACTATTGGATGTTATACCGGACTACAATACAGGTGAGGACTTCGTTGGAAATCTCAAGAAATGATTACAATAAATCCACGAAACATACAGGTTGAGGGGACACCAAAATGAAACCCAAAATTCAATACTTTAACTGTTTCCCATAAAGAGGACAGAGTTATTATAGAACTGAAACGAGATCAGATCATTGCGTGAGGTTTTAAGGGACAAACCTGCTGCAAAAAGAAGTGGAATTAGTAGCTTACGTGGGAGATATTAGCATGGGCCGCAACAAAAAATTACATGAACCTGTTTTGCGATACTAAAAGATCATGGCCTGGCATACTGAAACATTGCAAACGAAAGGATATCTGGGAGAATAGCGACGGTTTTCAGCAAAACCTTTACCCCAAACTGTAGGTCAGAAGGTTCAAGACTTCATTATCACTAGGGATTTACAACTTTAGAATAAAGCTTGACATCTGTTTTACTTATTAACGAAGATTAGAGTGATGGTTTTTTTTGTCTGAGGCCTGCAAGTGAGTTTTCACGTAGCAAGAAATAAGGAGATATCACTACCTTTCTAGACTTCTCACCCGTATCTGATAGGAGGAAACTAGTGTACTGATAGCCCATCTCTGGCAAATTTACTCAATGTGTAAGAGTTTTCACTACATATATTTCTATGCAGAAGGTTTCAAGGTCATAGTAGATTGAGTTTAGGATACAATAATTTAGAATTATTAATCAAATTTAACAATACTAAGGAATTAATTAAACAATTATGTCCAATATTTGAATAGTTTTTACATATGTATAAAAACAGTAATAAATACGAGGAACAATATCAGTTTGTTCCTCGTATGATATCAGGAAGAAACACTAAGGATGTATCAATCGGAAATATTATAAACTTTTAAGTAACATAAAACAAACCGATATAAAATAATTATAGATACACTGATTAAACTTAGTAATTTATTTATAGGTGGCTCCAACATCTAGGGTTTGAGTAGAAGGGTTGTGGTTCGTCATGACGAGAAAATGTAGAAAGGGAACGCCTATCAGGGCATCTGTCTATTTTTATAACCTAGGGGAGCACGTGGTCGTCGCAAATGTTCATGGGAGGACCTGCATGAGATTTCAATAAGCACAGCCGGTGCAATCATCAGGGTGAGGAAACGGTAAAAAAATAATAAATAAACAAATCAAATTTGGATTTTAGCTGCCCCGCTCTTTACAGCAACGATAGCATTCTTACAGAAGCGCAACGAGGTCAGATAGTTCGAAAGCTAACATAATGCAAAGGATGCTCAGTTGCAGCGGCCAGATTTGCCAAAATGCATTTGTAGTAACAACAGCCTACGTGTACATGTAAGCGGTACAATAGACCTTACCCTGTTACTTTGGAAGACTGCCACATGCCATACGTAGGGATAACTGGGGGAATAACAAACACACGCTTATCGGAACGGAAGAAAAGGAGGCTCAAGATCTATTACAAAGATTTACATCTTCAGAAAAAAATATTAACATTGTTTCACTTGGCAACCTAGGACCAGTCCTATCAAACACAGACATTCAAACTTGCTAGAAAAATAACTGGTGCACCAACGGGATCGTCTGCTATGGTTTGGCATCATCCCGCCTGCTATCCTAGGAAACGTCTGTAGATGTGATGGATTGGCTATGAAACTTCTGAGAGATAGGATAGCCATAAACTTTAAAGGCACCGGTAACACCATCATTAACTTCATCTTCAAACCATGGAGCACCAAGAAAGAACGAAAACGTTGAGATTTTACCCACAGGTACAATCCGAGGCTGGTAACCGGGAATTACTGTTCTGGCAAGAGATCAGTTAAAAGGAGTTCCCAGTGTAACGAACAAGTCACAGCACTGACTCACGGCTAATGGCTTTACAGGAAAAGAAGTATGCTTATTTCACGCTAGAGCTGACATATCAGCCACATACGTCTGGTAAACGCGTAGGTATGTAAAAGGTCTGGTAAGTGTAGTGGTAGATGGATCGTATGACCTTTAAAATGTGTACAAGCGTTCATCCCTGTATGAGACCCTAACATCATAATAACGAAGATGGATGTTGCCGGTCTATAATGATTGTGTTATAAGAAAAATAAATTGAATTTAAAAATTATAACTATAATATACAGGCAATATTTATAGGGACATTATTATATTGCAAGGCAAAATAAACAATAAAATAAAGAAGAAAACTGATTATAGTCATTAGGATCCGGAGTTGTAAATATTTTAAATACACGTACGTTTAGCATTACAATTCACACACACACACACACACACACACACACACACACACACACACACACACACACACACACACACACACACACACACACACACACACACGCACACACACACACAAACACACACTCTCACACACACACACACACACACACTTTCAAACATACATACTTCATATATAAGTATTATTAATTTTGATAATATCCGACTGGAATTTTATAACGTTATAAACTAGTTGATAATAAGTAAATGAAAATTATCCATTTTCTATTTTTTCTTGTAACTATTTGTTTCAGAAACCTATATTGATTATGAGAAAACGAAATCAAAGACTAAATTGTAATTAAAAAATTCACTAATTTAAAATAATGCTCAATAAAAAAAAATTATTATTTACTTTTGTCAACAATCTAAACTGTTCAAACGTACTAGTTTATTCTAGTATCCTCCATAGGATACTATGGAGAGATAGTCTCTCCATAGTATCCTCCATAGGATACTATGGAGAGATAGTCTCTCCATACCGATCCATCTTTTTGGTTTTTTTATAATCAACTTTGGTTTTACAAAAACCATAAATACATGACCAAATAGAAAATAGATAATTTTCAATGACTTCTTATGAACTAGTTTAAATTGAACAAATTGTCTAAACAACAAAATTCATCAAGGCTGAGTGCAACGATCCGAGGTACTTTACTCCAAATGTCTTTCGACCCTGGTTAGGACAAAATTCAACATAACACTTCGGTTTAGACCGCTTTCCTAGAACTACTTCATACCAATAGTACCTTTTTTAATAATAGAAAGACAAACTTACCTTGTCCTCCATAATCTGTCGCGTCCGGTTCTAAAACAGAGAAAATAAAAACGAGATTGGAAAACACATCAAAGTCAGAAGTAAAATTATTATAAATAAAACACCACATCCATTTAAGTACAGGTATTTGTATAATATACGTTAAAAATAGTTAATAAATATACAATACATTTAGTACATTAAGAACAGTATTCTAAAAGAAGAGCAACGAGTTCAGGTTTTTGCAAGAGGCTTTGAGGGACAGAAATGCTGCAAAGGATGTGCGATAAGCAGCGTTGCACATGGGAGACATAAGCATTGGTCGCAACTACAGCCAACCTACAAGTACCTGTTTGTGGAACAAAAAGATCAAATTGTGGTAGACTGTGACCACTGCAAACGTAATGAAATTTGAAATTGAAAAAACCCCTTTCGCCGAACTGGATAACGTAGGCTCATGACCTCAGATCATCTTCTTCGGTTGGGATCATAATATTAGTAATCCCAAGGCAGGACGTCGTAGGTTTCCCTTTCAAAAGAATTCAAACTTACATGCTTGAGTATAACACCAAAGTACAGGAAGCTAAGATAATGCTGGTCGATGTGTAAAGTAGGCCTAATCTAAGACAAAAAGTATCTGAGTTTAAAAATACTATAACACACGTAATTTGAACATTTACACACACACTCATACATACACAGAAACAAACACACACACACGCACGCACACACACACACACACACACACACACACACACATACATACATACACACACACACACACACACACACGCACGCACACACATACACACACTCACACACATACACACACACACCTACACACACACACACACACACACACACACACACACACACACACACACACACACACACACACACACACACACACACACACACACACACACACACACACACACACACATACATACATACATACATGCACACACACACACACACATACACACACACACACATACACACACATACACACACATACACACACACACACACAAACACACACACACACACACACACACACACACACACACACACACACACACACACACAACCACACACACTATATGTGTTAAGATAAATACTCTCGTTCATCTGTTGGTTTGTAAATTTTTTAAACATCAACAGATTTTAAGTAAAATTGATCGTTTAATTAACTCACAGAATAATTATAAATGTATATGTTGTAAAATACATATTTTATATCTCATAATTAATTCAATAATAATTGAACTTTGTCCTTTGGTGGAAAGTAAAGGCAACAAATGGTAAGCTTGTAAGGGAGATTTAGACGGTAAGTTTTGGTAAAAAGAAAAGACGAAAGATTGATAAACATAATGATTGTCTCACCACATGATCTTCTTGTCAAAAAACCAAAGATAACTATTTAATACAGCATATTGAAACCATTGCTTACACTAATCCAACCTAAAAATTCTGACTACCTCACTAACCTCCTGAACCCGCAGTCAAATGGAATGATGTGGCGAATGAACAATAAGGTGCGAAAGCATTCATACAATTTATAAATTATATAGAGATATAGGTTTTTCTAAGTGTAAATAAACAATATTTTTATTTATTGAATCAAATACCTAATTCAGTTTTACCTTTTTGCAACTAAAACACATAAATGAAACAAACATTACAAATCTCAAATAGTATTAATAAATAGGCTTATTAAAAACAATACAACGTTTAAGTAAATGTAAAACCGTTAGTAACGTTAGATTACAACTGCAATGTTGTTCTTTTGAATAAACATAATTACTTTTAAGCTTGAAACTTGGCCTTACACTAAATATAGCAAGTTTAGGAAAATTATTTTATTATAAAAAAAGATGAGGATTTAAAAAACATACCGGTCTCCATTTCCGGGGGGACGTCCCTGGGATCCTCGTCCGGAGGATCCCTCTTTCCCGGAGGATCCGCCTCCGGATCCTCCCCCTCATCCCCCCCTCCGCCTCCTCTCCATCTGAAGAAGACTGTAACATTAAAAAAGGTTTCTGTTAGCACATTGTAATTATAGCAGTGTATATAATTATAGCAGTGTATAGTTAACTGTACAAAACAGTGCAATTTTGTCATTCAATGGATGTGAAAAGTGCCTGTTAAAAAAAAAGAAAAAACTGAAGGAAATATCTTTGAGAAAGTAATATTTTGGTGAATTTCTAATAAGTTTACATAAAAATGGATATTAAAATCACGTAATATCCAGTTAATATAGAAATTGAAATATTTTGAATAATGTTTCTACAAAAGTACTAATTGAAGATTATTAGAAAGGATGACAATATTTTTAAATTTGGGTTTTTGTAGCTTATCTAGACTATTTTGTTAGACTATATTGTTTTCTTATAAATTCCCAGCTTTGAAATTGCCAAAGTCGCTTATCTGATAATAACATTAGCGATATATCTAGCCTAAGGTAAAATAGGTATTTGCAAAGGGTAGAATCTAGATGCAATTGGATACAAAGATAATGTAGAGAAAAGAAATATTGTGACTCTTTACAAAACTGTCATCAATTGTAATAGAATTTTGCATCATTAGCATCAGACGAAACTTTTAAAATAGTATATCAATATTTAACCAAACACAATTACAAACGTTAAAAATATAAATGTGGAAACCTAGATTTCTTGTTCATATTTTTCAATATTTTCCTATTTAGAATTTCAATACTTGAATAAATTACCTGACGAAGAGATATTTTTCAGGTAACGCTTTCATAATATGCATCTCAATGTAACGTTAAATGAACAGTTTTAAATGCTCATTCTACAAAAGTCCAATACTTTTGCGTTTTTTATAAAATTATAAAATTAAAAATATAATTGCAAATAATACATTAACTTCTACATATTTATAACAGTACGAATTGTTTGTAAATAAAATGAATTCAATAACTTATTTATAACTGCATTAGGCCTAACTACGATACACACCAAAGGAAGTTATTATATAGACGTATGTTTATTTTACGGTTTCTTCCATCATTAACTAAAGATAAATTTAACCCTAGATTACTTTGTCTAAATTATGTCATACGGTTACATATGTGATATTATTTAACTACTCCAATTTTTTTTTCATTTGACAAAAATAGTGTTCTTTTAATTTCTTAAACATACTAATACCCCATACTTCTCTAGCGCTTGGAAAAAAATAATATTCTAGCTAAGAACCCTTCTATTAAAAAGAAAAATAATAATTATCATGACTGCATTTTAATAAAAGAGTGAATTGCCAATGTCTAAGAGTGTCTTTTTAAATAATGTTAACGTATTTTTTTTTACAAAAAACACCGAATGTAACAAATGATAGAGTTATAGAACACTTTTTCAATCAAATGAAAGAGTTTTTCAATCGCTCATGTTCTTGGTGGATAAATGAAAATCGGCATTATTTACAGCTCAAGCAAGCGGTTTTACTTGCTGCCACACACTTAACATCACATTGCTCGGTGTTTTACTCATACTGGGTGGTTTCAGTGTGCACAGTAGCTATTGATCATCCTTCTGATGGCTGCTGGATAAAAATAACAAACTTTCTGGCTCTTGCTTGCTTTGGACCTGCTGGGTGTCTGGGATTCCGAGTAACACAGAAATCTGTGATTTTGCGTTTTCCCACATCTTTGTTTCAAAACGGAATCACATTTGAGGTTCAGTTAACTCCATTGCTACGTCGAAGATCTGAATGAAACGTGATATGGGTATATCGTTGTGGGGTATAGGTGATTCTAGTACAGAAACCGCCCACAATGTTAGGTATTGGAGAAACGGCATTAGGTGGAGAATCGGTATTAAGTGGAATGTCGAAGACTCAGCGTTAAGCAGAGGGTTACCTTTGTGCAGAACCTAAGCCTATGTGAGTAAACAATTCAAAAATGTAATAAGAACACAAACATAAAAGAGTCACACGATTACTTATCTATTGTTAAAATTACGACGCGAGATCTGTTTCAGTAAGACGCAAGCGAACGTTTACTGCGAAACTGCGCACCTGACATCGGAAACTGTAAAAAGGATGGTACTGAGAAAAAAGATCCGCGCGAACCACTCATTTATCAGATACAGAATTTTTGAATAGAAGCGTCGTGATTTTGACGAGGTATAAGTAATCTAGGGTTAGTAAATATTCTACTCAATTACCATATTAATTAAATTTTTTTGTTTTCGCGTGCCTAGGATATATTTATTAGATAGAATAATTGGTAGAATGTGTCATGATGACAAGTTTAAAGCTATAGTTCAAGAGAAATAAAATCATACATTTGTTTGTAAGTCATGTGACACCTGAAGTAACCTGTTTAAAAAATATATCTGTATTCTACATTTTTCTAACAAGTCTTGTCATAATTTTGCATGTTTATTATGTATTAACTACATTGATTCATATAAATATCATATAATTGATACATAGTTATCATATACATATTTGTTCTAGAAATTATATCAATTTAGACGTAAAAGTGATTAAGGACGCTAGAAAAAACAGGGCATATGTGTGTGAATTATATTATCATAGATTTCTTTAAATTAACTTACGGCTTCCCAAATAGTTAACAAACTTGGCCATTTCGTTTTTAACTACTGGACAAATTACGAAACCATAGAAACAAAATCTGTACAACAATGTTGTTTATTTGTTTTTATTTATAAATAGTAGTTACTTAAACTTAAGTTTTATCTTATTGCGGAATAAATTATTAGTGTTGCGAGTGACCCAGGTGGTACAAATGTATTTAGAACTCAGTCGTCAAAGAAATTGAATTGCGTTATTAACAACTTAAATAATTATTATAAGTAGCAATAATGTAAGGCACATAGAGTCATCATCGTCTAATTCGGATGAACGTGGCACACACGTTGTAGCTGAAAGATAACGATGAGACCAACATCTTGATGTAAACGGCCAGCAGACAAGTTATCTCTAAGAATTTATTAGGTCGGCAAAATACAATAACCACTATTCTTCCTGTCGTTTCAACGACAGAAAGAATATCTTTCTTTAAGGTGGCAATTTCGAAATCCAAATATAATCTCATGCTTTTAAGTGTTTGCACTAGCTTATCTGATGGACAGAGACATAAAATGTTAACAAGAAAAAAGCTGTCGAAACATAAAATACTGACTATCGATGACGCATAACTCTCAAAATTATATCATCACCAGCAAATAACTTATGATACATAAGTTAGAAAATCCGCAATGGGTTAACCCTTATTACAATTGAAAAAACGTGTATGCTCTTGGTTAGTGCCATGCTTGAAGGACGTATATGTAATTTATCAATGCATATATACGAATATACAGCAAAAATTGAATGAAGTAAACATAATAAAAATAAACATTTTATGCAAATCCAAAATCAAATTCAGCGTTTTCATGGAAATATACGTCTAAGTGGACGGTCAATAAAACTATTTACGTCAATTTTACACACATTAGTAAAAAGAATTTTACACATAAAAGAGAAATAATTATTTATGATCATTTATGTTTGGATTTTTCTCAAAATTACTACGTAAACACTAGGAACAGTGGATTAGAATTTAGCATATAACGGAAATAATTCCACTTGAAACAAAAAAAAATTAGTATTTTCGGGCTTTATAATCCAATGTAGACGATTCAGACTTTCTTAAGATTTTATAGTTATAGAATTTGCAATAGTTTTTATTGGGCACTTCATCACATTTCCTTTAAACATGTACCTTCAGGCCCGTTAAAGGGCCTGTACATTATAGTTCCCGTTAGAAGGGTTGTATTCAGCAACCTTATAAAAGATAGCTTTGTGACTGAACTCACACACTTTGCTTCTGCAAAATGAAGCAGAATTAGAACTCGGTGAATGATGGTTTTGATATTTGTCTACGTTTAGATGAAGAAAATCTGTTATTTGTGTTGTCGTAACTTTGTAAATTTGCTGATGCTGTATTTCTACGTTTATTGTAAACATTTTGCGCAAAGCTGTTACGTAATACTTTGATTTATATTTTGAACATAACACATTCTTCTTACAATATTGGAAATATAACAGCACTGATCAACTGCCCTTTTGTCAGATTATAACAGCTGACTACTGGCGGTGAGCTACTTTGAGATAAGGGTTATACTCATGAATCCTAGAGATGGTTAGAACGCTGGAAAACAGGAACAAGATGATCCCAATGTGTGATACACGAATTCCTCAGGAACAATGTCAGTTGGGAGTTTAGGTTTGTTTTTTTGTTTTTTACAGAAGCATCCATCACAAGTCGGTTATTTCTAAAAGATTTATTTTTGCAAGTGGATGTTTGTGAAACAGTTCTATATAGCCACGTCGCGATTCATTCTTTTCAATAGATATTATTGCTATACCAATGACTAGATGGCGTACACAAAATCAAGTGGTTAACTAGTCCACGTTCCTGGGGCATAATGACGTCTGGTAAAAACTATGACACTCACCAAATTCTTACCCCATTAATGTCACATACCATTTACCTTCAATCGAGCATTCTCACAGGAGGTCTTACATGGTGTTAGAGAGTAACCGAAGTTGCTATGAGGGATTGACAGTATATATAATAGTTTGTGTGAATGTATATATTATACTTAGGATTGTACTTATTATTTCTAGTAGATATGAATTAATCTCTCTCTATGACTTTCACAATGTACACAAGAGAATTAGAACAACTCTTGTGAAATATTCTAAAGCAAAGTTGGTAAATTAGGTAGACTATTAGATACCCGTTAAATCATCTATGGCTAAACTTACCAACAAAAGTATAGTTGGAGCATCTTACCCTACTAATGATCTTAGTGTATGAGAAGGGTGAAGAGATGTATCTACACGCTATGATGAACTAATTCTACTTGTTACACGAGGGCGGGGATGTGTGCAATTATTTTTCAATGGAATATTACAATTAAAAACGAAAAACAAATAACATAACTATATAATTGTAGAGAATATAAATGAACCATAAATGCAAAATAACGATATTTTTAGAAATAAATGGTCACAGTTACAGAAATATCTTGTATTATAAGGTGTACTATTAAAAACAGAATATTATTATCCTAACTTTAATGAATAATTATTATAAAACTTCATTTATAAGGGATAACTTCCCTTTTACTATATTGTCAGGATGGTTAATCGACATCAGATATAACAAATAATGGTCAGCAAGTTGTAATCAAAGCGCGAAAACCAAAAAATGTTTACGGACTTCTTATTGATCGGCGGAGGCTGAAAATACGATACCCTATCTTCCGGAAAGTAATAATAGAAACAAAACAAGACGAGATTTCAAGAAAGAATGAAACCTATATGAGTAGGTAAAGTAATATAAATTTTTGAAATTCATTGAGTTATTATTAGTGTACACTTGAGCTAAAAAAACCTATAAAGCAACCCTAATTACCAATAATAAATAACATAACTAAACTAGTGATATGAACTATATTACCACTATGAAACACCTTTTTTAAGTAATTTTGTAAATGTGAGTAATTATTTTATAAGATTTGTACTTATTTAACACTTACAGTGCCAACCGAATTGCCGCCAGCCATTCTCTGTACGCCGGACATTTTCCTAACTTTTTAAAATTATGATACAAAATAACCACTTTACTTATGAATTGATCTTCCCAGCCATATGACTTTCAAATTCCCATCCCCACACACTCTTATTTATCAATTTTTAAAAAAAGCACAGATTTTCAAGTTTTTGAAAAAGTTGACTGAAATTAAATGTTTTTCTTTATTGTCCTAAAATTAAACTATCTATTCAAAACTACATAGGAACACACTACATATATTATTTGTTCGTCTTGAATGATTTAAATTATTTATACTGATGTGGAAAAATTCTTTTTTGACTGATAAACTTTAAAAAATGGTTCCATACACAAAGCTATTTTGCATACTGAACACCAGTAGGAAGCATCTTTTCTTCTGGCTTTTCCAATTTCTTTTTTGCCTCTTACAGAGCACACATTACACATCCTCTGTATTCTACTTTTCCCTGGTGGTGCTGGAATTCTTTCCATGGAGTGATTGCCAGTAGAAAGCCTACTTAGCTGGCCACCACTAGAACTTGGCCGTGGAGAATCCTCTTCACAAAGAAACAATTCAGTACACAGAAGTTTTATAAACTGTGTTACTGCCATCTTCCTTCCCTTTACTTTATTGTAAAGAATACATGCATTCACCACACACACAAGAAGACAATGGAATGCAAGCTTTTTCCACCACTTGACAGTCTTGTGGTCAAATGCCCCAAACGACATCAGCTGATCAGTGCGGTCGACGCCAGGCTTGTTTTGATTATAGTCAAGAACACATGCTGGCTTCGTTATATCAGTTCCTCTATTTGTTTGTATGAAACCATTTCATAATAATTTTATTATTATGGTAATTTTATTATGTATTGATTATATTTCTTATAATAATATTTATTGCATTCTGTAACTAAAGTCTGTTAATCCTCAGTCTACTATAGTCGAAGGAACGGCAAAAAGCTACGAAATAATATAGTTTATTTGACATTAAACATTAAAAAAAAATAGTTTTCTAATATCCGTTATAGAACATAATTTTTACTAAAGCTTATTAAAAATAATACTTTAAAACAGCTATCTTTGCTATATAATGTTATTATTATTAATGAGAATCAATATATTTACATTATTGTTGTAAAGTAACAATAAGTTGTCGAAATAAAACTGTCATTTCACAATCCATGATCTCAAGTGCAGCCGGCCAGTGACATCCTGCTAACAAAACTGCTAACAAAAATAAAATTTTTTACCTTTAGGTTATATTATAATATTATCTTTCTATAGTCACACCTTCAGGTTTCTAAATAATTAACAACCATATAAATTTAGCATTACTTGCATATATTCCTCTGACATCCAATTAATAAAACTATATCATATTACATTAATATGATTCAGTAACAATAATTTATTGCTTAACTAATACTGCAATAACTAAAATGGTGGACTCTTGAGGCTTTAGGTTTTGTATACATTAAGGTCATATAATTACAGTGTTAAATTGCGTTTTTTCTCTGGTCGTTATTACTGAATAGTCTAAAAATTGGAAAGGTGTGAAAACTAGATTATTCTTTATAAATACAATAAAATTAAATTGGTTCTGAACTTATTAATTTATAAATTTCTGTTGCCAAAATCTAATGTAAGAAACATTGTAATTATTTTTGCGTTCGTGGAAGTCTGAAACTGTTGTCCAGTTAACTGCATCCTTGCAATTGTAATCATAAATAAATCACTTCCCTATTTTTTTTTCTATCTGCCTAATTCATTCTTCGCACTTCTAAATCTTCAAACATAAATAGCTAACAATTCCTTTAAATCGTCTAAACCAATTTACCCTTTTAAACATTGCTTACAACGTTGTCCCCTCCCAATACGTCTGCACTCCTCCGAAGTACTCCAAACCTAGTCTCTGTGCCCGAGGATTTTAGTTTTTAAGCACCACCATATTATCCCGCCTTACGTTTTTCAGTTATTTCAAGTGGTTCTCATGGCTTCTACAACAGTTTCCCACAGGGTGCATTGTTACTTTCCCTATTTATTCTTGGTCACATGGAATTGTTAAATCTTGAATTGTTTGGACCCGTCTTATGTCAATAAGATTGCCACAGCTCTGGATTATTTTTGACCACACCAGAAATTTAGCAACGATTATATATATATATATATATATATATATATATATATATATTTTTAAGATCAAATAATACACACAAATACAGGAATATTTAATTTATTGAACAATAAACTCTAAGCTTTTCGTTGGCTTACATTACCAACATCTTCAGGAGTTACAATATTAAGAATGATAAAACAAACTGTCTAACAAACATGAAGCTACTAGATAAAGCAATACACAGTTGCCAAATCTATTACAATATTGCCAAACCTACTCCACTGCTGCCACAACATTATATACATTGAACAAAGTATGGTATTTAGAACGTATTTGAATTTGTTCATCTATTAATTTGTTATTAATATTATGTTTGTAAATTTCAAATGCTTCACATACGTTCATTTTTAACCCTTTATTTACTTCTTTTATAATTTTCATATTATTTATATTAGGAAACATATGATTATTATTAATACAATGTGTTGCGAAATTAGACTTATATATATTTGGTTTTAAAAAAGCATTAAAATGTTCTTTATACCTTTCTTTTAATTTTTTCTTTGTTTGTCCTATATAAACCTTATTACAAAATTCACATTCTAATTTATATACTCCATTTTTCTCATGTATAGGCCTACTATTTATATTATTATTATGGTTAATTATATTTATTATTCTATTATTGGTTCTATATGCAATTTTTATGTTTTTATTAGTAAATAATTTGGAAATATTTTTTATTTCAAAACCAAATAGGTTATTCTTAAGGATAAAGTAAAACATAATAATAGTTATACTATTAATAATTCAATTAATCTTATTGAACATTTAAATCATATTAATATAGATAAAAATACGAAATTGATATCCTTTGATATTAAAAATATGTATTCTAACATTCCTATCAAAGAGACTATTGAAATAATAAAATCTAAAATTTCTGAATATGAAAAAGATAAAAAATTAATTTTAGAAATTGTTAATACATTGAAATTAATATTAAATCAAAACTATTTTTCATATAATAATAAAATTTATAGACAGGAAGATGGTTTAGCTATGGGTTCCCCTTTATCCAGTATAATTTCTGAAATATTTTTACAAGAAATAGATAATAATATAAATGCAATTATAAAAAAGTATGATAAAAATGGACATTGGTTTAGATATGTGGATGATGGGTTATATGTATCAAATAATAATAATATTAATTTAATAAATATATTAGATGAAATAAATAAAATTAATAATAGTATCGATTTTACATATGAAATGGAAAATAATGGTAAAATAAATTTCCTAGATATCACAATTATTAGAAATGAAACGAGTTTAGAATATATGATTTATCGTAAACCTACATTAACCAATCAAATAATACCTAATTATTCCAACCATCCATATAATCAGAAAATGGCTGCTTTATATAATCTTCTTTACAGAATGAATAAAATTCCTATGAGCTATGAAAATAAAATGAGGGAAAAAAACATAATATACCAGATAGCATTAGAAAATGGTTACAAAAAGAAAACGGTAGATAAATTAAATTATAATATTTTACAAAAACAAATAAAAAATAATATTCATTACAATAGTAATAGTGTTAATAATAATACTGTATGGAGTACTTTTACTTATACTGGTTTTGAAATAAAAAATATTTCCAAATTATTTACTAATAAAAACATAAAAATTGCATATAGAACCAATAATAGAATAATAAATATAATTAACCATAATAATAATATAAATAGTAGGCCTATACATGAGAAAAATGGAGTATATAAATTAGAATGTGAATTTTGTAATAAGGTTTATATAGGACAAACAAAGAAAAAATTAAAAGAAAGGTATAAAGAACATTTTAATGCTTTTTTAAAACCAAATATATATAAGTCTAATTTCGCAACACATTGTATTAATAATAATCATATGTTTCCTAATATAAATAATATGAAAATTATAAAAGAAGTAAATAAAGGGTTAAAAATGAACGTATGTGAAGCATTTGAAATTTACAAACATAATATTAATAACAAATTAATAGATGAACAAATTCAAATACGTTCTAAATACCATACTTTGTTCAATGTATATAATGTTGTGGCAGCAGTGGAGTAGGTTTGGCAATATTGTAATAGATTTGGCAACTGTGTATTGCTTTATCTAGTAGCTTCATGTTTGTTAGACAGTTTGTTTTATCATTCTTAATATTGTAACTCCTGAAGATGTTGGTAATGTAAGCCAACGAAAAGCTTAGAGTTTATTGTTCAATAAATTAAATATTCCTGTATTTGTGTGTATTATTTGATCTTAAAAATATTCTAACAGGAAAACACATTTGATATTCTACATATTTGCCTTACAAGGTTTGTTTGTGTATAAGTGGTGTGTTTAGGTTATATTTTTTTTTCCTTACTTTTATATTGTATTTTGTTTTATACTTTGTGTTTATTAATTGTGTGTTAATTTACTAGATTTTATACTGATTTATAATATGTTTTCTGCTAATATTTGTAATGCTGCTTCAACAAAAGATTTAAATAGATTTGAAAAATGTAAAATCCAATTAATGAATGTTAATTGCAATATTTATTTTAATAAGCAATGCATTATAAATCATATAATTCCAAAATATGCCAAAATTATAATTAGGAATAAAAGTGTTACTGCACAAAAAACTTGCAAACAGGCAGAAAAATTATGGGTGAAAAATGAAATAAAAAATTTATATAAAAAGAAAAATATTTTGACAAATGAATTATATAAATTACATTTAAAGTTGGCTTATTTTATGCATAATTTGAAATGGGAAGAAAAATATAATAAAATAATAACACATGTAAATCAGATTAGAACTATAAAAATAAACAATATAAATAAAAAACTTGAGAATTTGAAATTTGAATATAAAAGAAATGAAGAAATTATAGTTAAATATCATAGTTTTCATCCTAATGTAGTTAATCTATCACAAGTTACATTTAATAGTAGTGAACTAAAAATTTTAGAAAATAATAAAGTTAACTTAAAGAGAAATATTATGAAAGACATTAATAATGTCATAATGGATACTGAATTGGCTATTAGTAAATTAGATGATAATATACAGGAAGATACTAGGATTGCAGCAAGTTATGAATTAAAGAAAATTATTAAAAACAGTGAGGTTAATGATTCATACAAGAAAAAATATTCAGAAATTATTAATATTAAACAAAAATTACAATATAATAATTTAATTGCGGTTAAAGCAGACAAAAGTAATGCTATTGTTATAATTAATCAAAATGAACATATTGCCAAAACAGAAAAATATATAAATGAAAATAAATTTTGTATTTTAGATAAAGATCCTACTAGAAAATTTCAAAATGAAATAAAAAATATAATAAACACATCTTATAAATTATTTAATAAAAATAATTTTTATAATTATATAAATGATAATCCTAAAATTCCGATAATGAATGGACTTATTAAACTCCACAAAATAGATAAGCCAATTAGACCTTTGATAAATTTTATAAATGCTCCATCTTACAAAATATCAAAAATTATAGCCAATATTCTTAAGGATAAAGTAAAACATAATAATAGTTATACTATTAATAATTCAATTAATCTTATTGAACATTTAAATCATATTAATATAGATAAAAATACGAAATTGATATCCTTTGATATTAAAAATATGTATTCTAACATTCCTATCAAAGAGACTATTGAAATAATAAAATCTAAAATTTCTGAATATGAAAAAGATAAAAAATTAATTTTAGAAATTGTTAATACATTGAAATTAATATTAAATCAAAACTATTTTTCATATAATAATAAAATTTATAGACAGGAAGATGGTTTAGCTATGGGTTCCCCTTTATCCAGTATAATTTCTGAAATATTTTTACAAGAAATAGATAATAATATAAATGCAATTATAAAAAAGTATGATAAAAATGGACATTGGTTTAGATATGTGGATGATGGGTTATATGTATCAAATAATAATAATATTAATTTAATAAATATATTAGATGAAATAAATAAAATTAATAATAGTATCGATTTTACATATGAAATGGAAAATAATGGTAAAATAAATTTCCTAGATATCACAATTATTAGAAATGAAACGAGTTTAGAATATATGATTTATCGTAAACCTACATTAACCAATCAAATAATACCTAATTATTCCAACCATCCATATAATCAGAAAATGGCTGCTTTATATAATCTTCTTTACAGAATGAATAAAATTCCTATGAGCTATGAAAATAAAATGAGGGAAAAAAACATAATATACCAGATAGCATTAGAAAATGGTTACAAAAAGAAAACGGTAGATAAATTAAATTATAATATTTTACAAAAACAAATAAAAAATAATATTCATTACAATAGTAATAGTGTTAATAATAATACTGTATGGAGTACTTTTACTTATACTGGTTTTGAAATAAAAAATATTTCCAAATTATTTACTAATAAAAACATAAAAATTGCATATAGAACCAATAATAGAATAATAAATATAATTAACCATAATAATAATATAAATAGTAGGCCTATACATGAGAAAAATGGAGTATATAAATTAGAATGTGAATTTTGTAATAAGGTTTATATAGGACAAACAAAGAAAAAATTAAAAGAAAGGTATAAAGAACATTTTAATGCTTTTTTAAAACCAAATATATATAAGTCTAATTTCGCAACACATTGTATTAATAATAATCATATGTTTCCTAATATAAATAATATGAAAATTATAAAAGAAGTAAATAAAGGGTTAAAAATGAACGTATGTGAAGCATTTGAAATTTACAAACATAATATTAATAACAAATTAATAGATGAACAAATTCAAATACGTTCTAAATACCATACTTTGTTCAATGTATATAATGTTGTGGCAGCAGTGGAGTAGGTTTGGCAATATTGTAATAGATTTGGCAACTGTGTATTGCTTTATCTAGTAGCTTCATGTTTGTTAGACAGTTTGTTTTATCATTCTTAATATTGTAACTCCTGAAGATGTTGGTAATGTAAGCCAACGAAAAGCTTAGAGTTTATTGTTCAATAAATTAAATATTCCTGTATTTGTGTGTATTATTTGATCTTAAAAATATTCTAACAGGAAAACACATTTGATATTCTACATATTTGCCTTACAAGGTTTGTTTGTGTATAAGTGGTGTGTTTAGGTTATATTTTTTTTTTCCTTACTTTTATATTGTATTTTGTTTTATACTTTGTGTTTATTAATTGTGTGTTAATTTACTAGATTTTATACTGATTTATAATATGTTTTCTGCTAATATTTGTAATGCTGCTTCAACAAAAGATTTAAATAGATTTGAAAAATGTAAAATCCAATTAATGAATGTTAATTGCAATATTTATTTTAATAAGCAATGCATTATAAATCATATAATTCCAAAATATGCCAAAATTATAATTAGGAATAAAAGTGTTACTGCACAAAAAACTTGCAAACAGGCAGAAAAATTATGGGTGAAAAATGAAATAAAAAATTTATATAAAAAGAAAAATATTTTGACAAATGAATTATATAAATTACATTTAAAGTTGGCTTATTTTATGCATAATTTGAAATGGGAAGAAAAATATAATAAAATAATAACACATGTAAATCAGATTAGAACTATAAAAATAAACAATATAAATAAAAAACTTGAGAATTTGAAATTTGAATATAAAAGAAATGAAGAAATTATAGTTAAATATCATAGTTTTCATCCTAATGTAGTTAATCTATCACAAGTTACATTTAATAGTAGTGAACTAAAAATTTTAGAAAATAATAAAGTTAACTTAAAGAGAAATATTATGAAAGACATTAATAATGTCATAATGGATACTGAATTGGCTATTAGTAAATTAGATGATAATATACAGGAAGATACTAGGATTGCAGCAAGTTATGAATTAAAGAAAATTATTAAAAACAGTGAGGTTAATGATTCATACAAGAAAAAATATTCAGAAATTATTAATATTAAACAAAAATTACAATATAATAATTTAATTGCGGTTAAAGCAGACAAAAGTAATGCTATTGTTATAATTAATCAAAATGAACATATTGCCAAAACAGAAAAATATATAAATGAAAATAAATTTTGTATTTTAGATAAAGATCCTACTAGAAAATTTCAAAATGAAATAAAAAATATAATAAACACATCTTATAAATTATTTAATAAAAATAATTTTTATAATTATATAAATGATAATCCTAAAATTCCGATAATGAATGGACTTATTAAACTCCACAAAATAGATAAGCCAATTAGACCTTTGATAAATTTTATAAATGCTCCATCTTACAAAATATCAAAAATTATAGCCAATATTCTTAAGGATAAAGTAAAACATAATAATAGTTATACTATTAATAATTCAATTAATCTTATTGAACATTTAAATCATATTAATATAGATAAAAATACGAAATTGATATCCTTTGATATTAAAAATATGTATTCTAACATTCCTATCAAAGAGACTATTGAAATAATAAAATCTAAAATTTCTGAATATGAAAAAGATAAAAAATTAATTTTAGAAATTGTTAATACATTGAAATTAATATTAAATCAAAACTATTTTTCATATAATAATAAAATTTATAGACAGGAAGATGGTTTAGCTATGGGTTCCCCTTTATCCAGTATAATTTCTGAAATATTTTTACAAGAAATAGATAATAATATAAATGCAATTATAAAAAAGTATGATAAAAATGGACATTGGTTTAGATATGTGGATGATGGGTTATATGTATCAAATAATAATAATATTAATTTAATAAATATATTAGATGAAATAAATAAAATTAATAATAGTATCGATTTTACATATGAAATGGAAAATAATGGTAAAATAAATTTCCTAGATATCACAATTATTAGAAATGAAACGAGTTTAGAATATATGATTTATCGTAAACCTACATTAACCAATCAAATAATACCTAATTATTCCAACCATCCATATAATCAGAAAATGGCTGCTTTATATAATCTTCTTTACAGAATGAATAAAATTCCTATGAGCTATGAAAATAAAATGAGGGAAAAAAACATAATATACCAGATAGCATTAGAAAATGGTTACAAAAAGAAAACGGTAGATAAATTAAATTATAATATTTTACAAAAACAAATAAAAAATAATATTCATTACAATAGTAATAGTGTTAATAATAATACTGTATGGAGTACTTTTACTTATACTGGTTTTGAAATAAAAAATATTTCCAAATTATTTACTAATAAAAACATAAAAATTGCATATAGAACCAATAATAGAATAATAAATATAATTAACCATAATAATAATATAAATAGTAGGCCTATACATGAGAAAAATGGAGTATATAAATTAGAATGTGAATTTTGTAATAAGGTTTATATAGGACAAACAAAGAAAAAATTAAAAGAAAGGTATAAAGAACATTTTAATGCTTTTTTAAAACCAAATATATATAAGTCTAATTTCGCAACACATTGTATTAATAATAATCATATGTTTCCTAATATAAATAATATGAAAATTATAAAAGAAGTAAATAAAGGGTTAAAAATGAACGTATGTGAAGCATTTGAAATTTACAAACATAATATTAATAACAAATTAATAGATGAACAAATTCAAATACGTTCTAAATACCATACTTTGTTCAATGTATATAATGTTGTGGCAGCAGTGGAGTAGGTTTGGCAATATTGTAATAGATTTGGCAACTGTGTATTGCTTTATCTAGTAGCTTCATGTTTGTTAGACAGTTTGTTTTATCATTCTTAATATTGTAACTCCTGAAGATGTTGGTAATGTAAGCCAACGAAAAGCTTAGAGTTTATTGTTCAATAAATTAAATATTCCTGTATTTGTGTGTATTATTTGATCTTAAAAATATTCTAACAGGAAAACACATTTGATATTCTACATATTTGCCTTACAAGGTTTGTTTGTGTATAAGTGGTGTGTTTAGGTTATATTTTTTTTTCCTTACTTTTATATTGTATTTTGTTTTATACTTTGTGTTTATTAATTGTGTGTTAATTTACTAGATTTTATACTGATTTATAATATGTTTTCTGCTAATATTTGTAATGCTGCTTCAACAAAAGATTTAAATAGGTTTGAAAAATGTAAAATCCAATTAATGAATGTTAATTGCAATATTTATTTTAATAAGCAATGCATTATAAATCATATAATTCCAAAATATGCCAAAATTATAATTAGGAATAAAAGTGTTACTGCACAAAAAACTTGCAAACAGGCAGAAAAATTATGGGTGAAAAATGAAATAAAAAATTTATATAAAAAGAAAAATATTTTGACAAATGAATTATATAAATTACATTTAAAGTTGGCTTATTTTATGCATAATTTGAAATGGGAAGAAAAATATAATAAAATAATAACACATGTAAATCAGATTAGAACTATAAAAATAAACAATATAAATAAAAAACTTGAGAATTTGAAATTTGAATATAAAAGAAATGAAGAAATTATAGTTAAATATCATAGTTTTCATCCTAATGTAGTTAATCTATCACAAGTTACATTTAATAGTAGTGAACTAAAAATTTTAGAAAATAATAAAGTTAACTTAAAGAGAAATATTATGAAAGACATTAATAATGTCATAATGGATACTGAATTGGCTATTAGTAAATTAGATGATAATATACAGGAAGATACTAGGATTGCAGCAAGTTATGAATTAAAGAAAATTATTAAAAACAGTGAGGTTAATGATTCATACAAGAAAAAATATTCAGAAATTATTAATATTAAACAAAAATTACAATATAATAATTTAATTGCGGTTAAAGCAGACAAAAGTAATGCTATTGTTATAATTAATCAAAATGAACATATTGCCAAAACAGAAAAATATATAAATGAAAATAAATTTTGTATTTTAGATAAAGATCCTACTAGAAAATTTCAAAATGAAATAAAAAATATAATAAACACATCTTATAAATTATTTAATAAAAATAATTTTTATAATTATATAAATGATAATCCTAAAATTCCGATAATGAATGGACTTATTAAACTCCACAAAATAGATAAGCCAATTAGACCTTTGATAAATTTTATAAATGCTCCATCTTACAAAATATCAAAAATTATAGCCAATATTCTTAAGGATAAAGTAAAACATAATAATAGTTATACTATTAATAATTCAATTAATCTTATTGAACATTTAAATCATATTAATATAGATAAAAATACGAAATTGATATCCTTTGATATTAAAAATATGTATTCTAACATTCCTATCAAAGAGACTATTGAAATAATAAAATCTAAAATTTCTGAATATGAAAAAGATAAAAAATTAATTTTAGAAATTGTTAATACATTGAAATTAATATTAAATCAAAACTATTTTTCATATAATAATAAAATTTATAGACAGGAAGATGGTTTAGCTATGGGTTCCCCTTTATCCAGTATAATTTCTGAAATATTTTTACAAGAAATAGATAATAATATAAATGCAATTATAAAAAAGTATGATAAAAATGGACATTGGTTTAGATATGTGGATGATGGGTTATATGTATCAAATAATAATAATATTAATTTAATAAATATATTAGATGAAATAAATAAAATTAATAATAGTATCGATTTTACATATGAAATGGAAAATAATGGTAAAATAAATTTCCTAGATATCACAATTATTAGAAATGAAACGAGTTTAGAATATATGATTTATCGTAAACCTACATTAACCAATCAAATAATACCTAATTATTCCAACCATCCATATAATCAGAAAATGGCTGCTTTATATAATCTTCTTTACAGAATGAATAAAATTCCTATGAGCTATGAAAATAAAATGAGGGAAAAAAACATAATATACCAGATAGCATTAGAAAATGGTTACAAAAAGAAAACGGTAGATAAATTAAATTATAATATTTTACAAAAACAAATAAAAAATAATATTCATTACAATAGTAATAGTGTTAATAATAATACTGTATGGAGTACTTTTACTTATACTGGTTTTGAAATAAAAAATATTTCCAAATTATTTACTAATAAAAACATAAAAATTGCATATAGAACCAATAATAGAATAATAAATATAATTAACCATAATAATAATATAAATAGTAGGCCTATACATGAGAAAAATGGAATATATAAATTAGAATGTGAATTTTGTAATAAGGTTTATATAGGACAAACAAAGAAAAAATTAAAAGAAAGGTATAAAGAACATTTTAATGCTTTTTTAAAACCAAATATATATAAGTCTAATTTCGCAACACATTGTATTAATAATAATCATATGTTTCCTAATATAAATAATATGAAAATTATAAAAGAAGTAAATAAAGGGTTAAAAATGAACGTATGTGAAGCATTTGAAATTTACAAACATAATATTAATAACAAATTAATAGATGAACAAATTCAAATACGTTCTAAATACCATACTTTGTTCAATGTATATAATGTTGTGGCAGCAGTGGAGTAGGTTTGGCAATATTGTAATAGATTTGGCAACTGTGTATTGCTTTATCTAGTAGCTTCATGTTTGTTAGACAGTTTGTTTTATCATTCTTAATATTGTAACTCCTGAAGATGTTGGTAATGTAAGCCAACGAAAAGCTTAGAGTTTATTGTTCAATAAATTAAATATTCCTGTATTTGTGTGTATTATTTGATCTTAAAAATATTCTAACAGGAAAACACATTTGATATTCTACATATTTGCCTTACAAGGTTTGTTTGTGTATAAGTGGTGTGTTTAGGTTATATTTTTTTTTCCTTACTTTTATATTGTATTTTGTTTTATACTTTGTGTTTATTAATTGTGTGTTAATTTACTAGATTTTATACTGATTTATAATATGTTTTCTGCTAATATTTGTAATGCTGCTTCAACAAAAGATTTAAATAGGTTTGAAAAATGTAAAATCCAATTAATGAATGTTAATTGCAATATTTATTTTAATAAGCAATGCATTATAAATCATATAATTCCAAAATATGCCAAAATTATAATTAGGAATAAAAGTGTTACTGCACAAAAAACTTGCAAACAGGCAGAAAAATTATGGGTGAAAAATGAAATAAAAAATTTATATAAAAAGAAAAATATTTTGACAAATGAATTATATAAATTACATTTAAAGTTGGCTTATTTTATGCATAATTTGAAATGGGAAGAAAAATATAATAAAATAATAACACATGTAAATCAGATTAGAACTATAAAAATAAACAATATAAATAAAAAACTTGAGAATTTGAAATTTGAATATAAAAGAAATGAAGAAATTATAGTTAAATATCATAGTTTTCATCCTAATGTAGTTAATCTATCACAAGTTACATTTAATAGTAGTGAACTAAAAATTTTAGAAAATAATAAAGTTAACTTAAAGAGAAATATTATGAAAGACATTAATAATGTCATAATGGATACTGAATTGGCTATTAGTAAATTAGATGATAATATACAGGAAGATACTAGGATTGCAGCAAGTTATGAATTAAAGAAAATTATTAAAAACAGTGAGGTTAATGATTCATACAAGAAAAAATATTCAGAAATTATTAATATTAAACAAAAATTACAATATAATAATTTAATTGCGGTTAAAGCAGACAAAAGTAATGCTATTGTTATAATTAATCAAAATGAACATATTGCCAAAACAGAAAAATATATAAATGAAAATAAATTTTGTATTTTAGATAAAGATCCTACTAGAAAATTTCAAAATGAAATAAAAAATATAATAAACACATCTTATAAATTATTTAATAAAAATAATTTTTATAATTATATAAATGATAATCCTAAAATTCCGATAATGAATGGACTTATTAAACTCCACAAAATAGATAAGCCAATTAGACCTTTGATAAATTTTATAAATGCTCCATCTTACAAAATATCAAAAATTATAGCCAATATTCTTAAGGATAAAGTAAAACATAATAATAGTTATACTATTAATAATTCAATTAATCTTATTGAACATTTAAATCATATTAATATAGATAAAAATACGAAATTGATATCCTTTGATATTAAAAATATGTATTCTAACATTCCTATCAAAGAGACTATTGAAATAATAAAATCTAAAATTTCTGAATATGAAAAAGATAAAAAATTAATTTTAGAAATTGTTAATACATTGAAATTAATATTAAATCAAAACTATTTTTCATATAATAATAAAATTTATAGACAGGAAGATGGTTTAGCTATGGGTTCCCCTTTATCCAGTATAATTTCTGAAATATTTTTACAAGAAATAGATAATAATATAAATGCAATTATAAAAAAGTATGATAAAAATGGACATTGGTTTAGATATGTGGATGATGGGTTATATGTATCAAATAATAATAATATTAATTTAATAAATATATTAGATGAAATAAATAAAATTAATAATAGTATCGATTTTACATATGAAATGGAAAATAATGGTAAAATAAATTTCCTAGATATCACAATTATTAGAAATGAAACGAGTTTAGAATATATGATTTATCGTAAACCTACATTAACCAATCAAATAATACCTAATTATTCCAACCATCCATATAATCAGAAAATGGCTGCTTTATATAATCTTCTTTACAGAATGAATAAAATTCCTATGAGCTATGAAAATAAAATGAGGGAAAAAAACATAATATACCAGATAGCATTAGAAAATGGTTACAAAAAGAAAACGGTAGATAAATTAAATTATAATATTTTACAAAAACAAATAAAAAATAATATTCATTACAATAGTAATAGTGTTAATAATAATACTGTATGGAGTACTTTTACTTATACTGGTTTTGAAATAAAAAATATTTCCAAATTATTTACTAATAAAAACATAAAAATTGCATATAGAACCAATAATAGAATAATAAATATAATTAACCATAATAATAATATAAATAGTAGGCCTATACATGAGAAAAATGGAGTATATAAATTAGAATGTGAATTTTGTAATAAGGTTTATATAGGACAAACAAAGAAAAAATTAAAAGAAAGGTATAAAGAACATTTTAATGCTTTTTTAAAACCAAATATATATAAGTCTAATTTCACAACACATTGTATTAATAATAATCATATGTTTCCTAATATAAATAATATGAAAATTATAAAAGAAGTAAATAAAGGGTTAAAAATGAACGTATGTGAAGCATTTGAAATTTACAAACATAATATTAATAACAAATTAATAGATGAACAAATTCAAATACGTTCTAAATACCATACTTTGTTCAATGTATATAATGTTGTGGCAGCAGTGGAGTAGGTTTGGCAATATTGTAATAGATTTGGCAACTGTGTATTGCTTTATCTAGTAGCTTCATGTTTGTTAGACAGTTTGTTTTATCATTCTTAATATTGTAACTCCTGAAGATGTTGGTAATGTAAGCCAACGAAAAGCTTAGAGTTTATTGTTCAATAAATTAAATATTCCTGTATTTGTGTGTATTATTTGATCTTAAAAATATTCTAACAGGAAAACACATTTGATATTCTATATATATATATATATATATATATATATATATATATATAAGTCTTCTAGAAACAAACTGCACTTTCTCTTACAGAACAGTCAAAAATCCACTGAAGAATTTATTAAAGAGCTTAGAATTATTATTTTTGTGGTTCTGCAGAAATGTTTTTGTTGTGAAGTAATATTTATAAACACACATACACACACACACACACAAAACTTTTAACATATTCACAAACAAACAATTTTCAACATACAAATACAAGGAAAATGCATGGAATTATACAATTAAAAGCTTTTCTTTGGAAAAATCTACCACTGTCAACTGAAATAATGATAACACCTGATTATTTTGGTGCCGTTTGCCAACAAAGAGTTTTGAATTGTATATTTGAAAAAATTGTCCTATACATTGTGTTTTCTTCAATGTTTCACATTTGAACCAATATATATATATATATATATATATATATATATATATATTTATATATATATATATATATATATATATATATATATATATATATATATATAAAGTAACAAACACAAATTACAACTGCTTCCAAACTGCTTGGGAATGTATAAAAGGAGTAATTTTAATTGTGAAAAATTTTTAAAATAACTTGAAAACCATTTACACGTAAAACCTATTTTTTTCTACAAACTAACTAATTTGTATACATGATAACTTGCGCCTGTGGTTACTTTTTCCAGTCACTTATCATATATATATATATATATATATATATATATATATATATATATATATATATATTTATTTATTTATTATTTGGATATATATATATATACATATATATATATATATATTTACACACACAAATTATTATATTACATATATTACAAATATATATTTAGGAGAAATATATACACAAAAACATTTGTTACTTTTATAAAAATTTAAGTTACAATATTACTATTGTATATATATAAGTATATATATGTAGTATATATATATATATATATATATATATATATATATATATATATATATATATTTTAATTATTATTACTAAAAGCTTGGAGGGGCCTTATCGGTGTAGAGGACTTAGCTGCAGCCTTTGTACTCTTTTCCCATCCCTACCACAGGACTAGTTTAGTGGATACCTATTTCTTTGCAGATATCATGTACCCACCTGATTCTAAATCTTCTGATATCCTCTGGTGTACATACCTGCAAGCCAAACCACTTTCTCCTTGCAGCTCCCAAAGCAGGGCACTCACAGAGTACGTGGATTGGGTTTCCCTCTTGGTCCTCAACACATCTCTTGCACACAAGGGACCTTGATTTTCCAGTGGTTTAATTAAACCCCGTCAGATTCCCATGGCCTTTGACCAGCGTTACAGTGACTCTGAGTTGATGTCTACTTAAGGAGAGTATTTCTTTGCCCCACAAATCTCCTGAGTAACCCTAGAGTACCTTGGATTTGTTACACCCCAAGGTTGCATTCCATTCTTCCCTGCACAACCTATCTATATGTGTCGTGATCTTCCTGCGTCTTTCCTGAGGCGGCATGCCCATTGCCCTCAGCAACGGTCCGTGAGTTATACACCCATGTTTTGCTAAGTCATAAGTTCTCTCATTCCCTATCCAGCCAGAATGTTCTGGAATCTAGGTTTGGTTGAGCGAATTATGCTCACTCAGCTCTGCTAGAGAAGCTATAGTCTCAGACACCAGTCTAGAGCTGGTAGTAGCTTTACCTAAAGCCTTCAGAGCTGCTTGACTGTCCGAGAAAATCCAGATGGTCTTGCCCCTCCTGCCAGATCCTATTATTTCCTCAGCACATAGTTTGATTGCGAGCACCTCCCCCTGGAAGACAGAGTTGTAGTCCTCCAGGCAATGACAAAATCTGCCTTGGTGTCTCGGTCCTCTAAATCCTGATCCCAGTCCTTCCTTAATTTTGGACCCATCGGTGAAACAGCTTTCACTATGTCTGGGTCTATACTGCGCCCATGCCTCTCTTGCAGGAATATGGATTTTGTAGTTTCCTTTTTCCCTTTTAAGAGACAGTATCTTATCCTGAGGTTCTATCCAGAGCTTCTTCATTGAATCCCCAAATAGCTGTTTATGACGTTTGCTACTTGTTTTCCATTGCCCGGTACAACGTAGGCGGTATGCAGTTTTCATTGCCTCCATCCTAATTTGAAGACTCAAGGATGAAAAACCCAACAACCCATGAGGCCGCACATGGTGTGCTTCTCCTTGTAGCTGTTGTGCGTCTAAGGAAGAGCCTCTGCGAGCGGTCCAGCATCCTTTTACTTGTTTCTTTCTGTGCCCTGTCCCGCCAGTCGATTGTGACAAAGACAAATTTCGGCACCCCAATGGCGGAATAAATCCAGTTCATCTGACGTGGACCCAAACCCATCTAGTGCCTATTGCTCCTCTGCATTGCCAGAACGTAGCTATGGCTTTTTGCACTTATCCTCCATGCGCTTACGCCAGAGTAGCTTCCTATCCAGAATAACTCACAGATATTTAGCGCTCTAAACATAGCTTATTTTGGTATTACCAACTTCCATCATCTCCAGCGATTTAGTTTTACATCGAATATTGAAGATGAGTGCCACAGATTTCTCTCCTTGAATACGTAGTGCATACTCCCTGCACCATGCTTCTGTTACCTTGAGTGCCCCTTGAAGCAGATCTTTGAGGACCTCTTCAAATGGTCCCCTAACAAGGATAGCTATATCATCCGCATATCCTACCATCTTGACACCCATTCCACTGAGCGTCCATAGTAGCCCGTCCACGAAGAGGCTCCACAGCAAAGGGGATAACACTCCACCTTGCGGGCAGCCCTCCGAGACCATCCCATTCATAATCCAATGTATAATTCCATCAGAAATCCCGTGATCCATAGCTGCTCTCTTGATGGCCAGTCTAGAGGTACTATTAAAAGCCTCCTCCTCATCAAGAAAAGCCCCAATACATATCCCCTTGTTGTTGATCTGACCCTCAATAAAGACAACAGTGCAGTCTCCACTGACCTACCAGTTCGGTAGGCGTGTTGGCCCTGATGAAGCGGATACTGCTTCAAAGATCCCTCCTTCAAATACTGGTACACCAGCCTTTCCAGTGTCTCTAACAAGAAAAATGTAAGGCTGATAGGTCTGAAGTCCTTTACCTCTGTGTAACCTTTTCTCCCCGGTTTGGGGATAAAGATAACTTTTGTTTTGAGCCACTGCCCGGGCGTGTAACCCAAGGCAGCACAGCCCCTGAGTAGCACTGTTAGTAGCCCTAACATTTCCTCTAAGCAATTTCGTATTAGTGCTGGAGTAATAATATCTAATTAAGGCGCTTTAAAAGGCTCGAAAGACAGAATCGCTTCTCTCAACTTTAACCCTGTGATCACCTGCCCAGCAATATTCCAGTCCGTCCTTAGCCCAGTATGGTAAAGGTTTTGTGCACCGTCCCCTACAGGTCTATTATCGGGAAAACTGTTCCTCATAAGCAGACGCAGTGTTTCCTCCGGGGTGTCAGAAAAGCTACCATTAGTCTTCTTGACAAACTTAAGCTCTCCCCTCGGTCCACCTGCTAACACCTGAAACAGTCTAGCAGTGTCACTCAGTGTGCTTATCTCTGAGCACCACTTTTCCCAAGCAGCACGTTTAACCTCTTTTATAAGATTTTTATAGAGACCCTGGCTGTCTTTATATGCCTGCCAGGTCTCCGCCGTTTTCTTCTTCTTTGCTCTATTAAAGAGCCTTCTAGTTTCTTTCCGTCTTGCCTCTAACTCGCTGTTCCACTTAAGCTTACCACGCCCAGTGTTTATCCGCGAGAGAGGGCAATTTTCCTCAAATGGCAAGGAAATCGCAATCCTGATGTAGGCCTCTGTATTTTCCAGTTCGTTTGATGTACCATATTTACCACGGAAGTCTGACATCCGCCTCCTCACCGAGGACTTAAAACCTTCCCAGTTTGTCCTTCTTGGGTTCCTAAGCCCCACCACGTGGGAGACAACTCCCCTCATCGTAGCAGTGATGATCCGGTGATCAGACATGAAGGGCTCATCCGAAACCTGCCAGTCATGCACCAACCTTACCATTTGTCGATTACAGAATTTGATATCTAGAACCTCCATTCTGTTTGAAGTGACAAATGTTGGCTCGGCACCTGTGTTTGAAATCACAAGGTTTTCTTCAATCAAGAAGGCTAGGAACACCTCGCCTTGCTCATTTGTGTCTGTGCTACCCCACACCTCATTATGAGCATTGGCATCACAGCCCACTAAGATTCCTATATTCCTCTCCCTGCAGTACCGACCTAACTTCAGTAACTCTGCAGGGGGCGATTCTCTATTGTGGGCGCAGTAAGTGGAGGCCACGATAAACTCCCTGCTCACACTTACCTCGCTCTTACCTCGAATTCTAGCCACCGCAAGGTCTCTCTTGTTTAGAATTCTTGAATCGGAGTGGCTTCTAGTTCTCTGACTATCACACATGCTCTGTGCCCCTCATGTTCCCCACTTGCGTAAGTGCGCCCAGCTGGAATACAACATTCTTGTTTCAACTGAACATTTGGCATTGCAGGTCAATTTTTAATTATGAAACGAATTGCTGCAATCTATAACACCACTTAATTCCTTCCGAATTAACATAACCACAAAATTACACAAGTTACATAAATTGCGCAACTCTGCTAGTTTTGTTTCTTTTAAAATATGAGTCACATAAATTGCGCAACTTTGCTATTTCAGTTGAAACAATTTGGTTGATTAGTTCAGAAAATTTTAAAAGTTTTAAAAACAATAATCTATGATAGAAAAGTCAATTAGAGTCGGGCAATTATAGATAGAAAAAAATAAAGGTTCAATATATTAAATAAAGTTTGTAATTTGAAGTCAATAATAATTTTTGTACAGCAAGTTTTAATAATATATGGTCAAATTTAAAAGTAAAGAATTAGTTTGCAAAAAGTGAAAGCGTACTTGTTTGAACAAGGGAAAGTTTTCAAGTATAAATCAGTTTGTTTCAGAAATATAGGCAAAAATTAAACGCACAAGAATTTGTTAGCCCTCCCTTTGAGATAGAGGGCCAGCTTAAGAGTGTTCAGCTACTAACTGAATCAGTTGCACTAGAGAGACCGATGTAAGGACAGTGTTGGTCGTTTTATAGAGAGACCTTACTAGATTTTGTTGTCCCCGAAATCTCCATTTTCATCCACAATGGCGCAACCAAAGTCACTGCTTTAGACCTTATGGATTTCCTTCAAGAAACCTTTGGCAACCACCTCACCACCCTTAGAACAAACTTTCCTCATTCGGCCCACTCCCCTGATCTTACAAATCCTGACGCCTACGTATGAAGAATGACGAAGGGGAAGATTCCTTGATGACCTATTACCACCATCGTCCAACTGAAAAATTAACCATGTTAATAACGAATATGAAACAACCCCTCTTGTTCCCTCAAATTGAACGGAGATCATATACAACATGTTTATAACCGTAATTCTTTTTACTTGAATTTGTTATGGAAGGATTTATATAGTAAACCATGCTTATACATGTCATAAATTAACATTCAGAACCTTTTCCTTTAAATTTTAGTTGACTCTGTTGCAACATTTAAATGTACTTGAATTCATATTTATACATTATTAGCAATATTTTGACAATACTCAGTCTTGTTTCTGTCTACATTCATCTCACTCTTAATCAGGGTTTCAATTTCCTAAGTGCAACACCACTTAAAGTAAGAGTATGTGCGATCTAGAGCTGTTCCATAACGCCTCTAAGTTGCCAAGTTTGCCGAAGCGTTTTCCTCATGCGAGTCGATATTCTTTATTGCTAATGGCAGTACACTTGCTTTAAAATAAAACATCTACTAATATATATAATTTTTCCGACATCAATGATCATCAACATCGGTCGTATTCTGAATTAATCACGCATTGCTTGTTTATAATTTTATGTAATAAATGCATAGCTGAGTGAATACTTTTACATATATATATATATATATATATATATATATATATATATATATATATATATATATATATGTATATATATATATATATATATATATATATATATCTTTTCTAAAAATCAATGATCATTAACTTCGATCATATTCTTCTTTAATCACTCATTGATTATTAATAATTGTATGTAATAAATGCGTAACTGAGTAAATACTTTTAAACTTAGTTGTTGACGAGTTTCGAAACAATTGTTTCATTAACGAAGCCGGCCCCCTATGATATGGTTGTTCGAAACAAGTTAGTAAGTAAGTTCAAAAGAATTCCCTCAGTTACAAAATCATTACTTATGATTTAATTATGAGTTCAAGTTGATTACAACAAGCAACTTGGTACTTTGTTGTTATATCTTGCAAGCTTGTACATCATATTATAATATCATTACTTTGAAATTATAATGACGTGATCACGACTGACTGTATTTTGTAAAACGGACATTTACGTC